>JAGFBZ010000271.1:0-386557 GCA_018398805.1 Hirundichthys speculiger | reverse complement strand
CTGTTGATGCTCACTACACTTTTCATCTAACCCTGTTTTCATTCTGCCTTCCTACGACACACACACTCCATTACCCATAAGGCTACACCATTACCCATAAGGCCACCTTCTTAACAGTGGTGGCAGCAGAACATTTTCATTGCAGTTGCTTAGGGGTTGCTAAACAATTGTATGGAGTTGCTGGACAATTTACTGCAATACCATTTAAATAGCATAAATATGGATATGTATGTCATTACCGGCCTCCTCATTCTAATCAGCGCTATCTGAAACTAGCGCGGATGCCATGAAACAGATTTAAAAAAATCAATTTGAAGTTCGTTATTATAATTTTACCATATAGTCATGCCGCTTTTCACAGCAGTGAGAAATGCACATTAACAGCCCAGACTACAAATCATTTAACAATAACCTGTTCATCACATTTTAACCAGTTAATATTCACATAAGTACACATCAGAAGAGATCTGGCAGACTTACGCTTCAACAGATAGCCCCATTTTGATGTCACTTTTCTAACGGCCCGGTTTAATTTTCCCAAGCTGACTTCGCGGACCCCTGCAGCGCTCGCGAGATAGTCTCTCTCTCATTGTTTTTAATTGTTTTTTTTAATTTAAAATTAAATTGTCAATTTTATTTCCAAAAAGATTTTCATTTTAAAAGTCCATCTTTTGCTTTGAAGGCTAATATTTTGGGTTGCTATAGCAACTGCAAACCCTAGGGCTGGACGATATGGCCAAAAATTTTATCACAATATGTTTTTTTATATTGATAGATGTCGATAATTATCACGATATATATTTCATAATAATAATATTCAATTTACAGTTTTAAGATTGTTCTCCTTAGGACAGAACCCTAAAGAAACCAGGAGGTCAATTATGGTTTATATACAATTATTTATTATCAGAACGAATAGGTGACAAACATTCAACAGAACCAACATGGCTTTACGTTTAACACTGAATAAATGAAATAAAATAATAAAATAATAAATATGTAAACAAATGCCTTGTTTCAAGCGTCTCTCAAACATTTTAGAGGTAGTATATTGAACTGAACATTGATTAAATAAAATAAAAACTTAAATGTTGAGGATGATTATGCTACTGTTGTATTCTTTGAATATTGCACATCAAGTGCCTTGTTTCAAACATCTCTCAAACATTTTAGAGGTAGTATACTGAACTGAACATTGATTAAAGAAAAGAAAAGAAAAATTTAAATGTTGAGGATGATTATGCTACTGTTGTATTCTTTGAATATTGCACATCAAGTGCCTTGTTTCAAACATCTCTCAAACATTTTAGAGGTAGTATACTGAACTGAACATTGATTAAAGAAAAGAAAAGAAAAATTTAAATGTTGAGGATGATTATGCTACTGTATTCTTTGAATATTGCACAGTCTTGGCAACTTCACTGCAGGTTTCTTGCAAGAAAGACTAATCTGTCAACTGTCTCAGGCTTTAAAGCTGCCCTATGGCAGGACACAATGTTGCCACCTGTGCTAAAAACACGCTCTGAGGGGGAACTGGTGGCAGGTATGCAAAGGTAGCGTTTTGCCAGGCAGCTCACTCTGGGAAAGGATGTTACATGGATCTTCCACCATGCCAGGGGATTGGTCTCACTGTCTGCATCGGGAGCTAGCAGGTAGTTGTTCAGTTCAGCTTCAATAGCCTGCTGTTCTGTAAGACCTGATGTGGTGCTGGTGTAGGATTTTTTGAAAAAACTACCCAGTGTCGTCTTCTTCTGCTTCTTTGCTGGTGTAGGTGTAGGTGCAGCAGCTCCTCCCTCAGCTCCTGCTTCTGCGGCTCCTGCCGCTCCTCCCTCTTCCAACATCTCAGTCATGGCTCTGGCTTTTATGGTGTCAATCTTCTCCTGCTTTATGTACTTGGTCTTGAATCTAGGATCTACCAGTGATGCCATGTCCAGGAGGTCATCGGTGATCGTGTCATCATATTTCTCGTTTAAATATTTAATGACCGCTGTCTTGATGGTTTTGGTTAGCTCACTGTCATCATTGTCATGCTTTAACACCTCCTCATTGAAAAGTTGCAGGACTGGTTTGAGGTAAGATATACTGACATATTCTTCCCCAGAGAGGGCATCGGTGAAGTCTAGAAGTGGATTCAGTGCCTTGTGGAATGACTCAAGGACATCAATATCCTGCCACGTGGGAACCAAATGCCTGGTCTTTTTGTCAGCTGACAAGACCTGTGCGATGGCCTTCTCTTGTTCCAGCAGTCTCTCTACCATCTTTTGACGTGACCCCCATCTTGTAGGCGACTCTGTGACCATCTTGTGCTGGGGTAGTTTGAGCTCCTCTTGAGCTGCTGCCAGGTCTCTCTTCTTTTTCCATGAGTAGGAGAAGGCACTGACCACTCTTTTACATACTCCAACTGCTCTTTCGATCCTCTTGTCTCTCCCACTTCTCTCTGAAGATACACAGAAAGGCAATATAGAAAATATGTTAAAAACAACTCAGCAACAGTCACTGGTGACATGAATTAAAAAAAATATCACAACACTACACTAGAATAGCCAACACTACAATTAAATAAAACTAATAGCATTTTAGAATACTGGGCAGAGGTAAAATAGTTGATAACATGAAATGGCTTTTGAAACTCTGAACACAATGGGATCTGTAATCTAAACAACACAGACTTGGGTATCTACCATTACAGCTGATGAATGCTGCCAAATAACAGGTTGGTTGACACTTACTAAATGCATACAATGTCATTAAGGTAAAGATTAAATAACACCAGCGTTATCCTTTAACCTATTGACACCTTAATGAATAATAAGATAGTAGGCCATTGTGGTGCCATGGATGTGGTACAGTTTATCATTTTGTTCAGAATTGGTATTGCTATCTATGACACCCCCCATAATATATTTTTTGGTGTTATTTGAATATTTGCTTATTTGAATATTTCTTTGCTTATTTGAACAGTATTTTGTGACTTATACAGATTGCCTGCAAGCTCACTGCTCTTCTTTGGATATACCAATTTTAGCCAGTAGGTGGCAGTAGCCTTACAGGGAAATCATTCATAAGCCTTGCATAGACGTAAGCCGCGACAGTGTGAAATAAAGTATAGCTAGCACAGTAGCAACTGCTTGTGGCTACGGTCACCTAAAACAATATCCCATTTGTTGCTTGCAGAATCTTTTATTAAAATATGGGCACCTGAATCCTGAACCGTGTCATCATTCAAAGTGTGCAACACCATAAATAATTATAAGATACATGTACAAATGTTTGAGTTAATAGCTTAGCTTACCAATGGCTAGATGGAGCCGGTGGCCAAAACACTGCAGTCGAGTCCAGTTGTTTAATGAAGCGGCCTTCACGATGTTTGCACCACTGTCAGTTGTAATGCACACCTGCCGGTCCTCGCTGAGTCCCCATGACTCGAGTGCCTCCACAAGCCCCTGGGCAATTATCTCCGCGGTGTGGTCGTCTGGAAAATATGCCGTTTGCAGGCATCTGCTTTGAAGATTCCATTCCTTGTCCACGTAGTGTATAGTGAGACTCATGTATGGTTCGGACGTGCGACTAGACCACATATCAGTGGTGGTAGCGAAGTGCGTGACATTTCTGAGCTGCTCTTCCAACTTTCCTCTACACTCTGCGTAGAGCTGAGGGAGTGATGTTCGGGAAAAATATTTTCGTCCAGGCAGCGTGTACTTAGCATCGATGACAGTCATTAGCTTCTTGAAGCCCTGTTTTTCAACCGTGCTTATAGGCATCATATCTTTGGCGATACAGTACGTAATTGCACTGGTTATTTCTTTGTGTCGCTTCGATTTCTTTTCGTATGGGGTAATAGCTGAAAAAGCAGACACAATTGTTGATTGTCGAACTGAAGTTTGACTGGAAGTAGAAGGGCTGCTGGACTGTTGGCTACTTGAGGGGAGGCTGGCGCTAGCTTGATAGCGCAAACTCATGCTTTCGGAGTGCTCTTTGGGATGGTACCTTTTGAGATGGTGGAAGAGGTTGGTGGTGTTTCCCGTTCTGCTGAGGACTGGTCGCCGACATAGTTTGCACCTAATGCTGGTCTGTGCTTTGTCAGACTTCATGTAGCCGAACCATTTCCAAATAACCGAAGTGGTATAACCTTTCTTCGGTACAATTTCGTCGTCTTTCTCAGTTTCATCGCACTCGGTTTCGCTAGTCGGACCGCTCATTTTCTTCTGAGTAGGCTACACACAGGTGGTCATTCTGAGTTGTTGTGAGTGGGAGGGGCCGGAAACATGCGTCGACCACATGCGTTTGTTTCTCTGCTGTATGATTGGCTGTTCGTGTAGTGTTTTGTAGGTAGAGTAAAACGGACTCAAAAATAACTGTATCGAAAATAAATCTCATAAATTTATCATCGTTATCGTGGAAGATTTTATCATGAAAATGATCGAGATCGTTTTATCGCCCAGCCCTAAGCTACCCCCTAGCGCCGCCCCTGCTTCTTAAAGGGGCCAGGCTGGCTCACAACATTTCTTCGCTGTGAGAGGAACGTGCACAACATCCTGTGATGTTTCCGCGATTTTTTCTTGATTTTTTTTATTATATTATATATTTCTGAAAAATCCACGTATAACTAAAACCGCGGAACTTAAAGCCCAAATTGGCGAGGGATCACTGTAGTCCACAAACCACCAACGTTCAGGTTTAGAGTCGTGTTAAATCACTCTGAGCAGCGTTTATGAGGACAGAGAGGTGGTGGGACTAACACAGAAGCTGTGGATGGTCCAGTCTGCTGTCTTCAAAAATAAATAAATGAACCAATGGTTCGCTGCTCCACTGGTGTTGAGAAGAGTCAACTGGGTAAACACCCTGAAATCCAGCTTTCTTTCTTTGTCTCTTTTCTTTTTCCAGATGTTCCAGTGACTCCAGTGACAGCCACCAAAGACTCCCTCCATGATGAACAAGACTGTTGGACTCAGAACCAGGTCATCTTCATCTACCGCTCAGCCCTCATATTTGTCGTCCTCGTCTCTCTAATTCTAGGTGAGTGTGTTAGTTTCTAGTTAACATTTGTAAACTTTGAATCTCTGATGGTGAGAAGCTCAGTGAGTTTTGGTTAGTTTGAAGGTGAACTGACTCAGCTGATGGTGTGTTTGCAGCTTTAGTTTTTACATGTTGGAAGAAGAAAAGTAACCAGATGAATGAATCAGCAGTTTTGACCCGTGAGAGCCCAGAGACGCAGCAGACTGCAGGTGAACTAACTGCTGCTTTCATCACTGCTGTTACTAGCAAGAACATCAACAATGTGCTAATATTAGATCGTTCTAGTCCAGAAACCACTGAAGGCCATTTTAACAACGCAAAGCAGCTTTCTGACACATTTATTACATCAATTTATGTATTAGATGTATTTAGATTTATATTTGATGTACATGCAGCCATGTAGAATTTAGTATTACCAACTAGCCAAAACAACTAGCTTAAACATCATGTTTCTGGACTGTGGAGGGAAACCCATCCAGACACAGGGAGAGCATGAAACACCATACAGAAAGACCCAGTAAACCCAGAACCAACTGAACCATCTTGCTGTGAAGAGTCAGTGCTAACCGCTACACTACTGTGCTAGCCGTCATACACAGGAGAGGACCAGGAGCAGAACCTGTAGCAGGAACCAACAACACCACTGTAAGACCTGCAGAAGGAGAAGAGAGACAATGTCAACCAGGACATTGTTAAACTGCGATCAGCTGAACACGTGAAGGTTTTTAACGCTACTGTTTATACGGCTTTACTGCTAGAAAGATGCTCAATGCATCATGGGAGATGCCCCAGCAGCCTCGGCCCATAGCAGCGTAACTAAGACAGTTTAAGAGACTACAGGGTTAAAGTGTTGATTTCATAATTGAGGAGCCTGATAGTTAAAGGCTCTGCCACCATTTCTAGACCTACAGACTCTAGAACAGCAAGTTAACCTGCATTTAGAGAGCAGAGATCTCAGAGTGCAGGTTTATTCGTTTTAGCAGTAGAACTGGAGGCAAAAGAAATGTGATCTAAATTAATTGTACAGCTTAAGAGTGGCTCTTGAAGGTGCTTGGGACTAATTACAATAACTTTATCTGAATTAAGAAGTAGGAAATGAACATCCATCTCTATTTCTGCAGTATTCCCATTTTAAATCAGATTTAATTTTAATTCTGAATTAAAGAGGAATTAAACCTCCCATGTAAACGCACTGACAGTTCTTTTGATGAGATGTTATCTGGTCTTGGTAGTGTCCTGATACATAGTCCACAGCTGTCATGGGGAGCTGTCATGACTTCCAAACAGCAGAAATCCTGTTTGGTGAGATCCAAAAATGTAGCCAAGCATTTATTCCAGGAATCCATCACATATCCAGCCGCAAACGTCCCACCGGGGCAAGAGGGCTCTCCTGTCTTCTTGTGGAGAAATTTGGTCAGTTGCATTGAGAGACCAGCTGATCAGGTCCATAGTTTTAAAATTAGAAGATTATGCAACACGAGGCTCCAAAAAAAAAAAAAAAAAAGCCCAAGACGGGAACAGTAGATAAGAGAGGGTGCAGGAAGAGAGCAGAACCATTAGCCAAACTTCAAGCATGTCCGAAGGACATTCAGACCTGGATGATCACAAACCTTTTTGCTTTTAAATTCTGATAAAACAGAGGCTGTTTTTGGTCCCAAACACCTGAGGAATAGATTTGCTGATTTTATGTTGGCCTCCAGTACAACTGTGAGAAACCTTGGAGGACGGCAGGAGATTCTAACAATAAAAGTCCTTTAATGTACAAAAAAGAGAACAAAAAATACTTAACTGTGGAATCCACAAAATCAAGATACAGCAGAGGTGGAACATGAGGGAAACAAACTGAGCCAGGAACACATGTGGATCAACAACAAAACTCAACAGATGAACCAGCAAGGACGAGGGGAAAAGACACGACTTAAATAAACCAAGGAACAGACATGACACAGGTGCAAACAATCAGGGAGATGAACAAAAGGAAGTAACCAGACAGACCTTTAACGTAAAGCAGGAAAGAGAATAAGAGGAAATCAAGAAAAGCAGGACAAACTAAGAGAACAAAGAAGAAAACCCAGAAAACATGACATACCTCAACCCTAACTATACCATAATCAGCTTTGTTAGATAGCCTTTTTCACCTTGTTGTCTTGTTGTTTTCACTTTGATAGTCAGACACTGGAACCAGTTACCAGTTTGGGTTCAGGAGCTGACACCACCTCCGTCTTTAAAACTAAAGTGAAAACATTTATGTTTAGTAAAGCCTATAGTTAGTTTAAACAATAATGTGTTAGGGCCAATAGTCACAGCTACAGTTATAGGAATGGATGGAGACCAGACTAGAGCAGACTGGTCTGAAACATAACCTCATCATAGCTATGCTGCTATAGGCCTACACTGCAGGGAGACACCAACATGATCCACTGACAGATGTCCTCACCTCTCTTCTCTACCCTCCTTTCCTCTTCTTCCTTCAGCTGTATCCATAGTTAATTAGGAGCACCTCATAAATGTAACTGTGCTCCATTGTTCCTGTAGTTTTTTTTTGTGCTGCCCTGTGTCCCCCTTTTTTCTTTTTCTGTCTATATATGTTTGCAGGCCAGAGTTTCTAGAGATACACATTAACCTGCAGTTCCACCCTCTGACCATCCCACCGTTTACCTCCACCTGTCTATATAAATGTCTCTGGGATACCAACTAACATGCTGACCTGCAGTCTGATCCTCTGACCACCTCAGTGTTGCTGACTACATCTGTTTATATAGTCATCTCTGTAGTTCATGTACTAACAATGTATCAGTCAGAACATAAGTGCATGGATTTCTTAATTCTCCAGCTAATGGATAATTACTATAAATGAATATATTTTGTTGTATATAATATTGCCAGTATAGTTGTGCCTCTCCTCTCTCTGTCCTATCTCCTTCCTCTTTTCTTTCTTTACCCAGCTGGTCTTCAGCAGGAAGGTCCCCCCTTATGATCCAGGTCCTGATCAAAGGTTTCTTCTTAAAGTGGAGTTTTTCCTTGACACTGTTTGGCTTAAAGTTTTTATTTATTTTTTTACTTGCCATTGCTTCTTTTATAAGAATTTAATGATATATAACTTTTGTTAATAATTTTTGCTCGGAGGTGATGCTCTGGGTCTCTGAAAAGCACCATGTAGTCAATTTGTATTGTAATTGACACTATACAAATAAAGTTAAAAATGTATGTTTTCTTTCTCAGTGAAACATCATTTCAGTTTCCGTGACTCAACTGTGAAAGGGTTCATGTATGTTGTTGTGGTTTAAAATGTAATCGCGCTTTGAGCTGAAGTGTGTTTAGTTATGGAATAAAAGCTGAAGGTGAACTTGCAGAAACTCTTGATGTTTTCTGCAGTAACAGCGTTCAGACACCAGGTGGAGACACTGGATCAGCTCAGACATGTTCAGGTCATATGGACATCAAACTGGACTCCTGCAGAACTGTTGGTGTTACGACCACTAAAACTAAAAGACAGCAGCACTTCCTCTACCAGGAGCTTTACAGATCAATTTATTTCTCCAGAAATAGTGTATTTTAAAGGCTGATCTTGAAGCTTTAGGGCCCCCTAGTGGCGACAGCAGGAGGCTTCTATTAAACATCACAGCAGCGTTACTGCAGTGCTTCATTAGTTGAAGTACTGTAATGACTTTTTATGAGGGTTGGTATCTTTATAGAAATTGTCATCTTTTATTTTATTCTATTTGTTTACCTGTAGTTTATAAATGTTCAGAATCTGGTCCCTTTCAATAAAGAATTTTCATATTCTGTACATAAAATTTGATTAGAGACAAAACAAAAACAAACAGGAAACGAAGAAGAAAAAAACTTTATGAGCATGTAGCAAAGCAAGTTTTTGTACAGCACATTTCATAATCAAGACAATTCAAGATGCTTTACATAAAATATTAGAAGCATTACAGAGCATTAAATAGTGCATTAAAATAGGACAACATAAAATAAAATATTAAAACGCAAAAATCTAAATATTAAAATGCAAAAAGTTAATCACCAGTTGTTTTTTAATAAGGAAAAAAAAAGGAATTAAAATGTAGATAAAATGCAATAAATCAAAGTTGATTGTTTTGATAAAAGGTGGTAAATAGAAAAGTTTTTAACCTTGATTTAAAACTGCTGGGAGTTTCAGCAGACCTGCAGGTTTCTGGGAGTTTGTTCCACATGTTAGAAGCATAAAAACTGAACGCTGCCTCTCCGTAGAAATCTTTCTTCACCAATCATATTCAGCAGAATAAAGAAATATGATCAGGCCCTTTAGATTTGATGTAGTTACACCATTTCTGCAAATAAGAAAGGAAAAGCAGAGAGAAGCGCCACCTGGAGGAGGTTTGGTCCTACTGCTCCATTTGAAGAAGGATCGAGTGCAGTCTCTTTGGCTTCCACTTCAGGTTTATCTGGAACAAGAAGCACACGGACCGTTTAATCACAGACTTCATAAAAAAGAACTGGACAAACCCTCTTTGACGTCACTTACAGGTTCTGAAGAGAACTATGTTGATAGGAACAGTCTTGACCCAGTCCCGGTTAGTTAAAAAAAGGTAGAATGAGCCATAAAGCAGCTGGAACACATCTTAGCTCAGTTACCACATATTAGTTTTTTTGTTTATCTTGGCTGGCTTAACTCATGCTAACCTACGATGCTAGCTAATGTTAGTTTACATTCATTCTGATCAAATCTGTCCAAACATCCTCAATTCTGATCTTGCTACTGAAATGGCATTTGAAATAAGTAACGTGGAGTTAAAACAAGGACAGTCAGAACTCTGATAAAGTAGGAACCTCAGTCATCTCAATGACAGCAGCCTTGTCATTCCTCAAAAAGACCCGTCTCCATACTTCTGTTCTTTCAAACTCCAGAACAATTTTCAGGCCTGTTCTCTTATCAAAAGGTTCAGAACAAGTAGTTAACTGAACCCTCTTGCTCGAGTTTAAGTTACCTTGTGAAACATTTCAGATTCAACATTACTCAGTTTGAACATAACCCGCTTTCTGAAACAGAACCCAAAGCTTGAAGGGTTTTGATGGAAACCCTTCAGATGTTGGGAGTGGAGCTGCTGACCTCAACTTGCAGATATTCCTCACAGTGTGGTGCCTGAACTTACGTGAGACATTCAGTTTAATCGCTAAACTGAATGAAGTGTAACGCCATGGGATGTGGCAGCTGTACACATCTGAGTCGTTCTCCTGCAGGTTCTTCATGATGATAGAGAAGTTCCCGTGCTTGTACTGATCAGGGAAGCTGAACACTCGACCCTTGAACACTTCGTTTTGGTTCTGGTAGTCCTCTGTATCCGTGATGTCGAGGACGACTCTGTCATCTCTGTCTCTCCAGAAGACCTTGATCTTTGCTTGTGGAGGATCGTTGTTGATGCAGGGCAGTATGACTTCTTCTCCAACAAAACCTTCAATGACTGACTCCTGGCAGCTCACTGAGGGGGGACAGGAAGTTGTCACTGTTAAATCTGCTCCTGTCGAACATTAGGAGAGCTTCACTTTTCTCTTCTATCAACTCATCAATCAATGCATGTGAAGCAGCAGTGATCAGGTCAGAGATGACAGAGGAGAAAAAACATGAAAGCTATACATTATTTATACAGGATGCCCCTATTACAGTACGTCAACAACTATATACAAATCTATACACATGGATGACTCTTCAACCATAGGGATTTAAAATTTTGCTGTACATGTTAAATGTCAAATTCCTTTCTTGCAACCGTTGCATGACTTAGTGCAGCCTCTCATCATGTTGCTGTATGGTTTCTCTTGAAACAATGATGTCATCTGAAATGTTGTGCACTCCAGGAATGGCTTGTAACACTTGTCCAATAATGTGCTGATACATCTCAGGAGCAGAGGAAATACCAAACATAAGTCTCTTATAGCGCCATAGACCTGTGTGTGTTACAAAAGTTGTGAGTGACCTAGACTCTGTTTGATGGTATCCCCACTTGGATCGATTTTTGAGAATACTGTGGCTCCTGTCATGTCCTCCAGTATTTCATCTATGACGGGGATGGGGTGCCTTTCTCGCACTATGGCCTCATTCACTCTGCGCATGTCCACTCAAAAGAGTGAGCCTTCTCCTTTATATGTCCTCTTTTGAGGACAAAACCGTGAAAATCTTGGACAGAGAGGACAGATGGTTTGAGAGAGGAGTAAAAGAATCCATCTACGTTAAAATAGAGAAGCCGTCTCTAAACAGGGGAGGTGGCTTAAGATTTCATCTATCTCCCATTTACAAAGCAGCCCTCGCTACTGTTCCTAAGAGACTGAACAACAAGGACTGAACTAAACTAAACTCAAGTTGCTCAAAGAAACATAACGACAGTCGTTCACTGGTAACCACACCTCATGCCTAACGACTGTTGTCCACCAGTGGCCCCACTCACTCCTAACGACTGTCCGTTCACTGGTGTGGCTCTCCTGACCCAAACAAAGGGTCCAGCCAAACTCCACTAACCAAGTATTGTCTTTAGAAAGTGGTGGGTTACACCTCCACAGAGGTTAAAAACCTGAGTCATACTCAACTGTTTGTCTGACTAGTGCGGACTGGTCAGACTGATGCGTTGAGAACTGATGAAGCCGCTTGGATAAGAGGCGAAATGTCTTCTAGACAAATCTAAGTCCAGTTGCCTATGATTCAATTGTTGCGAGAATGTGCTCTTACTCTCATAACTGAACCTTCACACTCTGCTCTTACTGGTGCTGTGTGGCGTTAATGACGACTGGTCACCAGGCTGATCTGATTTAGCCATGAAACCTCCCTCACTAAAATGACAGGTGTTTCAGTTTCATTGTCCAACTCCTGTACACGACCATATGAGGAGACCTGCCACCTGCTACCTGGCTAACATATAATCCTGCTTCATTTGTCTTGTCCAACAGGTGAAGTTCATCCAGTTTGATGTCTGTGAGACTTATTGTTCCTCTATGAGGTCCTGAGATGGTGTTCATGCTCGTGTTTTCAGAACATAGTGTACTAGTGCATGAACTGAGACTCACCTGAGGGCAACAACACCTCCACCACCATTACCAGCAGCAGTGTGACCCTGCAGAGAAACAGACAACAGTTCTGGTTCACTCAGTGTGTTATTAGACTTACTGGACTGTTCTTAAAGAACTACAACGTTATGACGTTGTGTACGTGGGTCCAACAGCAGATGGTTTGAAGTGAACTTTTCTTAGGAATCAAGGGGCTTATTGCTCTTCTCTAGTCTGAGGTTTGAACCAGGAACCTTGTAGCTGTGAGGCAACAGTGCTAACCACCAAGCCACCGTGCTGCCCTGAAATTGTGATCTCCCACTAATAATTTTTTTTTTCTGTTTGACTCCTGCACTAGTGAACACTGGTGACTGCAACGTTTTGGCTTTTCAGATGTTGGCACCAACCAGCATTTGAATCGTGGGGTCATTTTGGAGATGGTGCGCCGCCGTACGAGGAGAGGATACTTCAAAAGCACTTCTCCCCGACTACATGCAAATTCCCGCCCGAGGTTTGTTTGGTTTCCCAACGAATGTGACAAAATCTACAAGTCATCAGAAGCACTTCTTCTTTTTTAAAACATTTGTAGCCCTGTTTCATCATGCTACTTCCAGGAACAAACTAAGCTAAGCTAATTAGCTACTGACATATCAGCCTCGGTTTACTTCTCCTTCACACTCGTTCAACACTCACCTCCACGAGACTCTCATTTCACCTCCGTGGACAGTCGAACAATCCTTTACACCTCCAAAAACAAACTTCTCTGGAGATTTTACTCAACACGTGGAGAACCCAGCAGTGTTGCCACGTGGGGAAAATGGAAGTTGGAGCTTCTATTACGTCATCAAAAAATGACGTACATTTTCAAGCCCAGACAGACAAGCAAAAGTTTTCCAGTGCGACAAAGCAGTGTTTGCTTGATTCATTCGTCCAAGAGCCACAATTCAAAACAACCAGGATGGTTTCAAAATGACGAAGAACCAACAGGTTTTTACTTCAAAACCGACAACTGTTTTCAAGTCTGGTGTCCATATGTGCAACAATAATGACAAAGGTTTTTCTTTAAAACAAATTACATGTTGTACTCTTGAGTCGTCTGTTCTAACACTTGACCCCGTCTGATTCAGCTTAAAGGCTGCATTACTCAAGAGAAAAGTTACGCAAAATATTTCCTCAAGTTTCATCAGTCTGTCTAAAATGTGAATGTGCAGAGACAGATTTGATCCATTTTGTGATGTCATAATTGCAGGGTTTTTGGGCCTTTTTTTTTTTCAAACTTGTTTCAAGTTCACCCTGTTTGGACCCTGTTTTTATTCTGTCAGGACCTGAAGCTGAAGAGAGCTCGCCTCTTGTCCTGTGGTCTGCTGTTCTCCTCCGACTGATATCCATCTTTAAAGATAAGGAGAAAGACAATCCAAACTACTTAATTTTAGAGAATAAAATCCAACCTCGGGTAAATTTATTCAAAGAAACAGCTGAAGACAAAATATCTCTGACAGAACTGTTGATTTCTAATCAGCATGCAGCTATTGGAACCCACATGAAACAACACCGGAGTTAAAAAAAAAAATTAAATAGTTGAATGTTTTGGTTTTAATTGAATAGTTATTTTATTGATATATTTTCTAATAATTTCCTAGAATTTAATTTACCAATGAAAAGCCAATCAATCAATAAAAAGCTACATGCAACACACAGTATCAATAATACAAAACACAGAAATACAGTGATCCCTTGCCACTTCGCGGTTTGAGTACCGCGGTTTTAGTCCTTCGCAGATTTTTTTCAGAAATATATGATATAATTTAAAAAATTTGAAAAAATCGCAGGATTTTGTGCACGTTCCCTCACAGTGAAGAAATGCTGTGAGCCAGCCTGGCCCCTTTAAGGTGGCCTTATGGGTAATGTAGTGTGTGTCGTAGGACGGCAGCGTGTATAGATTTACATTCTCTGTTAACCGACAGGAGCCCAACAATACAACCTGTGTGATGTTACAAGTTCCTGCAGTGCCAGAATAAAGTGCTCGTTCCATGCAGAGAAAACTGGACTTTTTGTTTTGTTGTTGTTAGCGTGTTAGCCACTAATTAGCCAAAAATAGCACAATACCAGCAGTTTCTTTACTGCGGTTCAGAGACCAGAGGCTGTGAAGGTAACAGAAAGACCACAGTTGAGCCTTTGTCTTGTTTCGCTGCAGTGCCTCGATACTTTTTGGGGGTTTTTAAACATATTTTAAACACATTATTGAGGCTCGGGGGGCTCCGGCTCCGGTCCCCATTAACCGCGAAAAATAAGGGATCACTGTAGTCAAAGATCTCCCATTTGTAACAACAGAATAAAAAATAAAACAGCCCTGTTGATTGCAGACCAGATGTTCGTAAGATGGTAAAGTGCTTTTAGCAATATGATGTAAAGTGCTCAAGTTATTGCATGTTGCCCGTTTGCACGGGTTTTTAAAGTGCATAGTGTGTTGTACGGAGATGGTTGTGAATCAGATTTTATCTTGCCTGACTGCACGCACACACAAAAGTTCAGGCTCAGGATGTTTTTTTGCTTTAACCCCTGCATTTATATTGTCATACTTTAAGACGGCTATTTATCAACATTGTGTCCTGTTCTGAACTTTTAAGCAGCAGGTCATTAATTCGTAACTCCTTGTCTCTGGTTCATCACCTATAAAAACCAGAGATAAGACCCTTTCTCAGATGATTAGTGTTTGTTCATGTGGCATCTCCCAGTCGTCCAAACGTTCCAGGTGAAGTCAGTGGTGTCCACGTTCATTCAGGCTGTCTGTCATTAGTGATGTCGATGCTTTTAACAGACATAAGTTCCCCCCCACACATGATTTTCAGTGTGGATGAACCAGGTGTCTATACAGTACAAAGGCCTCAGCAGGTAAAATACATGATACACACACAAGGCTGACGTGTGTAGTTTGTAATAACAAAATAACCAGCTAGTTACTGAGAACATTTGGAGATACTTAACTGTGTCAAAGACTTGGTTATCCTAACCCTAACAGATGACCCAGTCGATTACTGAGATGAAGTACATTCCAGTTCCAAAACGTATGCGAATATAAATAATTATTCACTCTGGACTTAATAGGCTCCAGAAGATTCTGATTTTCATTAAACTGAAAAGCCTCTGTTGTTGTTTTCATTTTTGTTTTGTCACTGAACTTTTGTTCCGACTAAAACACCCTGCGATACAGTAATGCAAATGAAGGTAAAATATAATTAATGCGAAGGCTGTATTTTCATGGTCATAAACTTCATTAAAATATCATGGGGGGGGGGGGGGTAATACATAACATCTACAGAGGATGTCATGACCAATTTTGGTTCATCAGTGATGGAGATTGGAGACGGTAATTATTCGAAAATTAAATATTACTCTGAGGAAATATTATTAGATATCAACTGACAATCACCTCAAGCAAAGCAAAAAGGATAAATGTCAATATCAAATGATCAATTTACAATATAAGTCTCCAGACTAGGGCACGTGCTATAATCACACACATCCATGAGCAGAAAAAAAATTATGTTAATTCCTACATTAAAAGAGATTCTTACACAATTTATTTACATGCATTCACCATGTTGTTGTGTTATTGAGTCTAATTATATTCTAACCTCTGCTTGGAGTTAACTCATCTCCATGATGTTTATCTAAAATTATTGCTGACAAAAAAATCAGCAATATTTAAAGTTTTGTTTTCAAATTGGTTTTCAAGAGGGGTAAGAATGAAACGTCTCAGCCAACCACAAATTTTGATGCATTAGATAGGTTTAACAGTTATATAAAAAAAAAATGTCAAATAAAAATGTTTCAAAAAAATCTTTATACATTTTAAGTAAATGAAAATACCATTTAACATTAAATAAAATAAAAAATAATAAAAAATGTTTATATTCATTGCTCAGCTGTATAATTCAAAACGTCCTCAAATTATATTCTGTTAAATATCAATTTCTCAATAAAGCAAACTAAAAAAAATAAGCGTGACGTAATCACGCAAAGTGACGTCTGCTACGTCGCCTCTGTTGTTGTTTCGTCGTTATCGGTCCGGCTGTTCCGGCTGATAAGAACATTACCTCGAAGTAGTCTCCAGGTTACTACGGACTGGACCGCGGTTCCGCTGCAGCACATGTGCCGACCGCAGGATTCACCGCCGTTTCCTCAGAACCAGACCTCCGGCAGATAGCTGAGTTCAGCTCCGTTGCTGTTCACGAAGGTGGGTTACCTGTTCAAATAAAAACTGCTCTAGCTACAACATACGGAGTACGAGAGAAAGACTGTGGACTTCGGATGAAGGAGGAAGGTCTTGTTAAAGATTCGGCGCCAAAAAGTTGTCCATCTAATTTCATTAAAGGTTAAGAAATGAGTACCTTTACTAGTGGTTCTCACTTCATTTTAGCGCCCTTAGCCGCGTGCTCAAATGGAGAACTGGGGAGAAAAACCGCCGCACTCGTGATTATATTAAGCTGAGCTCTCATTAAGTGTTTGTATCTTCCCATATCAGTGAAAAATAACAAAAAGGCGAGATTCTGTTTACTCCGGAAAGCAGCAAAATTGATGTTTATAATGTTATAACGAGTACTTCTATTGTAATATAGCTTTACACCCGTTTATCTGCGGCCAAAAGTGCTTTTGAACATAATTGGCTAATGTCTGGTGTGCCGAACAGTCACGCGACGCTGCTGCTCTATAATACAAGGGTATTTATCCTGTTATGCTTGAACTATACACATGTTTTACACAGCCGAAGGAAAACGTAACGTTTTTAAATGGCGTAATGGCGGTGCGTCCTCAGTTTGCTGCACGTGACGCAGATAGCCACCAGAGAGGGGAGCTGACGCGCTTTTCGTTGGTTTTTTGACTAGAGTCTGGTGCGGCTGCTTTCTGTTTTTGCAGGATGGCGTCTTCATTCAAGATCCCGAAGAAGAAGAACTCAGACTCTGACTCCGCCCCTATACACGCGCAATCCCCGCTGTCCCGCCTCCAGAGGTGCCCCCGGCAGGTCAAGGTGGTAGTACTGACTTCATACACTTTATTACAAGTGTGTTGAATTTCTCCCTTAACCTCCTGCACGCCACCCCCACCCTTTTTTTTCTTTTTCTTTTAACCAAACGCCTGAAGTTTCTTGTGAAAGTGTCTCTAGAACAGAGACAGAGTAATGGAACTCTGAAGTTAGTAAAAAATAAAAAGTTTTGTTCCACCTGAAATAAAGAAATGGACTTTCAGGAGGAATAACAGTCTGGACATTCATCTGAAATGGTAAATGACAATATGAGGCTGCACACTACACTTGAACATTTGTTTCAAATTGGAAGAAGATAGCACAAAGTATGACCATCCAACAGTGGTGTTTTCATGAACACGTCCAGGCGGAGCTCCAAAAAGGAGTCTCCAAATGCACCCATGGTAACCAAATGTTATTCTGGTATGGTATTTTTCATCAGTTTGACTTAAAATGGTCACAAATTTGCCATTTTTAAATTTTCAACGAATTTTCAATTAGGATAATATGCACCAGAGTAGGTACTTTTTCCGGTTTTACAATGCCCTAAAAATAAGTCGAAAACACATTTTGGTGTCCAGGAGCCAGTGAAGAAGATTTTTGAGGACTCTTCAGACAGCGACCAAGATTATGTCTCAGATGAAGAGGAGCTTTTCATGCGAGGCATTGATCCGGCTATAGACGAGTAAGTCCATTCATGTCATCTCCCACTAGTGATGTCATGCTGTGTTTGTTTTTTTGTTATAAAAATGTGTACTTTTAAGGTAGCACAGTGGTTTGGTGGTTAGCACTGTTCCTGGTTTGAACCTCAGCGGGAGCCTTTCTGTGCGGAGTTTCCCCGTGCTTGTACGGGTTTTCTCCGGAGGGCATAGATGTTAGAATTTACTGCCAGACAAGTTTAAATTGCATATACACATTAGATGGTTTTGCTAGATGATGGCACTAACCATGAATGTAAATGCAGACAAAAAGGGGTGGGGGGGGGCATATATAATGGATGGATGTGTACTTTTATACATCACATTTCTATTGTATGTGCCTGAATTTAAGACTTAACCCTTAGTGTTAGCAGTAGTTTCAGTAGTACTCCTACTACTGAAACTACTGCTAACACTAATGTTTGATTGTTATTGTTTTTTAACAAGAGTACTTCTTATTGGCTACAACAACGGTCTGTAATTGTAGACTTATTTCTGACCTGCTTTGTTCTTCTTCTCAGTTGTGATGATGATATTGAAGATGAAGACTGGGAGCCTCTAACTCCAATCCAGCACAGCAAGAAAAGGAAGTCACGGTGTGTGTTTCAGCTGATACTACCACCATCGATACTGTGTTGAATCCATTATTTTCATAGAGCTGCAAATAAGTGAATAGAATATTGTTCCTCTACTGATAATAACTCATTTTAAACATTTTCTAACAGTCCAGAAACAGAGGACACGGATTTACAGGAAGAATCCGGTTCGCCAGAGTCATTGTCGTCAAAACCTCCCCCATCACAGTCATCCAAGAAAAAAAAGAAATTTGCACGTCAATCACTCTCTCTTTCCAAAAGAATTACCTCCACGCACACCCCTGCTAAAAAGAAGAGAGCTGAAGCGGAAGTGGGGGATGGTGTGAAATGGCTTGAAATGAGCGACCAGGACACCCAACCGAGCCAGTTCAAATTTAACCCATCCTTACCGAAAGGCCCCACCATTGGCTCGGCATCAGCTTGGACGCCCTTCAAGGTGTTCAAGCTGTTTTTCAGTTCCACGGTCGTGCGCACTCTCATCAGAAACACCAACAAAGTTGGAGCGAAAGTCAAAGCAGCAGGGAAGAAGTTTAGGTGGAGACCTCTCACCAAGGATGAATTTTACACCTTTCTGGCAGTGGTCATTTTCTGCGGACTGGTGAAGTGCCCGGATAGAGACGATTATTGGAGGAAAAGGCCACCGTTCAATTTCTCCTTTCCTGCCTCAGTGATGAGCCGCGATCGCTTCTGTTCCATCTTCTGGTGTCTCCAGCTCAGCGATCCTGATGAGGATGAGGAGAATGAGAAGAAAAGAGGCACCCCGGATTACGACCGGCTGTTCAAGGTGAAGCCCCTCTGTGAGGACATCTTGATAGCCTGCAAAGCCTTGTATCATCCCGACCAGCAGCTTTCCATCGATGAAAGAATGGTGGCCACTAAAGCAAGAATCGCGTTCAAGCAGTATTTACCCCTTACGCCAACAAGGTGGGGGATAAAGCTGTTTGTTCTCGCGGATATGCACGGCTACACATGGAACTATTTCATTTACGAGAGCAGAACAAACGAACGTTTGACGGACGGACTGGGCTACGCAACTGTCATGAAGCTTCTGGATCTGCCGCTATTGGGGAGCGGGTATCAGGTGTACATGGACGGCTTTTACACCAGCCCCAAGCTCCTCCAGGATCTAAACGCCAAGAAGATCATGGCATGTGGGACGATGCGGGAGAACCGTACGGGGTTTCCCAACATCGAATCGAACAAGCTGTCGAAGGGGGCCAAGCGCGGAGACTTCAGATGGCTGAGAGCCGACGGGCTGCTGTTCGTCCAGTGGATGGATGCGAAACGAGTGACCGTGGCTTCCAACTTCCACCAAGCCTTCACCGGCTTCACTGCCACTAGAAGGGTGAGGGACGAGAGCGGAGTTGTTCGTAGGACTGACGTTCCCATACCTGACGCAGTGAAGGACTACAATACCTACATGGGTGTGGCGGACCTCTCCGACGCTCTCATGGGGTACTACAGCGCGCTTCAAAAAACCATAAAGTGGTACAAGAAAATCTTTTACCACATGGTGGACATTGCTGTAGTGAACAGCTACGTCATATACAAACAGATTGCCGTCGCTCGCGAAGAGAAGCCGGTGACACAGAAGACGTTCAGGGAGCTCCTCATAAAAGAAATCACAGCCCACGTGCCGCGCCCAACCAAGCGGCCAGCAGCGACATGTGGACCCGTTTTCCCCTCCGAGCACGCCACGAAGGGTCGGAGGCAGTGCGTCATCTGTAAAAACAAGACCCCAGCAATGTGCAGGAAGTGCGACATAGCCCTGTGCATTCTCCCGAAGCGGAACTGTTACATTCACTGGCACGATATACAGAAATCAGGAAAAAAAGTCAGACAAGCAAATAAAAAATGATCTTTTTTCCTCTTATACCTTCTCTTTTTTATTCGTAGTCTAGTCTGAGTTTTCTAGTGACATTTATTTTCTTATTATACTTCAGGAAAAAACATAGGGCATTATTATTGTGCCATTTTTAAAAAAATCCTTTTGTTTCTGTTGGATTTTGGAAAACCCTTCACAATAAAAGAATATGTTTGGATTATTCCTGCCTCCTTCCTGCAATTGACTCCTCATAACAACCTCAAAACCTTAACAGTGACACATATTTTCAAAAATATATATGCTCCACATGTAGTCACATGTGACTATTTTAACCCAAACTGATGAAAAAAAAACCTAAAATGTAAAGTAAGAAATATCTTTTATTATTTCAGATTATCATTTGATTACCACATGTCCATTTGCAGCTGCAGCTGGATTTATTCATGAGACCGCTGTAGGATGGTCATACTTTGTGCTTTCTTCTTCAAATCTGAAACACATTCAGTTATAGTGAGCCTAGAGCCTCATACTGTCATTTACCATTTCAGATGAAGATGCAGACTGTTATTCATCCTGATTTTTTTTTTTTTAAATTTCAGGCGGAACAAAATTATAAATTTTTTACTGACTTCAGAGTTCCATTACTCTGTCTCTGTATCACCTGAGAGCACATGTGGCCCACCACGTCATTTTATGTGGCCCTCGAGAGCTTGTGTATTATTGTCTTAGATTTTGAACCAATATTTTATAAGCTTATACCACTTTAAAGCACATATTGACCAAAAACTACATCTCCCATAATGCATTTTGTCATTACTCCAATGATAATGGTATCACCATAAGCATGACATCAAGATGATTTTCAGAACTGATGGACTCAAGAAAAACCCAAAAAAACTAACCTCAACATGTCTAAGTAAAGAGAATATGATGCACAAGGAAGGCAGTTTCATTAAAGATGGGAAACGCATTACTTTTTGTACCTCAGGAGTGAAAAAAAAAAACAGTATGTCTTTTGTGTTATGAGGCGGTGTTTGTCGTAGAAGTAGAATAGAATAGACTTTATTGTCCATTGAGCCAGCGTCCTAGCACAACGAAATTGTTACATCCAGTATCTCATCCAAGAAACATACAGAGAACAAACAACATTTAGGACAGGAGTCTAATCTACGACGGCATTTTGACACAAACATGGAGCTAAAGTATGCTAAAATTAGTCCACAAGAAAAACAAAGAATCGCAGCAGAATGAGTTCACAAAAGTTACCACCAAAAATGATGCGGCAGTGAAAGCTAACTTTATTGAGGATGTGTCTGCCTTCAGCTGTGACGCTTCCTCTACAGATGTGCCAGCTGCTCCCTAGGAACTGAGTTTTTTGTTTCACAAAGCGAGGTAACTTAACTCCGAGCAAGAGGCTTCAGTCAAGGACCGTTTCTGAAACCGACATCATGGATACTTTACCATGGTAACGACTAACCTGTGGGAGAGCAAGTTTACAACCGCAAACCCTCGAGTTTAATATAATTATGAGTTAAATATTTGAAACTAATACATAATGAATACAGGAACAGGTATATAACAATATTATCCCACCAAACACCAGACGTCCATGGATATCTTTTTTAAGTAAGGTCGGCCATTATTTAGCCCTAAAGAAGACATTGAAAACCCATCTCTGTGGCATTTAGCAACATGAAATAACTTAGATAATCCTGACTGACCTAAAATAGGAGAGGTTTAGTCTGATTTAGACTTCAGACAGCGAGACAAATGAAGCACAGTGTTTGTAAACCAAATTTAGGAGTCGATTGACGTCATCGTATGGATGTTTTTTCAGTGTCTCTGAAGTGAAGGCTTTTCTACGACCAAGTTTTAGGGCCACACTGAGAAAAAAATTGTGGACAATGATTTTTTTTTCATTCCTCACTTAGAGAATAAAGACGAAATGTCGAGAATAAAGTTGAAACGTCTAGAATAAAGTCAAAATGTCAAGAATCTTTTCATGTTCTTGCAGGCCCGGTGAAATGAGGTTGATGAGGTTGTCGGCTGGATTTGCTCCGTAGGATTTGAGTTTGACACATCTGGGCTAAGAAGTGCATGAATTGTGCCAAAGTTGTATTAATGTAAAGTAGACAAGGTTTCCGGGACAGTAATCATCAGATGGGACTTTAGTCATTAACATAAAAACACATTAAAGAGGCCGCCCAGATCTCATGCAATTACGATATGACACTATTTTCTTATCTTTTTTGGATCCATATATATGAACAGATATGTTCTTATCGAACATATGGCATATGTTGGGGATATAAAGTGCTCGTTTAGTTATGAAGGAGGGGGTTGAACCGAACCGTGACCTCAAAACCGAGGTGTGTACCGTTACACCCCTAGCCTTAAGACAAGCCATCCCTAAAGAACTTCGCTTTCATCTGTTGAACACGAGGGAGAAATGTTCTTTATTTTACAGTGACAAGATGAAACCAGGTGTTAAGGTGGTATGTGTATATTCTTGCCTGCAGTCTCAGTTTCTGGTTTTCAGTTTTGTCTGTTCTAAACAGGGTTACGGGGATTTTCCAAGAAGAGGCAAAACTGACAGACTGCATGCTGGGAGCGCCTGTGGTTCGTCTGCAGACAGACTCAGGTTGGTGAAGCGCCCCCTTCAGGCCACACTGGTCATTTAGCAGGAGTCCAGTAGAGCCGAGAATAAATTGGTTTTGTGTTGTTGTGCGTCAGCGCCACCCACAGGCCGCCCTTCAGGGATGTGGTCAAGACACTGCTGGGTCTCAGCAGCACCAACGGAGGCGGAGCTTCAGGAGCCAATCAGAGGACACCGTCACAGCTGAGACAGACAGCTGAGACGTCAACAAACGGGTGAGTTTAGTGGTAAATATCTCATATAATTTACATGCTTAAACTTATCTAAGATCACCTGTTAATTAATGAATTTGTGTTTGTCAAGATTCATTGAATTTATTATTTATGTCTTATTTATTCAACATATTCAAGTTTTAAAGAAATTTGACTATATATTTTTAAATGAAAATACACTGACACATTGATTTTCTCCAAGATTTTATTTAAATATGTTTATACCCACGCACTTGTTCATGTGGACATAAAACTCATCTGCATGCCCCCATGTGGGCAGATGTGGTATTGGATGTTTTATGTTAATTGTATTTTTCTTTTTAAGCTTTCACACACTTTTTTAAAAGATTTTTTTTATGTGATGATGTTTTTGGACAGTTTTCTTCATTGCTTCTTTATTTTTAATGTTCTGCTGAAATTTCTGTTGATAATTTTGACTTTTTAAAAATCATTTTTCATGTTATAATTTCTGATGTTTTACATTTTAGAAATTTTCTATTTTTATAACATCGCTAATATTTCTAATAGACTGCACTGATATTTATTTATTTCTTCTAAAGGCAAAGGCATTATTATTCCAGTGAGTTATTTTGACCTAAATGAAGTCAGACTCTTGCACTCAGCCTTTTAAATTGTCATTTTCATTGGAAAGAAAGAGCCTGTTTGGTCAGAGACGCTGAAGCATCACCAGGTTGCTGTTTCTCGTTTCCTCACCAGATGGCGTCCTAAAAGAGCGTCAGACCGGCTGCTCCAGCATGACGAGACCCCAGAGTGTCAGTCTCCACCACAGAAGAAGAATTCTGAGCGTTCAGGTGAGATGTTAGTTTAGCATTCAGACTGGTATTGATCAGCTGAGGCCAGGTGGATGCTGGTGGTCACATGATCAGCACTGATGATGTCACTGATCTGTGCAGGGGTGAAATCTGTGCCTAAAATCATCTCTGTGGAGTCGGTGGACTCTTTGGCAGCCCTGCGGAGGGAGAAAGATGCTGGGAGAGACTCCGCTCCCGCTGAGAGGAAGGTAACGTTAGCAAACATTTCAAAATAAAGCTCATATGTTAGAGGAAAAGCTGTCAGATATTTTCAAAGTAAGAGTGCAACATTTTCTTTCATCTTTTCAGAAGAAAATGGAAATGTTTTCAAAGCTTTTCCTCTTCAGTGTTGATTCATGCTAAGTAAAAATAAAATTAAATTAAAATAGGAAAAATGGAGCCCTCACATACCCCCACCCCCCCCCAAAAAAACACAAAAAAAAACAAAACAACAAAATAAAGATAAATCTGTGAAAAGGAAACCTGACTAAATTTAATTTATTGAAATGTCATAAGTTGTGGTTTCAAAATAAATTGATAGTTTTTTCCTAATAAAAACCTGACTTCTCCACAACGTACCTGAAATATTTCACAGTGATGAATGGAGCTCTGAGAGTCTCGTCATCTCTGGGTTTCCCATGAGTCCTTGCTGTTTTCTGGAACGTTCTGAACTTCACCTCCTCTCACGAAGTCTTCATTGACTCAGGCCTTTTGTTGTTTCAGAGCGAAGCAGAGAAACCACAGAAGAAGGACTCCTCCTCCTCTGGACAGGAGGAAACGTCCGAGGACGAGTTCACGTCTCTGCCCAGAACCAGAACTGGAGCGACTGCAAGATCAGCTCCTCCCTCAGATGGCCGCCAGCCCTCCTCCTCCTCCTCCGTCTCCACGGTGAAGGCCCTCCCGTTGCTGAGGATGACAGCTAACAGAAGGCGGAGCCAGGAGTGGGAGGCAGGTGTGAAGGAGGACGTGATGGAGGAGCAGAGAGCCCGGTGGAGGAGGTTCAGAGAGGGGAGGAGCAGGCCCTCCGCCCTCCACCTGTCAGCCAAGAAACCCAGACAGACTCCCAGTGAACCCAGTAAGTCCTCCGTCCACCATGCTGAGGGTCTGACGTTCAGCTCTGTTCATGAGGAAATGATGTCTTTCTTCCTTCAGTTGTTCTGTCAAGTGAAGAGGAGGAGAAGGAGGAGGACGAGGAGGAGCAGCTCACAGATGAAGTCAAAACGACGTCTCAGAGCGGCGGCCAGGCGGACCAAAGAGGAAACTCAGAAAAGCATGACGTAAACATCTGTGTTGATCGTTTGTCTAATGTTGAAAATGTATGTTTATTATCATGACCGACCCGCTCAGACGGACTGTGGTTCCTTTTTTACCTGCAGAGGTTCAGGGTTTTACCACACAAGAAAAAAAAGACCATGTAGCTCAAAACCACAAAGCACAGTCTCTCACAAACTGCCTCATAGACCTCAGGAATTGGCTTTCAGGGGTCCTTATCCACACCAGCCCCTGGGAGCACACCACACCCACCCTGGATGGATAGAGAATTAGAACATGGTAGTTCAAGTCCGAAATTAGTGCATAATAATAATGTATGTAGTTCACATGTCCACCACTTGGTGGCAGCAGCTATCCATGGTGCTGATTCGAGCTACTGTCTCATCTATGAAGAGCCCTGAATACAGGAGTCTCGTTACGAGCCTGAACCAGTGCCATGGACGTTCAGGCCAACATTTCCTCATCCTCCAACTAATGTTGATTAAAAAAAAAACAAACAGCAAAATATAGTTTATGTGTTCAAATCTAAAGCTGTCTCGAATTAAAACTTTATCCACATGAAATGACACAATACAGTAGAAACAAAAAGGCACTAAAGGAGTCTCAGAAAGGAACCTATTTATAAATGGGACACTGACTCTACTGATTTTGCCAAAATCTGGTATTTGGTATGCAAAAATGAAAAAAGAAAGAAAGAAAAGAAAACGTCTTGGTGTAGTACTAACGGAATAATTATTTCCATTAGCAGATCACCACTGTTTACTTCTGCTTTTCAAAATAGAAAAATGAGTCACAAACGCACAAGCAGAATACAAATTAAATTGCTTTTATGAACGGCCAAGACTTTATCAATTTTAAACCACCCAACCATACAGTTCTGCTGATCTTTACAAAACAATTAAGTCCATTATCTTCAAACAAACATTAAATTTTGAAGTTTTAATGAAGAAAAGCTGCTAAGAATCCGAACAACAAAACTTGAAGATGATAATTCTGCAGCAAAGTTGAACAAGGTTCACTTGTAGCACAGTTATTTGTTTATCCTTCATTAAAGCCGTAGACCTGTGGAGTTCCTCAGGGTTCTGTTTTGGGTCATTTCTGTTTTCAAGCCAGATCGTCCTTTTCTGTGAGTTGAGCTCTGTTGAATCCTGAACCTTACTCAAAGGTGTCTGGACGTCTGCAGGCAGATGTTGTTTTAGCTGTGAGATACAGCTGTGTGTTATCTCTATGTCCCTCTGCGCTGTCTCACAGGCGTCCAAGCAGCTTCCTCCGGCGCCGTCCTTCCTGCAGCTGCCGTTTGCCTCCCTGCACGCCGGCCTGCTGGACGCAGACGCCAATGGCCCCATGATGGTGAGATTGTTTCCACTCAGAAATGACCTCTTTACGTCTACAAACTCGAGATTAAACAGTCATGAGCTTTAGCTGGGATTGTTGTTGACACAATATGTGGCAAGTTTGATTTTAATTAAAATTTTTACAACAAATTTCATCTGTGAGACTGTGTAAGCTATCATCTCAACAACGTGAAATGAAGCCGTTTTGAGTCAAAGGAATATGTGTTTGTTAGCACAGGGGACAATGGAGCTGTGTGGATTAAATAACAATTTAAATCCTCTGACAAGACTTAAAAATGTCATTTAATTTAAGTAATAGTGTGGACAGGGTCCCTACAGACAAAGCAAGGCCTTTTTAACTTTGTATGTGTACAAAAAGTATAAAAAAGATTATTTATATAGGAATGTTCTTCTGGTAACATCTACGTGGTCATAAGTCTGTACAGGTCAACTAGATTGCTGCTACTGCCAGTAATCATGAAATGAGGACAGTTCATGGCCTCTAACATTTATCTGTTTTGTCATGAATATCAAAGTCGTGGTCCGGTTTTAGTGGAGGCAGAGCTTCTTTCAGGTTTACCCAGCGGTTGGACGCTTCTGTCACTGATGAGGTTGATTTTGCTCAACACTCACCATCTGAAATGTTGTTCTTTCTCTGTGCAGATCACAGAAAACGGCATCACTCTTCCCATGAAAGGTAATGATCACAGAACTGGTTAAACCCCTGTGTGATGTCACCCAAAGGTTTATGAAGAGATCCACCCGATCACAGTTAATCCAAAAACTGGAGGCCTGGACGTGGGCTGATCCATGCCGACCTTAGCTCAGTTACCGCAAATGAGCTCTTTTAGTTTGGCTGGCTTAGCTTATGCTAACCTATGATGCTAACTAATGTTCATTCTCTCTAAACATCCTCATTTCACATCAATAAAACCATATAAATTTGTAGTTTTAATGTAATTTTACCTGACAACGTCAATGGACATTAACTCACTTTCTGAGCTAGCCCTACTGGTCAGTAGAGGAACTGCAAACAAATCCACTTGTTCGTGTCAGACCAGCTAGACTGATGTTGTCTCTTGGTTCCAGCCAACTGGCCATACATTTGCTCATTTTGCTTCTCTATTAAAAGGATGTAGAAATGAATTTAGTAGATAAAATGAGAAAAAAACCTCTCGAAATGATAATCTACTTCACCTTTAAAACACTTATCAATTTCAGGTTTTAGTCTCAAATTCCAGTTTTAATCATGAGAAGCTGTTGACAGCTGCTGTTCCTGTCTGTTTTTTCAGGAGTGGAGGAAAGCGACGTGACCGTGGTGGCTTCTCAGGTCCGGGGCTACGGCGTCTGGGATGGGGGCGTGGCTCGAAGCGGGACTCTGCTGTCTGGCTGGGAAGGCCCCGCCCCCTCGCTGCTCTTCCTGTGGGTGTCGGACGCTCAGGCCAACATGCTGCACAGGGAACTGTCGGCCATCGTGACCGCCGCTACTGGTAACCCCAAATACACCGTCATCATCAGCTTCTAGCTTGTTTATGAGCGCAGAACACGTCGATTTGCTCGGAAAACTGCCAAAACCGAGGTAGAAATTGGGTTGAGACGATAAATGATGGCTACAAACGGCGGACCTCACCAGGTCAGCTATTTTTTGTGGTGTAGTGATCCGTCTTTCCTCTCAGTGGCTCTCTGCACCAGGGTTTTCTCAATGAAGGCGTGACTGCAGCTGTGAGGTTTCATGGAAACTTAGGGCAGGAACCGATCAGCCAATCAGGTGGCGGTACGCCGAGCCGCCGGCCAATCGCGTGTGGCGGGAGGGTGGCGTGTTGATTAGGACTCTGAAATGATGCGTACAGGGAAAACTCAGACCGCTGCCAGAACATCCTGAAGTGGAAACGGACCACAGAAACACTCACATGTTCCTGTTGTTTACTGGGAACGCTGGGAACTGGCCCAGCGTGCAGCCTGAGGGCCAGTAAAGTGGTCAAACTGGACCAGTTTGTCAGGAGACCCCATTAGATTTTAAGCCTTTTGTCCTGGTTTTCTGCTGCAGGGCCTCCGAGCTCCGTCCTCCTGCTGGTGTTGAAGGAGCAGCTGCAGGAGCTCCAGGCCGCCATGCTGGCCTCCATCCTGGACATGGAGGAGTACAAGCAGGGCCGCTCCTCCTCCTCTGGGGGGCCCACCTCTCCCGTGGACTGGGCTAACGGTCTGTTACTGGTTCACAGCTGTCCTCCTCCTGTGGACCAGCACCTCCTCCGTCTGCTGGGACACTCGGGGGTGAGGACCTTCGTCCTGTTGTGGCTCCTCCTCTTCCTCATCTGATCCCTCCCCTTACTGGCAGGCTCCTCCCCAGCTCATCCCTGATTCCTCAGGCTCATCCTTCACTTCCTTTGATTGACTCCTCCCATGTTAGACTCCTCCCATAGCTCCTCTGGATTCCAATACTGATCCCAAAAAATGCACAAATTTACTTTTCAAATGAATTAATTTAACTTTTTTTTTAACCACAGTGCTGACTGAGAAATGATAATCCTGACTTAAAAAATTCAAACTGCAGAATTATAACAAACATTTTTTCTACACATTTTTCTTCGTAACTCTATAAATTTGCATATTTGCATACTTTTCCTTTACTTAAATTTTAAGAGCGACGTAGAAATTATGTAGGAATTTTTACAAAATGTAACTCAGGCTTAATCTTAAAAAATCCATGGCAGCTTTGACTTTGATCAATAGATCAGTTTTTTAGATAAGTATAGAGTTCACATTTTGCAAAGACAAAATTATGAGATTATAAATGAAATTATTTAACAAATCATTGCAAATTAAGTATTTCACAACAAAAATGAATTAACAGTTTAGCACAGTGATTCCCAAAGTGTGGGCCTGCGGCCCCCTGGTGGGCCGTCACGGTACTGCAGGTGGGCCTGTGAGAGGTCATTAAAAATATACAAATGTTTTAAAACCTCGATTTTTTTAAAAAAAAAAATATGTTTTTGAATTACTGTAAAATATTCATTACATGATTTAAAAATATTTAGAAATAATAAAACAAACCAATTAAGTGTTATTCTACTGTAAACTTAACGTGACAAGTGTCACCTAATTTGTTGACCCCTTACATTAATATTGGAATGTAGCTTTTAGTCTTTTATGTCAATCAAAGTGGTGTTTAAAGGTTTGCATGGGCCTCCGAGATTTTTCACATTTCAAATTGGGCCTTGGTATTCTGAAGTTTGGGAACGGCTGGGTTAGCAGATCAAGAATTAAAGAGTCAACATTTTTTGTTGAAAGTCAGAAAGTTTCATCATTTGAAAACGATAAACATGAAATCAATCATTGGTTCTGATTCTGATGGTTCCGTTACAGAAGTCCAGTCTGCCTGCTCGCACTCTGAGGAGCAAGTCCAGCCTGAGCTCTGCTCAGCAGCAGCTGCCTGCCAGGTGAGACCAGTGACACCAGTAACTCCAGTAACTCCAGTCCCTCAGGCTGAACCGGGCCGTTGTTGAACCCTGTTCTGGTCTGCAGGCTGGTCCAGTACCCGCTGGCCCCCTGTAAAGGCCGTATCACCATCTCCAGGGAGGACCTGGCCTGCCTGGACGCCGGCGAATTCCTCAACGACGTCATCATCGACTTCTACCTCAAGTCAGTCGCTCGCCACGTGTGTTTGTGTTTGTGGGCATGGGTCAGAAGGGGCGGGACTTAAATGCTCTCCGTTCCTCCTGCAGGTATCTCCTCCTGGAGGGCGTCGGGGGCCCGGTGGCCCACAGGAGTCACGTCTTCAGCAGCTTCTTCTACAAGCAGCTGAGTCGGCGGAGGGCGGCCGGCGAGGGCGACGCCCCCTCTGTCCCGTAAGTACGGCGCCCCCGGCAGCCGCTTGAGTTCATGAGTCATCACCTCGGTTACCGTGCCAACTCTCCTTCCTCCGCAGCGACCGCCACACGAGGCACCAGAGGGTGAAGACGTGGACCCGCCATGTGGACATTTTCACCAAAGACTTCCTGTTCGTGCCTGTCAATCAAGAGTAAGCCCGCCCCTTCACATCAGGAGAGATCATTCGAGCAAAGCATTTCATTTACTCTGTCCCGGTAACTTCTATAATTAATTTTACGCTTGTACTGAAATCCTACACGCGTGACCTTTATTTCGATGCCATATTTATTCAAATAGAGCCTGCAGTTGCTGAGATGTACTCCTTTTAGATTAGCTGTGTCATTTTTCAAGCTGGAATCTCAAAAACAGGCCCAGTTCTGGAGATATAAAGCCTACTGGAGCCCCCTGAGCTCCTGATCCAGGGTTCAGGACGTCTCTGGAGGTCTGAACAGCAGCTCTGCGGTTCCAGTTGGACCCGAGCACCTCATCAGCGCCTCCATCTGCCAGCTGGTTGTCCCTCTGCTGGACCACTCTGAGGCATGTGGATGTGTTTAGCAGACCGAGCTCGTCAGCTCCCAGCACCACATACCTTCGATTTAGACCACTTTTACCGTTTTCCAAACATTTTTCGTTTTTCAGCTCAAATTTCCAGATTTTTTTTCCATTTTCTCAAACAGAATTTGAGCCGTTTGTATGTTATATTTGATATTTTGCATCTTTGTAGCAGCTTCTGCCACAGTTTTCATGAACATTTTTGTACTTTTTTTCCCCCCACAAACTACAATTCTGTGGTTTTTGCTTTAAGTTTGACACATTTTCATGAGCCTGAGTCAGTGTGGGTTGGTTTTAAAGGTGCCATATGAAGGAATTATACCTTAAAATGTTTAGAAACCAGTTTTCCATCAACCGGCTGCATTTTAAATAATGTTTGTTGAAAGCTTTCACCGTGATAATGCTGTCTTACTGAAAAAATATAAATACAGTGGTCCAGCCACTGCTGGACCGAGTACTTCATCTGGCCTGTTAGTTTGACACAAGCCAGGAAGTAAACAAAATTAAATAAGCTTACTTACAGCCTGGTACAAAAACACTTTTGGTCCTCATAGCTAGATTTCACATTCAATTCAATTCAATTCAATTTTATTTGTATAGCGTCTGTTACAATGTCAATTGTCTCTAGGTGCTTTACAGAGACCCAGAGCATGACCCCCAAGCAAATATTGACTAAAATTATAATATTAAATCCAATCAAGGATAATGGCAGGTAAAAAACTCCCACAGTGGGAGAAAAAACCTTGAAGCCAAACAGTGGCAAGGAAAAACTCCACTTTAAGAGGAAGAAACCTCTTAAAGTGGTTGACTAAATGGCTAAATATAATGACCATATTAACATATAAACATAAACTTAAATATCCACGGCAAACTGTTTTTTTTTTGTGACCCTTGTATAGTAAAATTATTATTTACTCTTGTTATTACAGCACCAACTGCTAGAGGGCAGTGTAGCCTATTTTTTTGCAGCGCTGTAGCTTAAAGCTTAGCGAAGCGCTCTGAAGCAGCTATACAGTGATCCCTTATTTTTCGCGGTTAATGGGGACCGGCTGGTATTGTGCTATTTTTGGCTCGTAATTAGCGGCTATCACGCTAACAACAACAAAAGAAAAAGTCCGGTTTTCTCTGCATGGAACAGAGCACTTTATTCTGGCACTGCAGGAACTTGTAACATCACACAGGTTGTATTGTTGGGCTCCTGTCGGTTAACAGAGAATGTAAATCTATACACGCTGGGCTGCTGTTGATGCTCACTACACTTTTCATTTAACCCTCGTTTTCGTTCTGCTGTCCCACGACACACACTACATTACCCATAAGGCCAGGGGGAATCTTGAAGTAGCGTCGTCTGTCCTTCACGCTGAGAGGAGCCAGTTGATGTCTGGCCGTCTGGATTTTCCGGCATGTCCAATCAGGAGTAAACAGAAGGAGGCTCAGCAATGCAGAAAAAAAGCCCACATCGCCACCTAGAGTTTGGTGGTGGAATTACACAGACACAAACGCCAAGTGTCAATAGTTCACATGCCAGTATTGATGTGCTACGTGTAGAAAGCCATAAATCACAGTCAGACTTTAAGGTTTGTTTTGTTTTTGTAGCCGGTGCAGCCCAGTCGCCAGATGTTGGATAAATTCTTTGGTATGAGTTTGTATCAAGGAGGCCTCCATGTCTCCTCGTTCCTCAGCTGACTCCTCTGGTTTCCTGTCTCTGCAGAGCTCACTGGTTCCTGGTGGTGGTGTGTTTTCCAGGTCTGGAGGAGGTTCAACACGAGGACTGCCAGAACCAAGCAGGTGAGACCGCTGGAGCCGCTCACCCCAGCATCAGAGCTCCAACAAAGAAATATCCCTCCTACAGCACTTATTAGCTCGGTTTGTTTCCTCCATCAACTAAAACGTTTTTGGGTGAAAAGTGAAAGTTGAAGCACGGACATCTGCTGTTTCTGCTGCAGGAGGATCCAAGCGAGCTGAAGCAAAACCAAATTTCTACCTGAGACTGCAGAACCCACCGGTAAATATCCAGTAATACTCAGTATATTTGACAGTAAACGTTACATTGACTGTAAATAATCGAACTTGAATAAAAGCCACATGCTCAGTAATGATGACGTTATATCTTTAACTTACACATACTGTAAACATTAGGGCTTTAATGGATCAGTTATGTCATGATTGGATCATTTGAAGGTTTCTGAGCCACGGGTTGAATCGTTTTCTGGATCATTAAAGGTAAATTAGTAATTTAAATAGCTAACAGTAATGAGGTATCACACCAGGGGACGTCCAGGACGGAGAGCGCTGAATGTTGGAAAGAAAGAAAACATTCTGGAACCAGATGTGCACCTAACGAGTGAATATCTGGATCCGACCCTGGAAGAGATGCGACGGGATGTGTTTTGTTGTTCAGACAGGTGCGTCTGCTGCTCGTCCGGCTGAGTGTGTTAGTCACCGGTGTTTTGTGTTTTCAGGACTGCACCCAGCAGGGCTGTCTGAGGAAAACGCTGACGAGGAGGTGAGTCTCCACCGCAGCCCTGAACACATCACACCTCTGGAGACCAGCTGCTAACCAGCTGGTAACCAGCTGTTAACCAGCTACTCTTCTCTGCTGCTCCAAACTGTTTGACATTCTTCAGTATTCTTATTTCCTTCTCTAATGTCTTGGATTCATTTTTCTTTCTATATATTTTCCAGATGTTTTTTTATTTTTATAGTACTTGTAATGTTATGTAACCTTCGTGAACATTCACATCAACTTAGTTGTTGTTGTTTCTGGAGGTTTCCAGCTGTTTTCCATCAGCTGCTGATTTGAGTTTGTCCAGTTTTTTAAACGTGAAGCATCTATATTTGTCCCGTAGAGGTCTGGGGGTATTGATCCAGTGATCTGCATTGATACATTGATTGATGATGAATGATCCATTAGCACTGATCCAACATGAAAACACCTGCAGTAAAAAGCTCTTTATTTGGTCTGACGCTGCTGCAGGAGCGTTTTCCAGATTTAAGTTCTGCTGAATCAATATCTAGGGGTGCACGATAACCGATATCTATCGGGCCGATAACAGGAAATTATGATGTCATCCCGATAAGTCCAATATCACGACGAATAGCCCCGATAACATATATATTTTTGTCAACATGGCAGTGCCTCGCTTCCTCTGAGCCTTGAATGACCTGCAGTGAATGTTATGTTCAAGTGACGTCGGCATAATCAGAAAAACGATTACTCAATAAGGAAAATCAAGAATACCCCCTCATGCCAGAAAACAACTCGTTAACTTGGTCATAATTTTGGTAGTTGCGGACTTGAATTGATATTCACATTATTTTCCCACATGTTACACATAAAAAAGAAAAAAATAGAAAAGGCTGAAAGAACAACTAGCAAACGCGGTAACGTTGGAATTTACGTTACACCTTGAAAGCAGCCTGCAGCACAGCGCTGATCACAACAAACATGGCGGCGTGGAACTTGATTAAAGTTTCAGAAGAAGATAGTTTGGTGGTTATTTGTGACGAATCCTCCGAGTGAATTCTACGAGGAGAGAAGCACAAGCTTTAATACGTAAAACCTGATCAGCCACCTGAAACAACAATCTCTTCCATGGAGTTTTGAAATCGTGCTAATGTGAGCTAACGGAGGCTAATGCTAACGTGTGCAAGCCAGCAGCAGGCTCTCCTCTCCCTCATTCCTCTCATCTAAAGCTTCCATGAGACTAAAAAATAAAAAATAAAAACTACTGAACCTCATTTACTTTAATTAAAGGTATTATTTAAATGAAACCACAAGCCAAAATCCTTTAAATGTTAATCTTTTTCAGTTTGTAATTTTGATGCATGTATTTCCATCAGTTCAAGGAGCCTTTATTTTTTTATATCAGTCAGTAATGAACCTTATTTAAGTTAATGTGAGATATCAAATAGGTTTGTTTGATAGCTTTACAAAAATGTTTGAGAGGCTTGCCAATAGTTTTTCATTGGAAAAAATAAATATCTGTTCATTTAAAGAGTCCAAACTATTTTTGATTTTGTTCATAGTATCGATGTAATGATCTTATATCATATATATATGTGTGTGTTATTGGTTATCAGTATCGGCCTTTAGGAGCTGAAAGTTATGGGTTATCGGTATCGGTTTTAAAAAACAGTTATCGTGCATCCCTATCAATATCGTATCGTTGCAGTTTTTAACTGTCATCCAGTTAATTCATGTAAAATAGTATTTTTATAAAACTCAGACTATCCAGATATAACCAGCCAGATAGCCTCGAGTCATATTAATTAGCATCACAATGGTGCCGTGAAGCCCGCTGATAAAGAGCCTTAGTGATGTCACAGAGGGCGTGTCCAGTCTTTTCTTCAGTCTGGTTTTCTGACGGCGCTGGTTTTCGTCCGCAGGCCGTGCATCCTGGTCATGGACTCTCTGAAGCTGTCGTACCACGAGAACGTCTGCAGACTCATCAGAGAGTGAGTTCCCAGAGCTTCTGAAGAGGCTGGAGCAGGTGTTTAGTGGCTGAACGCTGTCCTGATGTCTCCAGCTACCTGCAGGTGGAGTGGGAGGTGCGCAGGAAGACGCCTCGCCTCTTCACGGCGGACAGCTGCCGGAGCTGCAGCTGCAGGGTTCCTCAGCAGGACAACAGCAGCGACTGCGGCCTCTACCTGCTGCAGTACGCTGAGAGCTTCCTGCAGGTACGGCGCCCGGGCCGGGCCCACGCCATGGTCCGTCAGGATCGGGACCGAACACGGACAGAACACGGACTAACGTGTTCTGTTCAAGATAAACATCTATCGGTTTCCTTCTGTAGAATCTGGACTAAATGGAAAATGTTGGTGAAATGTGAAAATTGGCAGGAAACACACCCAGAATTTTACATTAACCTGTTGCGCCCGACGAGGACGCCGGCGTCCTCATTGTGTAATAATTTTGTCTAAAAATGACTCATACAGAACGATCACTTCATCTGTCATAGCTGTGTTTGGTATCATTGAACTCTGCAGAGTCTCCTCTTTGCAAAGATAATACCGTTTTTCTTCCATCTCTTATATATCTTGCACAAGAGGTGCCTAAAGACATAAAAGCCGAAAGTTGTGAAAGTTGGCACTTACCGGTTTTCGTCGGTAAAAGTCCCAGAAAACGCGGAGAAACGGGTTGAATCCGGTCCCTGTTTGTTGACAGAGGCTTAGCTTGTCTATAAACAGAAAGATGCTCACTCCAGAGATTTTTGGTTGGAGAAATGCCCTGAACAAACTTGGTTCTTCATGTACGGTTGAATTCTCGTGATCATTTATTGTGATTTAGTGTCAATAAATGTTATTACTTATAACCAAAGCACTTTTTTGCAATTCAGTACCATATTAGAAGTGTAAAAAAGTTTTGTTTGATTTCCGATCGTAGTTTTTCAAGCAGAGGAATCATCTTCCCGAAACAAAGATGGCTTTGTTCGAATTTCCGGTGACTCTCTTTGCAATGCATTTGATTGACAGCTACAAGGCGGACCTTAGATTCGTCATGTCCGCCTTTTAGAGCATAGATCAACCTTTCCAATGACGTATTGCATGTGTAATTCGACTTTATCTGAGCCGTTTCATGCCTGCGCGTAACGGTGCGCTCCTCCAGTTGTGCCTATGCAGGCAGCAAGATAACTCGTGTAAAATAAGATAACTTATTTCACGGTTAAATGGCTAAAAGTAAGTCAAAAACCCGTTTTAGTGTCCAGGAGGCACTGGAGAAGATTTTTGAGGACTCTTCAGACAGTGAACATTATTCCTGCCTCCTCCCTGCTTGACCTTCATGCAATTGAGCCCTCATAACCTCAAAACCTTAACTGTAACATATATTTTAAAAAGTAAATATGCTCCACATGTAGTCATATATATTTGTAGTCATCTAATATATTATGAATTGGTGGTTTTTACACAGTTATGTATGTTAGTATGTGGTTTATGGTAAACCACATAAACCACAAAAACTAGTTGTAAATTTAAAAATGGCAAATTTGTGACTATTTTAACTCAACTGATGAAAAATACCAAAATGTAAAGGAAAAAGTTCCTATTGTCTCAGAATATCATTTTGGTTACCATGAGTTCATTTGGAGTCTCCAAAGGCCTTTTTGGAGCTACGCCTAGATTTTTTAATGAAAAGACCACTGTAAAATGGTCATATGTTGTGCTATCTTCTTCAAATTTGAAACACATGTTCAGTTATAGTGTGCCTACAGCCTCATACTGTCATTTACTATTTCAGATGAATATTCAGACTATATTCATCCTGAAAGTCATTTTTTATTTCAGGCGGAACAAAATTTTAAATTTTTTACTGACTTCAGAGTTCCATTACTCTGTCTCTGTATCACCTAGAGTGTTTCTGACAGTTTTATAAGAAACTACAGAGTGTCTTCTTTATGGAACACTTTAATGCATCCATGTGGACAGAACAGTTTAGAAGTTACAATCATTTTAATTTGGGTATGTCATTTTTAGGCGTTTTGCTAAAAAAGGGGGTCAGGGTTTAACAGGTTAAAAAAATAATTGTAAAAATATTTTTTCGAAGACAAAAATAAAAAATAAAATAAAATTTCAAAGATCAAAAAAATTACAAAAAAAAATTAGAAAAATAAAATCAGACAACTATGAATGAAATGCCTGGAATATTTTAAATATTACAGTAAATTTCTTTACCTTTACATCCAAGAAACAGTTTAATAAACAATGTATATATTTTCAAATAAATAAAAAAGAAATTAAAAGAAATCCTGAAACGTATCAATTAAACATCAGAAAAATGTGGTTAAAAAAAGTCATAAAACATTCAAGATTTTCTAAAATTACTACAAAAAGCTGAAATTGGTTTTTTAAAAAACAAAAACAAAACAAGCAAATAAAAAAAAAAAAAAAACAAGCCAAGAAAGTAACATCAATAATTTTAGAATTTTTCTGATTGAATTTAAAAAGTTTAAATGTTGAAAATGTATCAGAAACATTTTTGAAAAAATATTATAAATATAATATAATACATAATATGATATGATATAAAATATATTAATAAACTAGATAAACTTTAATTTATTTACACTGGTAAGTTTGTGTTTGTTTGAGAGAAATCTTTCAAAATATATGTTGAATGTACTTTTATAAACTCTCTCAGAAATAGTTTAAAAGTAAATTTCTGAAAAACTTGTCAGAACCAAGTTTTTATTTTTATTTTTTAAGCAAATCTCAGATCAAGTTCAATAAAAAGTGGTTTTAAGTTAAAAATAAAAAAGTAAGATCCCCAAAAATTAATGAAAAAGGAAAACAGTCAAAACAATTTTCTTGAAAATTCCAATTTTCTATTAAATCTTCAATGTTTCATAAATCTAAACGGAGCTCTCTGATTGGCTCCTCAGAACCCCGTGGTGCACTTTGACCTGCCACTGCACTTGGAGAACTGGTTTCCACGGCAACGAGTGCGACAGAAGCGTGAGGACATCCGCAGTCTGATCCTGCGGCTTCACGAGCGTCAGCGGCGCCAGGACGACAGGAAAACGTCTCCCAGCCGATAAAAGCCGATAAAAGCGAAGCGCCTGCGAAAATCAAAACGACTATTTATTGAGTTTGAAGTTGTTGTTCTGTGAATGTAAATAAGTTTTTACCTTCCGTCTTCTTCCTGTTTTACAGAATAAAAGTATTTATTTACATGTGTGGACGCTGGTGCTGTTTATTTTGAAGTGCTGTCTCAGCTCACTTCTTTGTTTTTTAGTTCATTTTTCCTCCACATTTTCTTTTCTTTTCCTCCATTTTCACCTCGATTCTTCTTCTCACCACTTCTGCTCAATAACATCCTCCGAGGCGTTTGGATAAAAACCTGTGTGTGTATGTGTGTGTGTGTGTGTGTGTGGGGGGGGGGGGGGGGGGGGCTCAATCAGCTTACTGATCATTAAGTGGATCAGGTGGTGGTGGTGGGGGGTTTTTCCGTTTAAAGACACAACAAGGTCTCCGTCTGAGAGACTCTGGATAAAAAACCACATCCTGCAGGTCCCTGGTCTGGTTCTGGTTCTCTACCATCCACCTGTTCTTTTATGTTTCTGTTCCTGGTCTTGGACCAGCTGTGCAGTGTCCAGGTTCTGGCCTTAAGTGAGTCTCTTATCTGGGTCTGGTCTGCTCTTGCTCTGGACCTGGTTTTCCTAATATGGCCTGACTCTTGATCCTACTCCGGTCCAGTTTGTGGTCTGGTCTGACCTGTCTTGATCCGGTTCTTGTCTGGTCTTGAGTGGTCCATCGTCTCTGACCCATCTCTGGTTCTGTCCCGGTCCCTCAGTCTTTCCAGTGAGCCTTTTTTTGTCTGGTTCTGGCTCGACCCAGATCTGGCCTTTACTGTTCCTGGTTTCTAAAATCTGGGCCTCTTCTGACCCTACTTTTGTCTTGTGTGGTCTCAGCATGGACCATCTCTTGTCAGGTTCTGGACTGGACTTTGTAAGACCCTCATTTAGACCTTCATGGACTTGTCTTCTTGGGCTCTGGTCTGTTTCTTGATGGCCTTGGTCTTTAGCTCGTAGTGGTCCGGTCCCTGTTCGTCTTAGCTCTGGTCATTTCCTGGCCCTTGTTTTATTCTCTCTTCTGGTCCTGGTTCTGGACCCTGGCTTGTATCTCATTCAGTCCCAGATCTGGTCCTGTTCTAACCTCAGTTCTCTCTGGTCTGACGTTGGTCCATCTCTTATCAGATAGTGGACTGAACTGGGCTTGACTGTCTCTTGGTCCTTGTTTTGGACTTGGTCTATCTTTGAACTTGTCCTCTGGTCTTTCCCCTCTGGTTCTGGTCTGGTTCTTGTCTCTGGTGTAGTCCAGTCCTTTACTGGCCCAGAACAGTCTTGTTCGTCTTGTTCTGATCCCCTTTCGGACCTTCGTTCTGGCTCTGACACGGTTCTTCATTGAATACCGGTACATCTCTGGTCCCTCTCCTACCAGGCTCAGTCTGGCCCAGTTTGGCCCAGTTTTGGTGCTGGTCTGACAGATTAATCTGAACTCTGGGAGGTTGAGATTAGCCAGATTTGGGGTCTCCATGAAGCCTCCACCGTCCTTCTAAACATAATCCTAGTGAGTCCTGAGGACTGGAAACTGGTCCAGACTCTCATCGGTAAATAAACCCGTCCCCTCCTGAGTGTCTTGGGTTTTACTGAGTTAAAAAAAGTCCCATGGTGCATTTCAAAAGCACCTCGCGCACCTCAGAGAACCTCTTTTGTCTAATTCTGGAGTAAATACCATCTTTGTGTTGTCGTTTTCGCTTGTCTGCTCATCTCCTCTTCTTCCCGTTAATCCCATTATCCAATAAAAGATGTCTGCCGTTGTGGACTCTGGGGGGGGGGGGGGGGGGGGGGGGGGGGGGGGGGGGGGGGGGGGGGGGGATTACAGTCTGGACGTGTCTGATTATAGAAAACTGATCGCTGCGTCGTTTATTGATCCGTCTGCCGAGGCTCTCGCCCAGCAGGAGTTCCAGTAATTCCTCAGTGATGGCGGACGCTCAACAAACTCATTTTATGTCGTTTATTACGTTTATGTCAGGTCATATATGTTTAGTTATAATCATGTTTTTATTGAAATGTATTTCCATGATGTTAATTTTTAAAACTGAACCAACTGCAACAAAAAATACAGTTTGGTGCAGATGAAATCACATGACACAAAATAAAATAAACTGTTGTGCTCAGCCCCAGTCCCTTTGTTTATTAATTTAAAAAAAATATGGGCAAAGCTGTTGTATTACAGTTAGGGCTGGGCAAGTTAACGCGTTATTATCGCGTTAACTCATTAATTTGTTAACGCCGACATTTATTTTATATCGGGTTAACGCATGTTGCTCACATGCTTTTGTTTTGAAAAGTCTGTTACTGGCTGCTGCAGAACCGGAAAATAATTGGCAGGCAAAACTAGAACAGACATGGAGAACGGTAAAAATCTGTGAACTTTACAGTTCGAGTCGCAACTCAGGTAGCAATATTAACAATTCTGTCTGAAAAAAAATATATTCTGGACTGCAACAAAACTTTCGCGTCATTCCTCCATGTTCCATCAGATCTGCTTCATGTGTTCACTGTCCTGCTGTTCTCTAGCTGGTTACTTCAGTGCGGCTCCATCTAGTGGCACAGACGTGTAATGACAACAGAAAGTCCAGTCCTCAATTATAAAACAAATTCAGTTCTGTGGCTAGTTTTTTAATTGTGTATTTTTGATCCAAGTCTAAAATTTGAAATATAAAAAAAAAACAGGCATTTTTTCCCATTTTTTTGTGTTAGATTAAAAAACGAAAAACATAATAAGATGTCACTTTTAATTTTTTTTAAATTTTTGATTGACAATTGAAAATGGAAAGAATGATTGATACACAGATTGGTTACTGAACTTTAACATGGACATTTTCATTTTAAAGAAACATTTCAACAGAAACAAGGTTATTTGTAACAACTGACAAGTTGAACTCCCCGTTAAAAGTTTCTGCTGTTACCTCAGAAATTACCTGTTTTAATGTTCTGATTGTGCTGAGACACAATCATTTTGTTGGATTTTGTTTGTAGACTTTTTTTTTTTTTCATAAAAACAGGATGACATTAATGCCCTGGCAGTGGCAATAAGCTTTATTTTATTTTACATTAAGATGAAATTTACATTAAATATATGTTACTGACAAGTGCCAATGTCAAAAGTGTTATGTTATGGCACTTTAGTTCATATGGCAGCAGAACATTTAAATAAAAGTGCATTTTACACTACTTTTGAATACTCTATTTGAATTTGGGTATACAATGTGACTAATCGTGATTAATCAGGGAAATAATGCGATTAATTGCGATTAAAAATTTTAATCGTTGCCCAGCCCTAATTACAATATATATATATGTCTGAGAAAATAAATCAGCTGTGATGGACTGGGGACCTGTCCAGGTGTACCTCTGTCTTTCCAGCAGATCCCCGTGACCCTTTGGAGGATGAAATGGGTATAGATGATGGATGGATGGATGGATGGATGGATGGAAATAAATCAGTGATGATAGTGTCATTATGGACCGAAGTTTTTAACAGTCGATAAAAGAAGAGCAGATGGCCTGAAAAGTTTCATGACTGTCATCTCTGTTGCTTCTCAGCTCTTCCAGCTGCAGCATTTCTCCGATCCAGCTGTTGAACGATGGAGCTTTATCAGGTTTCCACTGACTGGCTCTGTGGGCTACGAAGGATGCAAAAGCGACTGCTTCCCCTTTATAATTTATAAACGGTGAGTTCTGGGGAAGGAATCTGAAAGATGGAAGTAAGTAAGTGTTTTAAAGTAAAAAAATAATCAAATCATCAGCCATCTATTAAACATCAATGAAAAAAACAGCAGAATTTTTTTCCCTAAGAAACATTAGAAAAAAACAGCTAAATCCTATTAGAAAAACACTAACCCCATCAGAAACCTTGAATGATTTTACATGAGTTTGAACTATTATAACAGAGGCCAGGTTGGTGTCTAGATCTTTCCACCTCAGCTCCCAGACCCATCCAGGATCTTCCAGGACATCCAGGATGACGTCCTCATCTGGTCTCTGAGCTGGAACCCACCTATTTTAATACAGTTACTGTACTGCAGCTGTTTTAGCATTTCAGCAGGTTAGCATCCAGGTGCTACACCAGTCCAGCAGGTAGCTTCAGTGATAGCAGCTGGCCATCAAAGGACCTGATAACAGGACAATCACGTTAAAGTATTTCCACATCGATGCTATTTTCTGTTTTCTTACCTTGAAATGATCAAATATGGTATATCCTGTAAAAACGCACCAAAGTTAAGGTATATTTTTTCTAATATTTTTTCAGTAGCTGTTATTTAGTTGTAGGCTGATGTTACTTTTGTCCAAGTTTTAGCTCAAAAGCGTCAGTTTTCCAGCAGAATTGAACTCATATTTAAGCCTTTAAAAAAAAAAAAAAAAAAAAAGGAGTCTTTCAGGACTCTTTTCCCATTTTTTAGTTTGTTTTATTTTGCAACTAAATTGGTAAAATTAGCTGTCATCAGGGCTTGACACTGACACGGCCCAAATGCTAGTAAAATTTGGCTGTGGCTAGTAACAGTTTCTGTCTCACAAGCAACTTTGGCTGGTAACTTATTCTTTGATATGACACATCACAATAGTTGTGCCAATTGTTTGTATTTAAAACGTAAATGCAAGAATATTGTGAAGAAGAAAAAAAACTGACAGCAAAACTGTGGCTAGCATAAAGACTAAATGGCTAATGACTGAGGAAAAACACTAGCCACAGTGGCTGGTGAGCAAAAAAGTTAGCGTCAAGCCCTGGCTGTCGTGTTGCTCTTAAACCAGGTAACTCATGTAATTACAGCAGTAATACAGGCAACAAAGTTTATTACTTGTTAATTAGCATGACCGAACCTCGGCTGAAGCCATTCTGGAGCCCCCCCACGGACGCCGTTTGACTCCCCGTGAGCAGAGCTGGCCCCGCTGCACCGGCCCCTGACACTCATCCACTCCAGCAGCTTAGCTAATGAGATTAAAGGGGAGGAAATCTCCCGCTGCAGCACTAAAGTCCCATCTGCTCATCTGAGAGGAAGAAGCAGCCGCCGTCAGGACGTCCGCCGTGCTCTCAACCCATTGTTTTTGTTCTGCCATGCGAGCCGGTGGAGGGACGGGCAGGGAGCCGCAGGTGAGCTGAGCAGGTGGAGGAGGAGCAGCAGCAGAGTTTTTTCTAGAAATGTCCGGGAAGAGAGGGAGGCTGGCGCTGTGGGCGCTGGGGGCCGTGCTGCTGTCAGGGTACCTGTACACCGAAACAGGTATGTAGGACACTTTATTATTCTTTTTAACCTTAAAACACACACATGCACAGGTGCCGATCCAGGAAGTAGTCAGTCAGATCCTTTAGTCTGAACACTCCTGAGACTGAACCAGACTGGCAAAGCAACAGCGGAGCATCATCAGCATAGAAGTTCTGACTCATCCTCGCTGCTTTCTAGAGGCTCAGCTGTTCAGCTAAAGTGGGATTCAGAGGTCAGTTACGTCAGTCAGTTGTGCTAAAGTTAAAGTAAGAGTAGTTTTGAGGCTTCGATGAGCTGTCGGAGCTGTTGATTGACAGGAAACTTGGCCCCGACAACAGAAGTGACAGTGGAAACAATGAAGAGGATTAGAAAACTCCTTGGAGAAGGTGATTGAACGTAGAGTGGCTAATGATGTTTGTAATTCCCAGTCAGCTGGGAGTCAGCCAGAGTTTGGAGCAGGAACAAACAAAGTGAAAGGTTCCCAGTCTGCGTTTATGAGCAACAAGTGGGCTGCAAATATGGGTCCCGAGTGGTGTTTGTCTCCAGGTTACATGGCGGTCCTAAATGTGTTTTCCCAAATGGATTTACCTCTCTTTTAGTGTGTATATGCTCCTAAAACTCTACTGGACCTGCTGATGGGGCCCACGTGGACATTCAGCAAAAGGGACGATGTTAAAGATCAGGACTGAAAACTCTAAGCAGTATGATGTCAACTAAAGACGTGAAAAACAAATGAGCACAGACGGGAAGAAATTAGGATTCATAAAAGCTAAACATGAACCATCATTAAGAGCTAAACACAAGAAAAGAAGGCTCCAACATTCATGGATCGTTAATCATTCAATGAAAGTGACTTTCAGTTTAATGAGAACGAAGACATCCTGGAAGTTTGTTTTTGCTTTAATACACCAGCGTTGGAAATTAGCTCAATCAAATGTAAATTAATTGATAAAGATGAGCAATAAGTGAATATTTTGTGTTTTTCCACAAGGATGATTCCATCATGAGCCTGTTTGTTTCAATCAGACATTTTACGTTGTGATGTCATCTTTTGCTTCGTAGTCTAAATGTAAAAGAACAAAACACAACTTCCTGTCTCTATTGTTACATATAAACGCAGTAATACATAGCAAACACAAGGCAAGAAATAAAACTGGAAAAGTAAAGAATATCCAACAACAGTCGATCACGTTGTTGGATGATGTGTCACACTTTCCTGCCGCCATCAGATTTCCAAAAAAAAAAAGAAAATGGTATAAAACAAATAACTTTATTGTGAGAAAACCAAGACTCGTCATGTGTGCATGTTGATAAAATTGTCCAGGAAAATAATTTGATGAGGAAACGCTGTGATGAAGGTTCTTCAAACAGCATCGATGGACTATTGATTCTAGAAATGCTGATGCAGTCGTCTTGAGGCTACAAATGGCAGTGCATGTATGTTTTTTTTAAAGGAAAATAAAAGAAATTATTTTTAAAAAGTTGGTCAATGTTGGTAATAGTGGCCGCTTTAAGAACTAAACTGATAGATTTTGAAATCCACTTGCTGCAGCGGCAGGCTGCCAACGCTGGTTCAGGTCCAAGAAGCATCTGCAGATCAGTGTGTAGAAAGCAGCACATTCAAACAGCTGGATGATGTTGGGTTGACGTCGGGTGAAGGACCAGAGGAGAGACGGATGCTACCAGTTCCATGGTTTTACGATCTTCCCACTCCATCGATTGGAAACTGGGTTCGGTGATGGTGACGTTCATTTTTCTGGATGCTTTATCCACAGAGCAAAGAGCGTTGACATTATTCTGAAGGTAAACCCAATGGGACGGTCCGGTCATGAATCAAGCTGCTGCCATTTTCAGAGGATCCAGTTGGATGAGGCGTTGCTGTTGACTTTGGTTGACTTCTGAGACTCATATTTAGCCTTGAACATACTGGCTCTTCTTTGTGGAATAGACGGTCAGTTTCCAGGAAGGCGATAATTCAGAAACCCCCTTCTTTCCTCCTCCTGGGTTGAACAAAAACGGGTAAAAAGAGGAGACGTGTTGTGCATGTGAGGGACATCAGCCCTTTCCATGACCAAATGTGACATCAGAGAATTTCTAGTCACGTTCTGGACACGTCTTGGCTTCGTGACACCATCTCAGAGATGCATCCTACTTTTCTTCACTCGCTCCAAATGACTCAACAATGTTGAACTGGGGGAGATATGGAAATAAAAGAATTTTCAGGACGACTGATGTTGGTTGAATGAACACGGAGCCACATTCATCCAGGCCAGTTTACGAGCAAATTAAAATGGGTCTGGGAGAAATTCCACCAGATAAATTACTACATTTTTCTGGTTTTGGTTTAACTAGTGCACAGAGTACGTCACTGGTCGAGTCACTGGTCGAGTCACACGTTCATTTCCTGAACGTGGGCGAGCTTTTGGGGAATTTTTCAGCCCTGCTTCGTCAACGGGGTAAAACTGGAGACACATCTCTGAGTAAATATCACTGAACGTCAACAAGCAAGGGCTTTTGATGTAAGAGTGAAACTGGTCTAATCGCCTGAAGAACATTTGCCACCAGTAACTGGGATCAAGTGTTTGAAAAGTTTTTCGTGTTCTTTTATCGGGTGTCAAGAAGAGACTGAACACAAAGACCAATAGAAAGTTTTATAATACACTAAGGGTGAATTCCAATTCCTCCCTTAACCCTCAATCTCAACCCTCAATCTCAAAAATACGCGCTTCCGCTGAAGGTCAAGTGTTGTCCCGATTCCTAGAACGTCAAGTTGAGGGACAAGTTTGAGGGCTGTATCGCCCTCAATATTGAGATTCTCTGGCACCACCCTTGGAAGTAAGGGCTACCCAGAAGGCATTGCGTATTTTCGTCAGTACGTCTTCGAAAAGAATGGCGCCAAAAAAAGCTAGCTACAAATTTACGTATTTTCGTAGTTAATAAAGTTATAAATGTTACGAAACTATTTTACTGTCCTCATTACATATATTTATATTATTTTATTCTTCTTCTATGTCTCCTTCTCCTTCTTCTTCGTCGTTGTCGTTTTCTTGACAGTCTGGACGTAGCTTCGGCGTAAGGCCTGCCCCCCCACTGTCTGAAGACGTAACTGCACTCAAGGGGTGCCCCATTTCTAAGTCACAAGATAGTCCTTACACTTACTTTGGAGGACCAAGATTGAAGGCCAAAGACTGAGGGTTAAGGGCGAGGGTTAAGATTGAGGGTTTAGGGAGAAATTGAAATTGGCCCAAAGATTGATACAAGGTTTAATATGCCATGCGGAGGGGGGGGGGGGGGGGGGGGGGGGGGGGTGTCTTGCATTCCTCCTCTTCCAGATGACATCCTGGTTTAAGTCACGCGTCCAGACACATGCTGTTGATTGTCTCAGTCTAGGAACAGATGTCATTCAAAAGTGTTTGTCTGAGATGCCTCCTGCATCTCAGGAGCCAGGAGGGTCAGAGGGGTCCAGCTGTAACAACAAACTGCACCCAAAAAAAAGCAAAGATCCAAATATAAAATCTGAGGTCGCAGAAATCTGAGAGCCAGGATGTCAATCCTGTTTTGGAACAAGCCAGCTAAAGGTTCACAAAATCTTCAAGCTATTTCTAAAATCCTAACAAATCGATTCTGATTTTGTCATTTAAGCCGTGCTCACACGTTTGAGTTGCAACCGTACGTGGATTTCACGGACGGTTGTGGATTGTGGATTATTTTTGTGGATTCCGCGCGTCGTGTCGATAGTATTGACTCCATCAAAAGTTTGGGAAAATTTCAACTTTTTCCCGCTTCAATGATTGCATCAGCCATTGAAGTTGCAGCTAGACAGCTACAGCTAGCCGATGACCTCGTCCATGGGGGCGGGACTAATTCAAAGCATGTGGTTTACTTGTGTAGCCAGCAGGAGGAAATTTGATTGGTTGTTTCTGGTGTGATGAAGAAACGCCAACAACACCAGCCCCTGTGCATTGTCACAACGCAGCTGTGAGTAAACGGTTTGGTTTATGTGCAGATCATCTGTCCAAATTCAATTTTTAGTGTATGATGAGGATCTGATCTTCCTGCCTGACTGTTTACGTTACATTTTCAAGTGATCCCATCTTTGAGGCCTTTCCTAGCTGGTGAACCTGGATGTGCTGCTGTCACAGATTGGTTGTGAGGAGCTGTGGTGCAGATTTACTACAATTTATAATTAAGTGTGATTGTTTGTGTTGGACTGTGAGACACAATGAAGAGTAAATTAATCTTATTACAGCAGCCAGACCATTCAGACAGAGACGTATCCATGAAAATATGATATCAGATTAGGACTGGCAGTCTGAGCATGGTCTTTAAGTCTTGATCTGGGAATTAAATCCTAATTCTAGTTAGGACCAAGTGGAAGGTGTAAATCTGAAAAGAAAGCAGAGAATTATTGGTCCAAACTTGGACCATGTTCACTGTTTTCTTTATATTTAGCTTTGATAGCATTTACTCGAGGTGAGCGTTACTGTCTGAACGCGGCTCCATAGACACCAGACAAGAACCAATACTTACCGTATCAGCCCTGGCTGCTGAAACCTGGGCCACATCTGGCTCATGCAACACAGCTGTTGGTAGCGATTTGTTTTCTCTTTTTTTTTTTTTAAATAGAATTTTCAAAAAAACAGTGTAATAAATCCAGTGATGTTGGTATGGTATCATGTTACAAGCCTTTGAGAATGCAGTTTAATGATTTTTTTAAACAATTTTTTCCCTCTTAACTTCCTACTTTCCTTCCTTCCTACCTACCTGATAATGGGGTCCGCTGTCAGCCTCTGAATTTAAGAAACAAGCTGGAAAATTCTGCTTCACACATCTTTGACGCCTACAAGTTCTCCTCACCCTACAGCAGGGGTGTCAGACTTTTCACTGAGGGCCACATCAGCATCATGGTTGCCCTCGAAGGGCCAGATTGACAGCATGAGTGTAACAAAATGCAATGTAAATCAAAATAAATTAAACTACACCTTATTATAATGTTAAATAGTGGTTTCTGTATTTATTATGTATTCAAGTTTCAAATATTTAACTCATTATTATATTAAACTAAGGGTTTGTGGTTGTAAGAGTATCCATTATCGTGGTTTCAGAAGCGGAAGCGGTTCTTTGTTTTTCTTGCAGGCTAAATTTCGCATACTTAGCTCCGTGTTTGCTGTCAAAATGCTGACATAGATTAAACTCTTTCACGACTGACACCGCCTCATAACACAAAAGACGTACTGTAATTTCACCTTGAGATATAAACTTGTAATTGTTTTCCATTGTTCATGAAACTGCATTCCTTGTGCATCAATATTTCTTTTCTTGGACATGTTAGTTTGGGGTTAGTTTGTAAAGATTTTTAAGTCCATCGGTTCTGAAAAAATCGTCTTGCTAGTAGCTACCGTTTTCATTGTGGGTAACGACGATGCATGATGGGAGATGTAGTTTATTGTCAATATGCGCTTTAAAGCGATGTAAGCTTATTTTAAGTCTCAAAATGTTGGTTTAAAATTTAAGCCAATAATGCCCAAGCTCCTGAGGGCCACATACAATGACGTGGCGGGCCACATTTGGCCCGCGGGCCTTGTGTTTGACACATGTGCCCTACAGTAATGATGCTAATAAAGGTAGATATTTTTGTCTACTTCCAGTCAGTGTGACCACCAGACACCTGCCACCTACAAGAATTGGTCAAATGACCTCTCAGACACTTGGCAGTGCCTTGATCTATTGAGATGCAGTACAAAGAATCTTCTAGAAATCTGGTGAAAATTAACTTGCTGCTGTTCACACATTTTTCACAGTTGAAAAATAAAAAGGACATCGCTGTTTTCTTCGATTTCTAACAGTAGTGAATGTGTCCTGTGAAGAGATAACTCGATGTCACACAGGAAGGCCCACTTTGAGGTGACGCATGAAGGTAAATTCAGTTGAAGTCTCTGGTTGGGATTTTAATACTGACACAAACAGGCAGTTGCATTGGCAAAACCTTTGAAACTCTGGGAAACTGATGGTACCCATTACTCATTATGAACCTCTTCCATCCACAGGTGCCACTCTGGACTGGACAGTGAGTTCGGAGGAGAACGCTGGACCGTCGGTTGAGTCGGCGGTGTACTCGGATCAGCTTTCTTTCAGGCGACACTCGGCTCTGATCCGCAGGAGGAGAGACGTCCTGTTTCCCAGCGGAGTGAAGGTCTGCTCCCAGGAGACGTTCGACCAGGCCGTCGCCAACCACCTCAGATACTTCCACCTCAGAGGTATGTCCGGCAGGTTCTGGTCGCACTTGTCCTCCCCAAAGCTCACTGATGCTCTGATCCAAAGATTAAACATCCATGACATCATGACAGGCCGTCATAACTTTTACAAATAAGGCCATAAGAAACATCCGCTCTTCAAGTAATAATGATGAAAATACACCATCAACGATCAGGAGACGTGAATAAGATTAAAAATCCACTTTGAATTGCGGATCTAGCTTTAGTCTACCTCTAACATACAGGTGCTGGTACAGGAAGATCTCACCTCTTTCAGTTTCAACCATTCAAAGGAAAGAAGTGGACTACGATGTAAAAGCACAGCTTCATGGGTAAAGAAGCTTCTGCTTGTTCAGAGTTCGTCTCGGCGGTGATTCGGATGACCAGCTCCCTTCAGTTCATCTGTTTCGTAGCAACGTGCAACAAATGTCATCTCAGGACACTTCACAAACCAGATCAATGCACTCCAATTAAATCCACTTTGGTCCATTTATAATCCAGTTATTTTCCAATTAACAATTAGCCTGTTGATCAACAGCGTGGGCAGCACTGTGGCTTAGTGGTTAGCACTATTACCTCACAGCTAGAAGGTTCAAACCTCAGCAGGGGTTTCTGTGTGGAGTTTGCATGTTCCCCGTGCCCGTGGCGGTACTCCGGCTTCCTCCTACAGTCCAAAGATGTGACCCTAGCTAGGACTAAATGGGTATGGATGATGGATGGATGGATAACCAGCGATGCAGAGATCATTCACACATCCTTCATCAGACAAACCATAATAACATATACACATGCAACACAACCAAACAAATGGGAAAAGGTTCAGCTTCAGTCCCGTTAAGTCTGCCACCTAAACGAAACACACATGAGGCTAACTGAACACATGGTAAAAAAAAGATGACAATGCCACAGAAAACTGTCACTAGTGACCAGCTGCTAATGCTACAAACATTAGCCTATTAATGATTTAAAGACAATGTGAGGACAACCACTCTGAGACAAAAACTCAATGAAAATTGTTGCCCGGACGATGCCTGGCATGGACGCTTCTCGCTGCTGCTCCGGGACTTATCCCTGTGACGCTGGACGCTCCAGTTTGTGCCCGGTTTGTGGTGATCTGCGGTCGGATGTCTACATGCTGTCTGCAGGGGGCGGATCGGTCCTCTTGCTGCTGCTGGAGACCTGCCGCCGCGGACATGGACGGTGTCGCTGGAGGCCGGTTCGGGAAAGCTAAGCTAAGTAGCCCTGAACTGCTACCCCGGCAACCACCGCCACTGGATCCGGGCTGCAGCGTCACGGAGCCGGGACGGGAGCCCCTGACGTAGCGGTGGCGGCATGCTGCCCCCATCCAGCTGTCTACACGCCGGATGGGTCAGCTGACCTGGTGGGGCCCAGCACCGCCAGGGGAGACGACAACGGCCTGGTCCGGTCCGCATGATGAACCGGGCTCTGGGACGGTCGGCTCCGTCGCTCGCCGGACTGAAGGAGCTCAGTCTTCCCAGAGGAGACGGTTTGGTTCATCACGTTTCCTCCTCTGACCTGGAGATATCTCACTTGATTCATCATTATGGAGATATACTGGTTCTAACGGCTGTTAACTGTTTTAACGGCTGTTATCTGGAGTTAGCACTCGGACCACAGGACCTGGCATGAAAAGGAGCGCTGGATGCTAGCACCTCCCCTAGTACACCAGATTTTTCCTGGTGTACTGAAACTTGAATTTCCCCCTTGGGGGATTAATAAAGTATTTTTGAATTTGAATTGAACTGAATTGAAAATCTTCACTGTTTATGGTCCAGCTTTGAATTTTGGTCTTAACTTTGGTGTTTTCCCACGATACATCAGATTCCAGTGGAAAACTCACAGCTCCCTGACAAGTCAGAATCAACTTTGATGTCTCAGATTATTTGTTGCCAGCAGAGTCTGACACAAGAAGACGTACTAAGTTGAGGAATTAATACAGTATAAATTCGAAGAAAACCAGTTTTAAAGTTGGCCAAACCTCTCTGTACATCTCTGTTATAATTGGCGTTCAGGTACCGAACCATCATCGCTCCACCGGGTCACATATGAGTCAGGTCCTGGTCAAACTTTCTTCCCGCTTAAAGGGGAGTTTTTACATGCCACTGCTTCTTAACATTCATTTTTGCTCAGGTGTCATCCTCTGCATCTTTAAAAATCGGCTAGAGACCATTAGTATTGCAATAGATGCTAAAGTTGAAAAAGGTTTAATTGAATTAACAGCTGTCTTGTTTTTAATCTTTGTCACTGCAGAAGGTTGAACTCTAAACTGTTTGGAAATGATTTTAGAGCCCTTTCACAGCAATAGCTGTTTCTCTAAGACCGTCGCTGGCATCTTTCCCTCTTGGCATTATGTGAACACACGTGAACGCTCAAGACCAGCAAACTGGCAAAAACTGTCTGCTTTTAGTGGAGCTCTGCACACCTGTTGATGACCAGTTCATCAAAAAATAAACCCTAAATGAGTTCAGAGTAACTTAAAACTTTCCCAAAATAATAACCCAGAGCTATTTTTTTTCCTCCAGATTTTTCATAAATGAGGAATTATTAATTGGTTTCATTGATCACTGTCAGCTCCACTGACATGAGTTTATTTCTTCACTGACTTTAACCCTCATTGATCATCCATCGCTGTTGTTTCCAACCTCTCCTTCCCCTCTCAGTGTTTCCATCTCCCCGTTTTTCTTCTGATTGATGGTTCTGGTGGTTCTCTCGTTACTGTCAGCTCTTCACATGGGGGCTTCCAGGTAGCTCAGGTGGGGGGGGGTTGAACCGGTGGACCAGCCAGAGGTCTCTCCAGAACCACACCCCGTCAACGGGGGTCCGTTTTCTTGATCTAAACCTGCCTGAAGTTTGACTGGGTGGTGATGTGACTGCACTGAACTGCTGCCATGGAAACAGAGACGGTTTACTCGTTAATCTTGGTTGGTTTTCAGTGGTGGACTGCTCCAAAGTTACTTTGGTCTAATGGAAGTCAAGTTTGGAAACGACCAGCGTGTTAAAACTCAGCTGGAAGGAGACGTTTGCTTCTTCTGTTTTTGTTTCCTAAACTTTGCTCTTCAGCTGTTATTTAGCTTTAAACTACACAGTGGAAGACGGGACCAGGGAGGATTTTCACAATCTTGAAGCTGGTTAATTCTTAAAGGTCCATTTTTCTGCAGTTTTGATCCGTATTTATATTGATCAGCACCACAGTTTTACTTTGATCGTGACTCAAACAAACAAACAAAAAAAAAAACCCTGTTTGGTCTGTTGAGTCTGCAGCCTAAATCTTCTATTTCCTGTGTGATCAGGTGGGAACCCTGTTTCTCCTCTTCTTCCCCTCTGCTCCCCACTCACTCTGTTTCTTTTTGAACTGCATTCATCATAATCCTATTGGTGATGGCTAGATGGGCTTAGAGTTTAGAGGAGCTGCTCTTCATATAGATAAAACGGATGGCCTGAAAACGTGGGTATATAACAGTTAAAGACGATTTTGAACATTTGAAAAACAGGAAAAGCCGAATATGTAACCTTTAAAGTTGTCAGTCCTCACGAAGCAATCAATTTCGTTTAGTTTTAAGTGCATTTTAAACCTTTAAAGGTCATTAAAAACATTCTATAATAACATTATAGCTGGAAATATTTTACATCCTGTACACTGCACATTGCATTGCTCACCCCATATTGTACATATGCATTTATGAGACTTTTAGACCTTTTGACTATTTTGATTTTTTGATTCATAATATCTTTTGCACTGATATGGGAGAAGCTCTCCAATTTCATTGTACAATGCTGTATAAGGACAATAAAGGGCATTCTGATTCTGATTCTGATTATATAGGACCTTTAAACATTTTTTACCCTCGATTATTATGATGAATGTGGGTTCGCTGGTAAATAAAAGGGATGAGATTGGAGTGGTGATGAGGACACAGCAGGAATATTAGGAACGCAGCATCATGTTTTACAACAACAAAGCTCCTTATGCAGAATTGAGCCTGTAGGTGCAGACAGGGACTGCAGGCAGGGTGGTAAGAGCAAAGGAAAAGGGACTGTAATACATCAGATGGTAGAATCCAGTACATGTTACTGGGAAGGAGCATCTCTCCTCCTGGATACTGGACCAGACAGCAAACAGAGCTCCACGATACATTTATGGTGATCTCTGGAGACACAGAAAATAACATGAACCTTCTCCATTTTAAATGATGCACGGGTTTACTGAGATCCTTCTAGTTCACGTGGACCCAGCTGCTCACTCTCTCCTGTTTGAGTTTCAAAGTTGACCGTCTATTCAGCTTCAGTTTCCAACACGTCCGCTTGTGTTTCAGTTTGCCAGGAGACGGTGTGGGAGGCCTTCAAGATCTTCTGGGACCGGCTGCCGGAGCGGGACGAGTTCCAGGACTGGGTGGGCCGCTGCACGGATGGGACCGTCAACATCGTAGAGATGGGCAGCTTCTTCAGCCAGTCGGAGGAGCACAAGACCCTCATCAGGAACGTACGTTTCTGACTTTGTTTTACAACTTATGCAGATTAATTCAACAAAACTTCAGTTGTTTGCGGGTTGTAAAGTTTTGGTCTCATGTTTTTTTTGGATATTTTTTTCTGTTTTTCAGAGAGTCGGCCTGATCGCTGCCATGAACAGGTCAGTGAACCGCCGTCACTGCTGCGTATCATTGTAAAACTGGAAATAAAATTGACCCCCGAGCAAATATCATTAACTAAAATTATAATATTAAATCCTAAACAAGGATAATGGCAGGTAAAAAAAACTCCCACAGAGGGAGAAAAAAACCTTTAAGCCAAACAGTGGCAAGGAAAAACTCCACTTCAAGAGGAAGAAACCTTGAGCACAAATGACTGAATTAAATGACGACATAAACAGATGCAGGTAACAGCACTGAGGTGAGGGAGGTGTTACATCTCAGTCTCTTTAAAGTGCCTGCAAATTATTGTCTCAAAAGAGGATCCTCCAGGCAATTTCACAGACCCATGTGAAAGAATTAGAAGAAAAATAATGTCCATTGTACCGTTAACAGAAAAAAAATCAATGAGGAATTGATGTCAGAGTGTAACTGACATACAGGAGAGTGAGGGGATGAAATCATTAACATGCTTTAGAGCCCAGAGTTTTCACTCCTCAGGCCTCAAGTTTACATCAAAAGGGAATAAAATAAGCCCTGTCTCTCAAAATGTGAGTTGCAGTGCAACAAGCAAATACAACCCCACTCCCAAAAATATTGGGATGCTCTGTAAAGCCTAAATAACAACAGAATGATATAAATTTGAAAATCTCTTATTTATCCATTATTTTATTAATCAGATGTTAAAACTGAGAGATATTATCATTTCATGGAAAATATCATCAAATCAAATCAAATCAAATCAAACTTTATTTATATAGCACTTTTCATACATTAAAAATGCAACCTAAAGTATTTGCTTATTTTGACTTTAATGGCAGCAGTGTGTCTCCAAAAAAATGGGAAAAAGGCGAGAAAAGTAACAGGTGCAAATCAAAAACAAATGTAAAACTGATGAGGTTGTCTGTCAACAGGTCAGAAACATGTCACTGGGTAGAAGCAGGTCAGAGAGGCAGAGCGTCTCTGGTAAAGATGAAATCTAGAGCCTCACTAATCTCAGACAAACTGTGTCTAAAAACTGTGGAACAATTTCAGAAAAATGTTCCTCAATGTAAAATTGCAAAAGCTACGTAATATCATTTAAAGCTCCAGAGGAAGAGTGTCTGTGTAAAACTGGACATCAGTGATGGACTCAGGAACTCTTCCAGAAACCTCCGTCTGTGAACACAGTCCATCTACATCCACAGATGAAAGATAAAGCTGGATCAAAGAAGAAGAAGCCACATGTGAACACCATCCAGAAACTGTCTTCTCCAGATCTAAACTCATCCAAAATGATCTGAAACAAACTGGAAAACTGTTCTGTGGTCAGATGAATCAACATTTGAAATTCTTTTAGAAACCATGGAAGCTGTGTCCTGCAGACCATCTCTGATGGTCTGGAGTTCCATTAGTGTCTATGGTGGACAGCTGGAAACATCTGGAAAGACTCCATCAATGCTGAAGAGAACATTGAGGTTTTAGAGCAACATCTGCTTCCATCCAGACAACATCTGCTTCAGGGAAAACTTTGCATATTTCAGCAAGAACCACATACTGCATCCATCACAACAGGAGAAGAGTCCAGGTGCTGATCTGACCTGCCTGCAGTCCAGATGTTTGACCAACAGAAAACATTTGGAGCATCAGAAAACAGAACATCTGGCTACACAGGTTCAGGTCTGTTGAACAGCTGGAATCCTGCATCAGACCAGAATGAGACAACATACATCTACTAAAACTATAGCAACTGGTCTCCAGATGTTTACAGACAGATGTTAAAAGAAGAGGAGATGCTGCACAACAATAACCATCATCCTGGTCCAACTATCAAAATGAGCTGATATTTTCCATTAAATGAGAAAATGTCTCAGTTTCAACATCTGATATGTTCTGTATTTTCTATTAGGAATAAAATATGGCTTTATGACACAAATATTGCAATCTTTTTTTAAAATTAGGTTTAACACACTGTACCAACTTTTTTTTGCTTCCGAAGAGAAAAAGAAACAGTTAGTTTTTACTCTCCAAACACAAATGCAGGAAATGCTTTGTTCTGGCAGACATTTCATTTGGCAGTTATAGTTTCTCCTTAAATAGCTGCAGTTTGAGATGATGTTTCAGTGGATTTTTCGGCCTCACTACGATGGAAATCCCAGCTGCCAGTTAGAACTCGTCACCGTGGATTTCTGATTTCTTAGCTGATCAGCGGTTTCTGTTATTTGGTTTAAATACACAGACGTTCATGGAAGAGGCCAGGGACCACAATTTCTCCAGAAACTACGGGGTCTAGTTATTCATTTAGTAATACTTATTGATGTTATGGTGTCATTTCTGCGGTGTCAAGTGAGAACGTTTCCTTTCATTTTAGGGGGGAAAAAATATTTTTGAAGGGTTTTGAACTTCGTGGAGCTTGTTGTTGCTGTAATCTGTGTTGTGTTGTGTTTGTGTGTGTGTTTGTGCGTGTTAACACCTGTGCTGTGTTTCATCACCTGCTGCAGTGTGGCCGTTTCCTCAGTCCCTCCTCCATGCAGGTAGGCCTGAAAACAGGGAAACGCCTGCAGAGCTGGGCTGGAGTCAGACAGCAGCTCCATGTCATCATTTCATGGTTTTCCAGAGCTAAACTAAACCAGCACGAATATTTCAGTTTATTATTCAGCTGGTTTTTGCTCCCGTCTCTTTAAGGCCCGCCCCTAAAACACCTGCTGTCTTCTGATTGGCCAGCTTCTGTGACCATGCAGCGCGTCAGCATGCAGAGCTGCTCTGCACAAGCAGTGTCCAACCGATTAAAGAAATTCATGCTAACATGCTGATATCATTAGTGACAAGGATAACACTTTAAATATAAGATAATATCAAACTTTAGTTATCCAATAAAGGGTAAATTCACTTGTTAAAGCAGCTCACGAGACAGTATAAAGAGTAAAAAATATTAAGTCAATAAAATTGTGACTGCATCGGAGTGTTATTGTATAAGTGCATTAGCTAAACATGGCAGCATTTTGAATGTCAGGGCTTTAGTTATTAAGCTGACATTTCAGATCTAAGGACATTAGCAAAGATGCTAGCATTTTTATTAAAATGACATTAGCTAAACATGCTAATATGTTCAATATTAGGACATTAGCAAAGATGCTAGCACATTTAATAAAAGGACATTCGCTAAACATGCTAACACAGGGGTGTCAAACTGATCCGTGAAAGGGCCGTGTGGCTGCAGGTTTTTGTTCCAACCAGCAGAAACACAGCTGACTTGTTTCATTCAATCAACTGAACTGGTTCAGACCTTTAGTGAAGACAACTAGTTGATTGACTAAAACAAGTCAGCTGTGCTGCTGCATGGTTGGAACAAAAACCTGCAGCCACACGGCCCTTTCATGGATCAGTTTGACACCTGTGTGCTAACATGTTCAATATTAGGACATTAGCAAAGATGCTAGCACATTTAATAAAAGGACATTAGCTAAACATGCTAACATGTTCAATATTAGGACATTAGCAAAGATGCTAGCACATTTAATAAAAGGACATTAGCTAAACATGCTAACATGTTCAATATTAGGACATTAGCAAAGATGCTAGTACATTTAATAAAAGGACTTTAGCTAAACATGCTAATATGTTCAATATTAGGACATTAGCAAATATGCTAGCACATTTAATAAAAGGACATTAGCTAAACATGCTAACATGATCAATATTAGGACATTAGCAAAGATGCTAGCACATTTAATAAAAGGACATTAGCTAAACATGCTAATATGTTCAATATTAGGACATTAGCAAAGATGCTAGCACATTTAATAAAAGGACATTGGCTAAACATGCTAACATGTTCAATATTAGGACATTAGCAAAGACGCTATCATGCTAAATACTGTATTTTTCCCAATAAATGCAGGATGCAAAACACAACCGGGGGGCATCTATTTTGACCCCTAAATTTCCAAATATTGCTTTTCCATCATTTCCACAGACCACCATGACTGGATGTGGTTGGTGGGATCTCAGGCTAAAACTTAGCTGAGTTTAGCCGTGCTAACAGCAGAGCTCATTTCATGCCGCCACAGTTTGCTGGGTTGAGTCCTGAAATAAACTCCATCAGCAGCGCAGTTGGCAAGTGACGGCTGGCAAGGCAGCGGCCACCGCCAGGTTGAGGGCACGGACCCTGGCAGCTGCCAGCAGCCTTAAAGAGGGACATCTTGTTCCCTGGAGCTCAGTCATGGAGCCACAGAGCCATGGAGCTCTGCACAGTTTGAACCAAAAGAGGCTTCAAAGGTTTTCTGTACAAACCTACTGGTCAGCTAGGTAGTTAGCTTAATTTAGATTTTGTCAAAGTTGCGGGGATGCTATTATTAGGGGGGCACGTTTATTAGAGGAAATATGGTGTAAAGACATAAGTGAACCTACTCACATCTCAAATATCAGAACATAAGCAACTATGCTGACATGTTTAATTTCAGGATATTAGCAATCCATTTTAAATAACAAGGACATTCGAGAATATAACAACATTTTAAATATAACAACATTATCTAAAATACTGACTTGTTAAATACCTCTATATAAGGGCGACCACTGATTTAGTGAACTTTATAAAATAGAGACTTGGGGTTGGTTTTGGTTATTGTGTTAGCGAAGTGTTAGCGTGCTGTGTTTGCTCTGAATCCAAACTGAAGTGCACGAGTGTTGATCAGAGGAAGTGCACAACATGAAATAAAAGGATAAAACGGGACTTTCAGAGCTTTAAAGACTCCAGCCCAGAAAACTGAGCTTCACTGCTTCTTCAGCTTGCGAGTTGGCCAACATCGCGTTTGGAGGAGAAACGCGACATGCTTGCAGTTTTTTTTTTTTTTCTTTTTAGATGAGCAAAATTGGCTGCAATTTTATAATTTTAAAGGAGAATTCCAACTATTTTGAAATTCAAAATAGATTAAATTTCCCTTTCTAGGTCTAAATATGCTAAAATCTGCTTCTGCTAAAAAATAGAACAATATATTTTATTTAAAACTGCTTTCTGCACTCTTTTACCTTTCGGTGTTAAGTATATTTTATTTCATTTTGCATTAATTGGAAAGTATTTTCAGAAGATTGAATTGATTTTAAAAACTTTCATTCTTCTTGAATCTATATTGAAATTCTCTCAATCATCTGAAGAACATTAAATCTAGAACTTTTTCATTGCTCATACCTGCAGCTCAGGAACCTTCTCCTGTCATGTGAGGCTTATGCTTGTTTCTGAAACACTTTGGTCTGTTTCTGTTTGTCCTGCAGCTCTGAAGCCTCCGTCCAGACAGAAACCCCTGTGATGGAGACTCTGTCGGGTAAGAGCTCACCTGAAGCTGTGTCTTATGTCAAAAGGAACAAAGTCCACGGTAGAGGTCTTCAGAACAACCCGACAATCCAAAAACCAGAGGTTCCGACCCGAATCGGGTTTTGGGTCCATTCAACAGACGTGACTCCGGGTTCAGGTCGGAATCGGTAGTTGGTCTCGGGTTTGGTCGGTACTCTCTGACAGGCTGGGTCCGCGTTTACTCGAGAGAGGTAAAGATATTGGCGGTGGCAGCCAGTGTCAGAACTCGGGGCAGTTAAATGATTATTCATTAACGTGGCGTGTTTGTCATGAAACAATCGTGTTGCCGTAGCGTGTTATTAGCGGTTTGCCCGGCAGCTGTAAAGCACAACAGATCGCCAACATGACAACGCTGGATGAGAGAACATATTTACGACACGTCCTGACCGGTGTAGGCTATTAGCATTAGCAGTTGCTACCAATAGCATCTGTATCCACAAAGAAAATAACGACATGGATTTATTGTTGTTTACATCACGTAGCCTATGTAGCAACTGAACCGGTAGAAGAAGACAACTTTAAGTAAGAAAATCAAGTTTTACTCAACGCTAGACAACTTTTAACATGAACTATGGGCTGGATTGTCTCGGTTCTATTCAGGTAACGCGGTTCGGTTTGTGGTTGGAAACTAAAGACTGGGGTTGGGTCGGTTCTGGGTCCAAATATTGCGGGTCCATTCGGGTTCGGACTCCCGGACTTATGATAATATCTCGGGTCGTGTCGGTTTCGGGTCGAATTTTCACGGGTCCATCCGGGTTCGGGTCCATGAAAGTGGACCCGTGAAGACCTCTAGTCCACGGACTTTATTTATATTCCAGAAAGATATATCAGAAACCTGCTAGTGTGTACTATTTATTTCTAACAACTTGTGAAATGTATATATGGACAACAAAATCTTTGTTTTTTCTTTAACTGGTATGTTTATTTGTGCTCTCAAGTTGGACATTTTAACATGGAGTTTGATGTAGATTGATTCACTGTTGGAGCCAGCCTCTAGTGGTCAGTAGAGGAACTGCATGTTTTTGACTGACTGGTGATGATGTCAAACAAGCAAGCTGACTGTAGCCCCCTTAATACTCTCCAGTTGAAAAGGTTCATTCAGGTTGAAGCTTAATAGATGGAAATAGAGCCTGTGTATTGTATCTCTTTGGGATTTTAACCGAAACATGTCACAGACATTTCATTAAGACCTCAAGACTTGAGTCGATGGAACTTCAATGAATTTCCGGATGATTTTCGAGTATTTTTGACATCCAAAAGGCTCTAAATTGACTTTTGTATATGTCCACATTTTTCTGGTCCTGGAGGTTCGGCTCTCCAATACCTTTTTATTCAACGGGTAGTTTATTTTCTTAGAAACTTTAGATGTTCCTGTGTGTCAAAGTTTTAGATCATTTCCATATATTTGATGTCTCCTTGTAAACATAAACCCAGAACCCAGTGACCAAGAACCTTCACTTTGCTGAGCCAACATGGTGTCAGTCTTTGCCAACATTAGTGCAACTATAGATTCTGTGGCCACTAAAGACAAAGAAACCCTGTTTGTTTCTGGTTCCTTCAGTCTACCACGTCTGTAATCACAGCATTTTCTTCTGTTGTTAAGAAAAAGAGGACACTGAAGTCTGGAAATCGATTAAATAAACCCTGTTGAGACGAGCCCTCCAGAGTCTGTTGGTGGTCCATGGATCCTGAAGGTCTATGAAGTCAGGCTTGTTCAGAAAGACGAGGAGGAAAGAAGGTTTAAGAAGAATTTTGTGTCAGATAGCTACTCAGAGCAGCCCTGAAAAACTTCAAGATAGGCTGGTAGTGTTGTGATGTTGTGGGCAGGCGATGTCGTCCCTTCGTACACCAGTTCATTAAACAAACGGCAAACAGAAACGCAGAAACCGTCTTAGCTCCTTTAATATTTATCCTATCATTTTAGTTAACTTACTTTGCCTGTTCATCCTTGCATTCTTCTTCTATTTTAAATGTCAGTTGACGAACAGAAAACGTGGTGCACTACCGCCACCAGGTGGTAAGGACTGGTAGTTTACGTGCAGTCGGCTAAATGAAGTCACATCGGCTGAGAGGACTGAGGAGGTCGGCTTTGTTAAAATTTCAGTCTGCTAGTTTTCCGTGCTACTGAAAATACACCTAATGTTGATTTTCAGTTGCTAAAGCTAAATATATAACGATGTATTTAGCAAAAGTTGTAGAGATTTTAGGAATGAGTTTCAGGTTAGTTGTATTTTTACTAAAGACGGTTGCTCCAAACAGTTTATAAAGAGACTTCCTCAAGAATCAACAATGAAAAGTGGCAAAAGAAATATCTTCCCTTCTGCCTTTGTGGTTTGACATTTTGTTCCACGGACAGTTTCAGTAATGAGGATGACAGCTCGTCGTCCCATCCCGCCGGTAAATCACACGTGAGCACATGACCTTCTTAACCTACAAGGACGTTGGTTCTGACTGGATCTTTTCTCAGCTCGACTTAATTAATTCTGATTGGATCTTATTTCTGACAACATTTTGTCTCATTTTTTCCTTTATAGTTTTTGCCCTCTTGTGTTTTTATTCAGTTAAGCACCTGCTTTTATTGAAAAAAACTATGTAATTGATGAAACTTTAACATCGATACATGTCCAAACCACCGATCATAGGGACGAAGCTGTCTTTGGTTGCAGCAAAACCCCAACTAAGGTGTCTGATTGGGTTTGTAGCGAGGGGCTGGATGCTTAGAGAGATTAGAGTCCTGTTGGTGGCTCCTTCATGACCTTGTCTGAGTCTTTTCCACCAGATTGGTGGAAGCAGGCCTTGTTTTGCAGAAAAGCGGTGTACAGGTGTCTGATCAGGTTTGAAGAGTATTGCCGGCGGCCGCGGTGCCTCACCTTACACCCCAATCTGTCTTATGGTGCATGAGGCTGATTCCCGTCACACGCTTGCTGCTCAGAATAGATCTGTAAGCCTATTTACGGGCAGAAGTCTGGTCAATGGAGGGGGGCGGGGCCAGAACAGCTATCAGGACCGGGAAGATCACCACTTCCAGGTGATCTGCTGCCCACCTATACGCCCCCTAAGCAATTGTAAAGTAATGGTAACAAATCTAAAGCATCAAGTCTTTCTCTGGTACATTTCCATCTCTTTTAATCTTTTAGCTGATATCTTTTTAAGTTCATCAAGACTACTTTAAAAGGGTTTAGAACAATTCGAAATCACCAGATTTGGTTCTTTTGACGTAGCTTTTTCCATTTCCAGCCACTTGTTAACATTTTAAACTGGACTTTCGTCTGGACAGACTTGGAAAGCACTTTCCTCATTCATGAGGAAAGCGTGGCAGGCATCCAGTGGAGCTTAAGGCAGCGGGAGGTCAGGTTAGCTAACATCATACAACTGCCTGGAACATACAAGTTATGCAACAGGACAAGCACTCAAACCACGCGGACCACAGACCTCGTTTCGTGAATAAACTTGACAAACCTTCCTATCTAAAGAACCCTACTAGCTCAAAACTGATCCATGAGGGTTCTGGGGATTTAACACCTTTGGAAAGTAGAAAGATTTCAGATTATAGACCTTTTGTTGTACCATCTTAATGTAAATAGTGTCATATTTTGGTAGGTGGGCAAAACAATCCTTCACATAGCCTATGCTAGCTCAATCTGTATAAGACGAAAAGGACAAAGCTACTGTGATGTCACCCATAGATTTCTGAAGAGTGCTTTTAAAGCCTGATTTTACTCAAACTGTGTTACAAATGGGCAGAATGAGCAGGTCTGGAAGGTGTCATGAACACGCCCACTTTAGTTACATCACTGATAGCTGTATTAGCTTGGCTGGCTTAACTTATCGTAACCTATGATGCTAATTAATCTTACTTTGCATTTATTCTCATTGAATATGTCCAGACATCCTCAATTCAAGTATTTCTACCTAAACAACTTCAAAAATGAGTGCTTTCAGAGCTGAAATGAGGACTAGCAGAGCTGGGTCCTTAGACACAATGCAGCCAGGCAAGTCTACTGGCCTTGACTACGGTTCCCAGTAGACTTCCTCTTGGAAAGTCCTGAAATGATCTGCTGGAGCAGCTGTGGAGCTACCCGTGCAGGACCTCAGTGTTTTCATAGAAATAAAATTGACTATGTCCTGTTAACTTTTTATGCACAGCTCAGAAATCAAGATAGTGCTAAACGCTAAGTAGTGAAGCTAAGCTCAAGTGATGACAGCATGCGCTGGGTTATGCCTGCCATCAATCAAAAGACAACGCCCTTGTTACACATAAATTTGTGACTTTATTCATGAGCTGAACTCAAAGATCAAAGACTATTTCTGTGTACACAAAAGGCCTATTTCTCTCAAATATTGTTCATAAATCTGTCTAAAGCTGTGTTAGTGAGAACTTCTCTGCTGAGATGTTCCATCCACCTCACAGGTGTGGTAGATCAAGATGCTGATTGGACAGCTTGATTATTACACAGGTGTGTCTGAGATTGGACTCAATAAAAAGACGCTCTTAGCTGTTGCTTGTGAACTAAATGTTCATTTTTCTACCATAAGCTGTCTTCAAAGGCGTTTCAGAGAATTTAGCTGTACATCCAACCAGCCTCACAACCTCAGACCACGTGTGACCACACCAGCCCAGGACCTCCTCATCCAACATCTTCATCTCCCAGATGGTCTGAGACCAGCCACCTGGACACCTGCTGCAACAATCGGTTTGCAAAACTAAAGAATTTCTGCACAAACTGTCAGAAACCGTCTCAGGGAAGCTCATCGGCATGATCCTCGTCCTCATCGGGGTCTCGACTGCAGTTTAAAGTCATCAGTGACTTGAGTTTGGAGTTTGGAGCAACCACGGATGAATCCTGGTTTTCACTGGACAGGGCAGATGGCAGAAAGCTTATATGGCATCATGTGGGTGAGCGGTTCGCTGAACTTAACGTTGTGGATCAAGTGGTCCATGGTGGTGGGGGATTATGGTCTGGGCAGGTGTATGTTATCCATAACAAACACAGGTGCATTATATTGATACCATCTTGACTGCTCAGAGATACCATGGCTAGATCCTCAGGCCCATTGTTGTGTCGATCATCCATGACCATCACCTCGTGTTGCAGCATGATGATGCACAGCCCCATGTTTCAAGGATCTGTCCACAGTTCCTGGAAGCTGAAAACATCCCAGTTCTTACATGACCAGCATCCTCACCAGACATGTCACCCATTGAGCATGTTTAGGTGCGTGAGATCAGAGTTTACAACAGTGTTCCAGCTCCTGCCAACGTTCCACAGGCCACAATCAGGAACCTGATCAGCTCTACGCAAAGGAGATGTGTTGCACTGCATGAGGCCAGTGGTGGTCACACCAGATACTGACTGGTTTTCAGACCCCTCTGGACCCCCCAGTTACAGTTTAACTGCATATTTTTATGAGTGTCTTTTTATTGTGGCCAGTCTAAGACACACCTGTCTAATCAGCATCTTGATCTGCCACACCTGTGAGGTGGATGGATCATCTCAGCAAAGGAGAAGTTCTCACTAATACAGATTTAGACAGATTTGTGAACAATATTTGAAAGAAGTAGGCCTTTTGTGTCCGTAGAAAGAGTCTTAGATCTTTGAGTTCAGCTCATATGGTAAATGGCTAATGGACTGCACTTATATAGCGCTTTCCAGACACCATCATGGTGCCCCCAAAGCACTTTACAAAGGCTTCACATGCACCCATTCACACACACATTCATACACCAGTGGGCTGCTGCTGCCATGCAAAGCGCCGCCAGGCCCACTGGAGGCAAGTTATGGTTCAGTGTCTTGCCCAAGGACACTTTGGCATGTGGACAGTTGGAGCCGGGATCGAACCGCCAATCTCCCAGTGACTGGACGACCCGCTCTACCAACTGAGCTACAGCCAGTAGCCCTCATGAAAAATGGGGCAAAAATAAAAAAGTATTGCATTTACTCTTTTGTTCAGAATAATTGAACCTGATGAAAGGCAGCCCCTTGTGCTCAGTAGTGGAACTGCAACTTTTCTTAGTTTAACCTGGCAGTTGGACTGTTGGAAATCATGTTAGCTGGCTTTACTGAGCAAGTTGTGCCAGCTTGTTTTTAAAAACATAGAGGAAGAAATGGCAGTCTACTCTGCATGAGTACGTAAGGTTAGTACGTAGTTAACCCTGGTTGATGGGAGCAGACTGGCCAACCCATCAGTCAGTGGTCAGTTGTGGTTGAAAACAAAACAAAACAAGCTAATATTAGTTAATGCACCAATAAAAGTCAGATTTTAAATTCAACTTTCTCCTTAAAGGAGCAATAAGTGGAAATCCATTATTTAAGACTGAAGGAATTAAAAAATCGCTACATGGAGAACGAGAGGTGTAATTTCATCTGGAGTATAGGATGACGTCACACACCCGCTCTCTGTGTTGATCTCCAGCCTCAAGTTTACAAGCCGGTCCGGCCGCGCGTTCATGTGCGTTCATGTGAAACTTCGCCTCCTCCCTCCTCCCCCCTCCCTCTCTATAAAACGCAACAGCCAGTGAGTAGTGACGGCGGCAGCATTTTCGAACTGAAATGGCAGACAGCGGAACAGAACAGGAAAGCTATTCACTGCCGTCATATTGTTACTAACGTTGAACTGTCTGCTAACGCAATTAGCGGCGAATAGATAACGTTTGATGCTAATGGTGACTCACTAAATTAGTGACATAAAGATTAATTTACGGACAAACCAGTATAAAACATTATAATGTTATAAATGACTTACTTTGTTACTCGCCATGGTGATGTTTTGCTCGGTGTAGGTAGATCTTCGAAGCGAGCGGGGGTGTAGTGGGGGAGTGTGTGGAGGGGAGGGGGGGGGGTTGGTGGCGAGCAGAGGCAGAGGGAGGTGTGGCTAATGGCACACTTTGTTTTGGTCTACAGGCAGTGCTCAACAGCAAACCTAGCGGTGAAATGATTTTGCTTTTTGCTCCTTTAATAATTCCCCAATTTTTGATTAGATGGCTGTGATTAAGAGCACTGAACATAAAGTTATTCCTACAAGTTATTACTTTTTATGTTACCATACCTTTAGTAAAGTGTGCACTGTGAACATGAACATTTTTTAAAAATTGTCTCAGTAAAGTTCTTTTATAATATCACATTTAAGCATATCTGTCCTGTTTATTTATTTTTTTGTTGTTGATGGACAGTGGCAGCTAGTATGTGATGAAATAGCTCAGAACCTGTACAGGAACCCTTCAGTACAAAAGGCCTGACATACAGTTTACTACCCTGTGGTGGCAAACAGTGTTTCCTTCTCCCTTGATATCATTGTCATGACATCACAGTGTTTGGATTCTTACTAGAATCTTCCTCATCTATGAAAAATATCTTAAAATATCATCTATGAGCTGTTGTTGTGTTAGTTTGTCCAACCAGTTGGATATCATCATTTTCACCGTGTCAAGTATTTGAGATCTTTCACCTCTTCTCCTCCTGTAATCCTGCAGGTCAAGACACCGTCGTCTTTGGATCGGAATCTGTCGCATCCCATGAAGATGAGCCTCCTCCTGGCTATAAATTTCCTTCTCAGATTCCTCCGCTCTCTGTTACCGAAGGTTCACTTCAAGAAGCATCTACAACATCTCTAAGTGGGATCCGTGTGGATTTATCCTTTGACCTCGCAGCCACTGCCATGCAAGAAGACTCTAATGTTGTCCAGGACACCGGAGGCAGTGTTACATCACAAAGCCCGGATACAGTCTCTCTTAACACTGAGGTTATAAATGTTGGCGTCAGTGCTGAGGAAACCTTAGAAGTAGACGAAACTGGCACGGATAGAGCAGAGGACGACAAGATCCTTGACGTAATTCCTGAAGATTCAGAGACGATTCAAAGTAGTTAGCCCACAAGGTGAGGAACCACCATCAGAAGCTATAGCTCAAGAAGTCCACACAGAAGCTGCTGTTGTGGTTCTTCTAAAGCCCACCATTACACCTGCTACAGAAACTGTCACCGAAACAACTTCAAAAGACTTGGTAGCCCCAGAAGTTGAAGACACTTATGATATCATCCAAGGTGTATCGTTGACTGACGAAATTGTAGAGGAGCATACTGAGGTTTTACTAGCAACTATACGTTACACAGCTGAACCAGCGGTTTTTGGAGAATCTGAAGGCAACAAGCAAACACCAGAAGTAGAACACACTTCAGAGGCAGCTGTGGAAATCAGCCAACATGAGACAGAGGTCCACACAGAGATGATCCCCACTGCGTCTCTGATACTAGATCCAGAAGAGGTGACTGAAACATCCATAAAAGTGGCTTCAGAACAGGAATCAGCCACAGGCCCAGAAACAGAAGTTACCTCTCAGGCTTCCATCCTGACAACAGCTGAGGTAGAACTCAAAGTTAGTGAAGAAACCGAAAAAGACAAACCAACACTGATGGTTGAGGTTGCTTCCGAACCTATTCTGATTTTACAAGATGACAAAGGGGAAAATGGCCACGAGGATGTGGCAGCAACAGAAGAAACTGGTCAAGAGGCAGAGGAAGAAGTAAAAGTTGAAGAAGAACACCAAGAAGGTGAAGTTACTTTAAAAGAAGAGGTTTCTGAAAAGACTGTTGAAGTGGTAACAGAGGCTGATGTACACATCAAGATAACCTCTGAAGAAGGTCACTTGGGAGCAGAGGAGGCAACTGTTTCAGTAGAAGCTCCAGTATCAGAAGAACCAGTAAAGATTCCAAAAGAAGCAGCTGAGGGAACAGTTCAACCAACAGGAGATCCAGAAGAAGTAGCTACACTTGAGGTATCAAGAGGACCTCAGGAGCAGGAAGACCTCATAGTTATTATAGAACCAGAACCTGCAGGGGAAACTTTACCAGAACCTGAAGAAGAAGAAGCACTAACAAGAGAACCTACAGGAGGTCCTGTAAAGGAACCAGAACCTGTAGATGAAATAATAAAAGAGACACAACCCATCATAGCAACAGCACAAGAAACAGAGCCTGTAGAGGACCTGATAGAAGAGCCCAAACACACAGAAGAACCAGCACAAGGAGTGGAATCAAAAAAAGAAACTATGGGAGAAACAGAACCATCAGTAGAATCTGAACTCATCAAAAAATTGACAGAGGGGTCATCAGAACCAACGGGAGAACCAGCAAAAGAAGTTGAAATTGTAGAAGAAAAACCAGAAGACATCAGAGAACCATTACAAGGACCTGAGGATCCTGAAGAACCAGAACAAGAAGCAGAATACACCACAGAACCAGCACTAGAACTGGAACAAACTGTAGAACCAGCACTAGAACTTGAACACACTGAAGAACCAGCACTAGAACTTGAACACACGGTAGAACCAGCACTAGAACTTGAACACACTGTAGAACCAGCACGAGAACTTGAACACACTGTAGAACCAGCACTAGAACTGGAACACACTGTAGAAACCAGCAAAAGTAGAACTCTCCATAGACCAAACAAAAGAAACAAATCCCACAGAAGATCCAACAAAAGAAACAAAAGCCATTGAAGGACCCATTAAGAGAAGAAGAGCACACACCAGAACCTGTAGAAGAAACAGAACCAAGCACAAAACCAGCACAGGAAATGGTACCCATAGAAGAGCAAGCAAAAGAACCAGAACACACCACAGAACCTGCTCAAGAACCTGGACACACTGAAGAACCAGCAGAAGAAGTAAAACTCACTAAAGAACCAACAGAATCAGAAACAGAAACCATAGAAGAACCAGAAAAAGAAGCAGAAGCAGAACCGGTATTAGAACCTGGGCACATTGAAGAACCAACAGAAGAAGAAGCTCTCACCAAAGAACCAACAGAATCGATTACAAAGCCCACAAAAGAAACAGAACCCATAGAAGAACCAGCAAAAGAAGCAGAACATACCACAGAACCGGCACTAGAGCCTGGACACACTGAAGAACCGCTAGAAGAAGGAGGACTCACCAAAGAACCAACACAAGACATAGAATCAATTACAAAGCCAGCAAAAGAAACAGAACCCATAGAAAAAGTAACAAAGGAAGCTGACCTTTCTGGACAACCAGCACAAGAACCTGAACAGACAACAAAAGTTGTACAAGAAACAGAACCGATAGGAATTCCATTGCAAGAAACAGAACTGGTCAGGGAGTCAATACAGGAAGCAGAACCCTCTAAAGAACTGCCACAAGAAGCCGAGTTCACAGAGGAGACAAAAACAACGGCACAACCAACAGAAGGAGCAGATCTTCTGGAAATGGTAGAACCAACAAGAGAACTGGTACCGCAGGGTGAATCTGTAGATGATCTTGCAGGTGAAATGGAACCTACTGGAGGACATGTAAGAGAAGCAGAACCTGAGGGAGGACCTGATGTAATGTCTGTAGATAAACCACAGGAAGCTGAGGTGCCACTGGAGGTCAAAGATGTTGCAGTCTCTGAGACGACACATGAGATAACAGAGAAAACCGAAGAAACCACACCAGAGGTTTCTGTGTTCATACCAGAGACTCCTCCTGGGCCTGAAGAGGAGATAACTCCTAATACTGATGTTCAAAAAGACTTGGAGGGATCATTGCCAGTGACTAAAGTGGAGGAAACACCTAAACCAGTGGTAACTGTTGAACCTCCAGGTGGTTTAGATTTGGAAACTCCACCAGAACCCACCATAGGAGACACTGAATCTGGCGGCAAAGACCCAGAATATGTTCCTGAAGCTGAAGACATTTCAGTAGTTCAGAGCGAAACATCTACAGAAATTGTGAGCGAAGCCCCTCCAGGAACGATTTCAGAGAAACTCCCAAGGAGCTCATCCCTGTTGAGTTTCCAAGTGAGGGAGGTTCCCAGGCAGCTCTCCCTCCAGCTGAAGATGTAGAAGAAATCATGCCAGAGGCTCCAGTAACAGTCCCACATGATCCAGTGGAGGAAATCCCTTCAGAAATAGCTGGGGTCGCTGAGGAAGTCACAACCAAGTATGTGGTGGAAACCAATAATGGCAATTTCCCAGACCCAACAGAGAGGCCTCACGAAGTAGATGACAACTTACTTGGAAACAACGGCTTCGTTGAGGAGGAGAATTCAGTAAGTGACCTTCAGTAGATCAGTAATGGTGCTTAGCTGCCCCTCCACGCCAAGACCAGATCAATACCTGTATGTCTCCCTCTCACTCAGATTGGTAACGAGATTGACGACACGTTGCTGCGGCCCCAGGGGCCCCTGAAGGACCATGTGGTGGAGCTGAGGATCAAACTGAAGGAGGAAACCTACAACGATGCTTCTGAGAGACTCGAGCAGCTTCCAGTACCAGCAGCTGGACCGACAATTCAAACGCAGGGTGAGGCGGTAGTTTGATACAGTCATGAATGTTTCTCAGTGGACCTGAATTTTTTTTAAACAATCAATATGTATTAGCTTAGCCAAACTGATAATTCACAGGGTCTGTGAGTTAATGATCCAATACATAATAATAACTAGAAAAGCACTCGGATAGCGCAGACCTCCGCCAAGCTAACAATTCCCCCATATAGCGATTTATAGATTGCGATAAAATTCGCCTTCTGGATCAGATCTGGATCAGCCTTTGAATTTGATAGAGGTTCCCATTGTCAGTCCCTGAGTCAAAATTTCATGAGTTTTGGGCGATAATTAACGGAGATATTGAGAAACAAAATTTTTGGCCCCATTGACGGCAATGTTATCGAAAATTTGAAAGTGATCCAGAATCCAGGATTTCTTCCGGATCACACCCAAAATGAAATCAGTTCTTCCTTTTCACATTTCTGACAACTCCTGAAAATGTCATCAAAATCCATCTATAACTTTTTGAGTTATCTTGTATACAGACAGACAAACAAACAAACAGACAGACAGATAAACGCTGGCAAAAACATAACCTCCTTGGCAGAGGTAATAATAAAGACACAAAAAGTTTTTTAAAAAAAAACTTCAATCTTTGCAGCCCAACTCTGAATTCAGTTTTAACTTTGGTGTTTCACCGTCAGAAATCATATTCCAGTGCAAAACCCCACTAGATTCCTGTCTCTCGGTCAAAATTTTAAAGAAAAGTTTTGATCTTTCTTCTTGTTTCTGTTACTGCTGGGTGCATATCAAGCCGAACTATGGAGAACATACAATATTTTCTTTATTCAGACTGGATAATGCCTGACGTTAGGTGGATTTTTGAACAAGCAGTTGATTCTGTTGGCTGTGATGATTCCATAGAGGTGTCAATCATCCAAATCCGTCCAGCCCTTCCTGAGATATGGCCTTGTACAAACACCCACAAATCAGCCACTAATGGCAGCGCTAGCGCACTTACTGAAGAGGTCAACTGACACAAACAAACCCAAAACTGAATTTAGTGACATATATGTTAAATAAAGCAGGATAATTAATCTTGGTTTAATAAATGATAAGGTGATTAGAAAGTGATTCCTAGAGTGTTGAGGTTTTCACAACATGAATCCAAAGAATATGACCTTTTCATGTTTCTATTGTGTTCAATATTCATTTACTCTAGCCTGCTAAAACGTACTTCATTTAACACTTCTGCTCTTATGTGATATGTGTTACCTTCATTTTAACAGCAGATTTATTTAAATACACCTTGGATGTTCGGAGATATACTCATTTTAGATTAGATTAGACTAGTTTAGACTGGTTTTGTAAGGGTGGCCAAAGTGTAAATGGTACTCTCCATCAGTCCCCAGCTCCATAATGTGCCACAATGTCCCTGGGAAGGACACTGAACCCCATGTTGCCCCCAGTGCTCCCAGCTTGGAACGGGGGAGGTTTATGGTGAATCAATAAGAACATGGCGCTCCACGGTGGTGACCTCTATAAAGTTGTTTTCTTCTTTCTACGGTCGTACCCTGATGTATCAGGAGGTAACGCGCGGGTCAGAAGTGACTGATTTGGAACAGTCGGCCCTGTTATCAAAGCGCAAACACTCTCCCCAACAGGTTCAGATAAAAAGCTTGCGGTTAAAAGACTGGCCCACAACTGGTCTGCTGACGAGACTTTAACAATCTGAGAGTTGACACAGTCCTTAAGAGGCACATTCAACACAAACAGACATTATTGTGCTGTTTATATAAGAATAAAAGAGGTCCTCCAGAACATGAAAGAGCTCTGCAGACATAGTACATACCAGCGCTTCCCAGTTCCTGGTCCTCAAGGCCCGCTTTCCTGAATGTTTCAGATGTTTTCGTGCCCAGGCACGCCTGTTTCATATTAACGGGTCATTAACAGAGTTGTGGAGACCTTGATGACAAGATGATGAGGTATTCATTTGAATCAGGCGTGTTGGAGCAGGGAAAACATTCAAAACATGCAGGAAAGTTGGCCTCGCAGACCAGGATCAGGAAGCGGTGCTATATAGTCACAATTGGATTTTTCTGACCTTCATGTTGTCAACAAGCTGTTAAGAAGTTTGCTTTTCTCTGCAACCAAGGCCAGGTTCATTAAGCTCCTTTTCTCCTTCAGCATGAGCATGAAGGACTTCAAATTACCCAGAGAAGTACACTCTCTCTGTTCACTTTAAATGTGGAAAATTTTATCACACGCTATGATTGGGATGAGGTGCTGCCGGAGGGAGGAGTGTAAATATCTCGGGGTCTTGTTCAGAGTGACGGAAGAATGGAGCAGAAGATTGACAGGCCGATTGATGCGGCGTCTGCAATGATGTGGACTCTTGGTTTAGCAGTTAATCCAACGTTTGTACCTTCACCTGTGGTCACTAGTTGTGAGTAGTGATCGAAAGAATGAGATTATGTATAAGCAGCTCAAATGTGTTTCCTCCACTGGGCAGAGAGAGATAAGGGGAGAAGTTTAGTAATTCAGCAGGGAGTCAGAGTTGAGTTGGGAAGTGTTTTGGGACTAATTCAATCAGGCTGAAGACCCAGGTTTCACTATCCACCCCTGGAAGGCCTGGAGGAAGTGACCAGGCCTGGACCTCCTCATCTCAAACTCAGGAAAGCAGAAGTTATTAGATGGATGGATAATCACATGGCACTCACCTGTACAGCTAACCATATTTACGCTGTGATCTGTCTTTGCAATGAAATAATTTCTCGATTTGTTAGTCAGCTGATGTGAGTTCATCTTGAAAAGCAGCTCTGGTGGAGTTTTCATCCTCTTCCTCCTGTTAGTTGACCTCTTCAGCATGTTTCTTTGTCCCTGGTCAGTTGCTAAATGTAAATGTGTAAACATCGCCAAAGCTAACATTAGCAACACTGCTGGTTCAGCAGTGGCAAATTTCAATAATAAAAGATATTTTTTCCCACAATATATTATCTTTTATCCTGTTAAGTCACAACACTAGGTACTGTAGTGTTATTTATATTTCCATATATGACTTTTCCACCACTCTCCAGACTCAAGGGATCATGTGTTCCCATCCCTCAATGGATTCCCATCCCTCATCCCTTTTTACTCAGTGTTTGCACCTGACATCATGACAAACGCGTTGCACTGTAAAGCGTTCTTTACTGTACTTGGACTTTTCTGATTCTGAAAAAATGCTTTAAGCTGCACCCATGCATGTTTTTGAATCTCCATCCATCCATCCATCCATCCATCCATCCATCCATCCATCTATCCAAGCTGCTTTATTTCTTTAACACCAGTTCACATCAAGAGCCATCTCAAGTCACTTTTCACAGAAAACAATTTCAGTACCCAAGACCCGGTACCTTTGACCGAGGGTCAGAGTGCTGAGGCCCACTCCTATGCCTGCGACTTGTCCTGTATAGCACCTGATTCTTGTGGCCCCTTCTGCAGGTGGTGGGTCCACAGGAGAGCACACTTGCATCATTTAGTTGATTAAAACCCAACTGGGCCCAGTGATTGAAGCCCCAGCCACTAGACCCTCTCTTCCCCAGGCCTGGGTCCAGGGTGGGACCCTAATAACTAACAGGCAAGAGACTCTGTGCTCCTTGTTCTCTCTTTCGTAAGAGTGTCATATAATCTCTCTTGGCCTGGCCCCGTCCCTGAGGACCATTTTGCTTTGAGAGACCCTAACTGGGGCAGTTCCCCTTGACAGCATAGCTCTTTGGATCTTTCTGGCACAAAAACCCCTCCACCATGGTAAGGTGGTAATTCTAAGAGATGTGCTCCTTCACATCAAGAGGAGCCAGTTGAGGAGGTTCATCTGGTTAGGACACCTCTTTGAGAAGGTGCTTCAGCCATGCCCAACTGGACATAACCAAGACAGACCCAGGACACGCTGGAGAGATTAGATCTCTCATTAGCCTGGAAAGACCTCAATAATCACTAGGAAGAGCTGGAGGACGTTGCTCTGGAGAAAGAGGTCTGGCCCCCCCCTGTTAGGCTGCTGCCCTGGTGATCTGGACCCAGGTAAGCGAAGGTTGATGGATGCTTGGATGGATTATCATCCTTCCAATCCATCTTTGTGGTGAAATACAGTCTAGATTTGTTCGTCAGCTTAAGGATGTGGGCGACCCTTGAAGAGCAGCTCAATCAATACAGTCTTTCAGGGTCACGGAGGTCTGCTGGAGCACATCCCAGCTGCCTTAGGCAAAGGTCTGGCTCCTCCTCTCTGAATAGGTCCATCACAGGGCTGGATCAGAATCAACCTAAGAAATTAAAAACTCAATAATAAAACACTGCCAGTGGTCCCAAACACCAGATGGCCAATCCATCACATGCTGACCTCGAACCCCTGGACACATGGGTGGGCCTAGGAAATGATCCCCCATTCTTTTAGTTGGACGGACACCCATTTGACCCTCTGAGTAATGTGTTTTTATAGTTTTTTGACCACAGCTGATGCAGAGAGGAGGTGGAGAAGTAAAAAAAAATGATGAGAAGCCTGAAATCTCATTCAGAAATACACTAAATTAAAGTGATGGACTGTGGCTTCAACGAACAGTCCTGTGTGAAGTAAATCATGACGCTGGTCTTGACCATGGTGACTGGACCACGGAGGATGTCTGCTGGACAGGGGGTCCTGTGGTGTTGGGGGCCTGTTTATGTGTTGTTGTAAAATAAGTTAAAGCAGTCAGAAGATGCTCAGATCCAATTCAAAAAGATGTCAAATGAGCAGAAAGACAAACACTGTGGCTGCTTTCAGACGTGGAGCTTTCTTCTCCTTTTACATGTCAATACCCGGGGGCCCGGTTTCTCTTCATGGCCTCGATCTTCTGGAAATGATTCTCCCAGCTCGGCTCATGTTGTTCTCGTCTTGTTTTGGTTAAGAGCTTCCTGCCTCCTCCTCCTCTTCTCTTGGTACCATCCGACTCCGAAACTGCAGACTCAGGACTCTGGCGCCGGTTAAGAGGTCACCCTTGTTTTTCAAGGGTCTCCATGCTATAGAGCCCAGTTTGCTCGGCGCTGCCAGCGAGCGGATATACGAAGCAGAATCGGAGCTGGAACAGAGCAGAGAACATCCAGAATACGAGCTGTGACTCACTGCGAGCTGGTGGAAAAAGCTGCTCTGCCAGGAAAGCAGAGCGCCGGTGTGTTCCCGCATCGCCGGGAGGTTTTCGGGCTTAGCTCCACGGCAGTGACGCGGGAAGCCGGTTTATGGCTTGGATGTCGGGGTCAGGGTCTTTAATGAGGGAATATGAAGTGGATAAGTGCGCTAATAGAAACAGCAGGAGCTGCGCAGAAACAGAGTGCAGCCACAGGCCAGCCGGCACAAAAACCCTGCTTTTTTATTCCACATAAATTACTTCTGCGAGCACACAAGTGTGTCAGTTTGAGTCTGTCCTACAAAAGACACAGTTTGAGATTCTTGTGGCCTTTATGAAAACTGTCACTTCTTCCTCCATCTTGATTTCCAGATGTGAAGCGTTTCTGCTGTGAGTCTGCCCTGGATTCACTTCAGGTATCATGTGACAAATGAGCAGTTGAAGGATGGAAAGCTGATCCGGCATCCGTCCTGTCACTGAAGAACTCTCCTGGTCCGGTCACGGGTTTTCAGTCATGATGAAACACGTTTCTTTAATTTTCACTCCAGTTTTTAATTCCATTTTTATCCCAATTTTTTAAAACCCTTTTCTGCCCCTAAAAATGCATTTTTTAAAATGACAAAACAAAAAAACAAGACAGTTTTAAGGTACAAAGTCTCAAAAGAAGATGCTAGAGATGTTCCAGTCCCATATTTTCCTTTCTGATACCAATTCTGTCACCTGGACTTTGAGTATCAACCGACGCTTAGTGCTGATCCAGTAGCATTCAGACATCATGATGGAAGTCCGAGTCGTCCGTCCTAAAGCTGACTGAACCTTTTTTAGCTTACTTACATAAGTTTACTCCAAGTGTTCAATTAAACAGTAGAATCCTGGTCATCCAGAATAATTGATGATACAATTTTGTTAGTTATTACCCTCCGCCAAGGAGGTAATGTTTTTGCCGGCGTCTGTCTGTGTACAAGATAACTCAAAAAAGTTATGGATGGATTTTGATGAAATTTTCAGGAGTTGTCAGAAATGTGAAAAGGAAGAAGTGATTTCATGGGTGTGATCCGGAAGAAATCTTGGATTCTGGATCACTTTCAAATTTTCGATAACATTGCCGTCAATGGGGCCAAAAATTTTGTTTCTCAATATCTCTGTTAATTATTGCCCAAAACTCATGAAATTTGACTCAGGGATTGACAATGGGAACCTCTATCAAATTTCGAATTGCAGTTTCTCCATCTTCCTCCTTAACTTAATAAACTCCTCCTCCAGACTCATATTTTGGCAGAATTGCTTTGTGTTTCCAGATCTGTTACCAGAATCAGATCAGTTCTAGTAGATACAGGTTTTTTTTTAGATCCAGTTTTATTGGGTCATCCATCAGCTTATCCCCAGATCTCCTCTTGCTCTACTGTGGAATCACCAAGGTGTTTCCAAGACACCTGGTGTGACCTAATCTCTTCAGAGCTCTGGGTCTGCCCTGGCACCTCCTTCAGATAAATATCTCCATGTGAAGGAGGTGCCAGGCATCCCTGGAGGTGTCCTCATTCAGACTCCCAAACACCTTAGCTGGTTCCTTTTGATGTTAACCAACCATCGCTTCTACATTTTCCTCCGATGGTCTTTAACGACAGCTCGCACTAGAAAGGACCATCCACTGAGTTCTTTTTGCACTCAGGAGCCCCTAACAGTTGTGGAACTGCAAGGGAATACAAGATAAATATAATACAGATACATGACTACAAGTCATGAATTGAGCTCTACTCAGACTCAGTCTATTAAAATGGACCAAAACAGAAAAGGTCAAGATAACAATAAAGTTAAAGCACAAATCCAACAACCACCTAGCTAACAAGTAAAAGTACACATGCTGCAGCTGTGATTCTAACAGACAGGGAAAAGCTGGGCAAACCATACCGCAGTACTTTACAAATCCTTCATCTATTGGCCCATCTGACCAATCATCCATCATTTTCTGCTTATCGGAGTTCAGGTAACAGGTTGAGCAGCCTGAGCAGAGGTCCAGACCTCCCTCTCCCCGGCCACGTCCCCCAGGTCTTCCAGAGGAGTACTTTATCTGGAATCATGGGTGCATGTTAAACTTACAAGTTAGCTGTTGCTGGAGGCAGTCGCCGCGCCCAGGTAGTGGTGCTTAGCCAAACAATAGTTCCTGTATCAATCCACCTCCAGTGACGATGCTAAACTAGATTAGCGGGAGCTTTGCCAAATGGGTTATTGCATGCAGAGAAGAGAACGGCGTATATCCTCTTACTTAAGTCAATGGAGTTTCTCCAAGAATCGTATCAGCACTTATCAGAATGTGCTACTTTATTAACGGATCAAAACAAGAACCCACAGTGACAACACACAGTTAGCCAGCTACTGGTAATAAGACATCAATGGCTAGTCCAGCAGGAACACGGATGGCTCCCCTTTACTGTTACCTGTCAATTAAACATCAGAGGAATGTTTGAAACTAATGGTTTTAAGATGAAAAAGTTATGCAACGCCCCTTTTGAGCTCAACATTTAATTTCTGACTCCGAGCATATAAATGGCTCATGTTTCAAAGAACTTCACTGTAATGTTGAAAACCAAACTGTAGAACATTTCATTGATATCTGCCATTTAACCTTCCCCCGTCATGTTTTCCCCTGTCAGATTGAAGACGCCTTTGAGAGGATGCCGGGCTTCAAGAACGTCTACGTCATTGAATTCAGGTAATCAATCATTAGCATTAGTAGCAATGTACACAGATGCCTAAAAAGGCCTGCAATGGATATGCTAAAAATATAACCTGCAAAATGTTGCAAAAGGTTTTTATTTTGAGGTTGTAGCCTGAACTTCAGTCTGATGGAGGTTAGGGGACTTTATTGGTCCTCGCTGAAGAAAAGCCAAGCTAGATGTAAGCTGCTATTCCCATTGCTTGTTTTTTTAATAAAGTTTGGCAGAGAATTGCTACAGCAAACTGGGCTTAAAGGCTGCCAAAAGTAGTCACTGGAGTCTGATTATCACTTATATGTGTCAAATGGAGGAATACGATTCAGGTTAAAAGAGAGACACACTTAGTAAAGTGATGAAATCTGCAAATCGGCCTCTGAGGTCGACCCCTCCCCATCTCTCTACCTCCATTAAACTACTATCAGGCAAAGGCCAGCTAGAGCCACAAAATGTTAAAAAAAAGAAGAAAGGAAAAGCAACATTTGACCAATTGCTTACCATCCCTACTCTGCAGTTTGATTTAGACGTCTGGCTGGTTTCAGAACATTCATGAGTTGCTTTGTTTTCCATTTCAGGCCTCAGAAGGACCTGGAACGGTAAGTTTGACCTGCTTTTAGCTTATTTTTCTGCCCTCAAAGACTGTCTTCCCCCTCTCCCTCTACCTGTAACCTTGGTTCAACCCCAGATTCGAACACCAGCTGAAACACTGATTCAGACACTGTTTGAACCAGTTTGATTACTGGCCTTTTACACACAGCAGTTTCAAGATGGAGGCTTTTTTACAGCTATCATTCCCTGCTGTGGGCGCGTTTACGACCCAACAGTGAAACCATTTTAATTTTGCCTTGATAACACCTTTGGAAGTAGTAAGAGGTAGAAAAGTGGGAAAACTAGAGCTGTTTCTCAATTCCAAGGCCACAAAGTCTGGACTTGGTTTACTGTTTTTGCTCCAGTATGGGACACGCTTTGGTGTAGAAGGCCACTTATTCAAACTGGTTCCAACTCAAGTTTGAACTTCGGTCCAGGCGCTGGCTCCCAACTGCATGTCAGATATTGATCCAAACACTTGTCCACACTGATCTCTGATTTGTAGCTCTTCAGCTTCTGGACGCCTGTCAGACCAGAGGGCACTCTGGTTTGGAGGTTTTCACTGTTTTCACCTCATCTAAAGGATTACTTGGTAATCTGACCTGCTCCGAAATGTTCCGAGCCTTTATGGGATAAAGTTGATACTCAACCTCAGACCTCACTGAGGGTAGTAAGTAGTCAGATATGTTCCTATAAGTAAATAGAAGATTAAACCTGCAGATAAAACCCCCCAGAGCTCAGAGCAGAGATCCATCAGGGTCTAAAGGACTCGCTCAGAGGGATTTGGTTTGATTGGTCGTGTCCTTGCACGCCGTCTTCCTCCTCAAAGCCCTTTCACCCAGCTGTCACAGTAAATAACGGCTGCTCTTCTTTCTGATTAACGTCCTCAACAATAGTCTCTTAAGTGGGATAAGTCGCCCGCCGGCCACCTGCAGCCGCCGCAGGATTACTGTTTAATCACCACTCGATCAATAACCACCCCCCCCCACCACAGTTAACCCCCTCAGGTCAGCCGGTCCAAGTCTGTTAGGGTCAGTTTGACCTCGGGCGTGGAATGGGTCAGGGAGCCTTCACTTCTGGTTTTATTCAACACAGCCACAGAAAAAAGGCAGAAACCTGAACCAACTGGACCTCAAACCAGGATCAATGGGATCAGAGACCCGAACCTGCTGGATCAGAGACCCGAACCTGCTGGATCAGAGACCTGAATTGACGGGATCATAGACCTGAACCAGCTGGATCAGAGACGCGAACCAGCTGGATCAGAGACCCAAACCTGCTGGATCAGAGACCGGAATCAACAGGACCAGAGACCTGAACCAGCTGGACCAGAGACCTGAACCAGCTGGATCAGAGACCTGAACCAGCTGGATCAGAGACCCGAACCTGCTGGATCAGAGACCTGAATTAATAGGACCAGAGACCTGAAGCCGCTGGACCAGAAACCTGAACCAGCTGGACCAGAGACCTGAACCAGCTGGATCAGAGACCCAAACCAGCTGGATCAGAGACCTGAACCAGCTGGATCAGAGACCTGGACTTGTTGGATCATAGACCTGAACCAGCTGGATCAGAGACCTGAACCAGCTGGACCAGAGACCTGAACCAGCTGGATCAGAGACCCAAACCTGCTGGATCAGAGACCTGAACCAGCTGGATCAGAGACCTGAACCAGCTGGATCAGAGACCTGAATCAATAGGACCAGAGACCTGAACCAGCTGGATCAGAGACCCGAACCTGCTGGATCAGAGACCTGAATCAATAGGACCAGAGACCTGAACCCGCTGGATCAGAGACCTGGACCAGCTGGATCAGAGACGGGAACCAGCTCGATCAGAGACCTGAATCAATAGGACCAGAGACCTGAAGCTGCTGGATCAGAGACCCGAACCTGCTGGATCAGAGACCTGAATCAATAGGACCAGAGACCTGAACCCGCTGGATCAGAGACCTGGACCAGCTGGATCAGAGACGGGAACCAGCTCGATCAGAGACCTGAATCAATAGGACCAGAGACCTGAAGCTGCTGGATCAGAGACCCAAACCTGCTGGATCATAGACCGGAATCAATAGGACCAGAGACCTGAACCAGCTGGATCATAGACCTGAATCAATAGGACCAGAGACCCGAAGCTGCTGGTTCTGAGACCCTTTGTGTTCCCACAGTTGGGTGTTTGACACATTATAAAGGAGCTCAACATAGTCATGTTCACTTCTGAGTCCTACTAAAATAAAAACAATTTTCTCCAAAATTCCCAACAATTTAATGTAATCTGGTGATTCTCTGCTAATTCCTTTCTTGAATAGCTTTTCCTGATGAATTGTCTTCGGTGAATTTTTATTATATTATTCCCTTTATTATTTATCAGTAACTGTGGCTTTGACTTCTTTGTTGTATAAAGATAACTGGTTTATAATTTCTCAATTTATCTTTCTTGAAATACTGGTTCCTGATTTGTATCCTGAGAAATTGTAATTACTTCCTGATAGTTTCATGTGTATCCCCTGATCTGCTCCAGGAATTAGAAAATCAGGCCTCAACTGTTTCTGACTGTTGCAGGATTATTATTATTATTATTTTTTTCCTGATTCAATGATTCCAATCATTCTGACAAACTGACCGCCTGGTTCTGGTTTTGTTTCCGTCAGGGGTCTGGTTGTCCAGGTCCACTACGCCATCACGTTGGAGCTGGAGGTGGACAGCAACGGCATCGCCAACGACACGCTGGACTTCATCACGCTGCAGAACAACCTGGTGGAGAAGAACTACCCCGGAGCGGCCGAGCAGCCCACCGTCATCTACACCATCACCGACTTCCGCAACTACATCACCGAGGCGCTGCACAAAGACAACTTCATGACCAACAGCACTTTTGAGACGCTGGACAACGGTATACAGCTGCTGCTCTGCCTCTACACCTGCATTTTGTGAAAGTGACAGTCCATATAAGACATAAACGCTGCAGAGCCAGAGAATATTTCTGTGCACTCATTTACATAAGCTCAAAACGCGGTCGGACGAAGGAGCATTTTGGTCATAGCTATGAAAATGAACGCCAAAACGCTCTGCTTGCGATTTATGCATAAATCCGTTCTGCTTACGTTTCATGAATAAAGCCCGTTTTGTGCTCAGCGTTCCATCATCAGTTTTCTCACCGTGTTGAGTGCATCATTCACATACTTGCAATGTACTTCTTTGGAGACATACTTGACAATCTTTACAAAAGTATGCACTCAGAATGGCAAGTTTACAGTGTGCAAGTATCTGACAGAACAGTAGACTCTGTAAACTGAACAAACCCTCTGTGACGTCACCCATCGGTTTCTGAAGAGTGGTTTTGAAGCGTCTGGGGGACACCATCTTGGCAGGGGATGACCCTGCCCAACCCCAGTTAATCCAAACAAGTGAGGAAAAGGGTGAAATAAACAAGCCAGGTAGTCAGATAGAACACACCCCCTACCTGACTTACCACAAGCTCACAGTTATAGCTTAGCTTAGCTTATCTCAACCCATGAGGCTAACTAATGTTACCTTACATTCAGTCTGATTAACCATCTCGGCTGAGTGTCTCAGGCAGAAAAATCAACAGCAGCAGTGGTTGGGACTGGAACCAGCGTTGCCAGGTGGGAAATGAAGGATTATCGTACCAGAGATTCAAAATTATCGTATTTTGAGGGAAATTATCGTACATCTGTCATAACGAAAATAACAAGCCCAATGATGTGCTATAGTCAAATTTAATCACGCTAGTGTTAAATAGCGGGCGAAGTTGACCACTCAGCCCATTCAGTCTATCATGCTAGTTGTTCTGAGACAAACATTTCGTATCTCCCGCTGAGCATAGCACGATTGGCTGGAAACATGTCACATGGGAACAGATGCCTTCAGGGTAAAAAAAAAAAAACCAAACTCTCCGGCAGACAGTTACAGCTGAGAATAATTTGAAATAGTCAAATTACTGTACATTTGGCCCTTTTTTGGATTATTGATCGTACATCGTACAGAGGGCCAAATTATCGTACAAGTACGATAATTATCGTACACCTGGCAATGCTGACTGGAACTGCGACAAGGACCCTTGAATGGTCTGGGGTTGAGGGGCATTATTCATTGATATCGATACCCATTAGTGGGCTGTCGCGTTACATTTGTGTTTAAACTAGGGCTGGGCAAGTTAACGCGTTATTATTGCGTTAACCGATTAATGCGATAACTGATTAACGCCAGGCATTTATTTTATCGCGCGTTAACGCATGTTGCTCACATGCTTTTGTTTTGAAAAGTCTGTTTCACTGCTGTGGAACCGGAAAACAATTGGCTAGTAAACATGCGAAAAAACTAAAACAGACATGAAGAATGGTAAAAATCTGTGTACTTGACAGTTCGGGTAGCAACTCAGGTAGCAATATTAACAATTCTGTCTGGAAAAAAAAAATTCTGGACTGCAACAAAACCTTTGCGTCATTCCTCCATGTTCCATCAGATCTGCTCCATGTGTTCACTGTCCTGCTGTTCTCTAGCTGGTTACTGCAGTGCGGCTCCATCTAGTGGCACAGATGTGTAATGACAACAGAAAGTCCAGTCCTCCATTATAAAACAAATTCAGTCCTGTGGCCCATTTTTTATTTCGTATTTTTGATCCAAGTCTAAAATTGAAATATAAAAAAACAGGCATTTTTTCATTTTTTTTTGTGTTAGATTAAAAAACAAAAAACGTAATAAAATGTTACTTTTTAATTTTTAATTTTTTTTTTTTATTGATACACGGATTGGTAAAGTTACAGAACTTTAACATGGACATTTTCATTTTAAAGTTCTCCCAGACGGAGGATTCAACAGAAACAAGGTTATTTGTAACAACTGACAAGTTGAACTCCCCGTTAAAAGTTTCTGCTGTTACCTCAGAAATTACCTGTTTTAATGTTCTGATTGTGCTGAGCCACAATCATTTTGTTGGATTTTGTTTGTAGACTTTGAAAATTTTTTTTTTTTTTATAAAAACAGGATGACATTAATGCCCCGGCAGTGGCAATAAGCTTTATTTTATTTGACATTTTTTTAGATGAGATTTACACTAAATATGTGTTACTGACAAGTGCTGATGTTAAAAGTGTTTGAACAACAATGTTATGACACTTTAGTTCATATGGCAGCAGAACATTTAAATAAAAGTGCATTTACACTACTTTTGAATTCATTATTTGATTTTGCGTATACAATGCGATTAATCGTGATTAATCTGGGAAATAATGCGGTTAATTGCGATTAAAAAATTTAATCGTTGCCCAGCCCTAGTTTAAACTCCAACTGCGGGAGGAATAGGGTGATAATGTCATGTAGGAAACTAAAGTAAGTTTTGTCAGTTGTGGATTCAGTTTGACTCCAGAGCTATCATTACATCTGCTCATAGACTCTGGACACGATGTTACTCAGGACCACAGTATGGTGACCATAAAAATGGCGTAATCAGAGCACATTAATAACAGCTCAGCTAATTTGTTTGTTGTTTTTATCAGCAACTGGGTTGTTTTTAAGTATCTACCCTTAAGAAAACTAAATATCAGCCCTAATATTCAGCCTAGCTGATGACCGTCACCCCCTGATATTCACCATCTGTTTGACTCCTGGTTTCTTAATGAGCTGAAGCTCTAGTCAGCTCAGAACAAAATAACCCGTTCCACCTCCTGTTTTAATGAATATTCTTTTCAGGATGATACAGGATTGTGTCCCTTTAGAAAGCTCTGACTCTAGTTTCTTTCAGCACCAGAGAATGTTCTGCCGCCTGTGAAACCAACGAATCAACCAGCTGACGCCTACAACAACATGGTGAGTTGAACCAAACACGATAACATCATGTCAGTCAGAGGAAATACAAGCCCAGAGGGAGGCTGATCGATGGCTAACTCTGTTTCCAGGACAACGTCCTCGCTGCAGAGAAGCCTCCAGATGCTCCAAGCCACGAGGCTGAGACCAGCGACATCTTCCCAAAGAAGGAGGACTTCCTGTTTGAGGGCTTCGACCAATGGAAAGGCCCGCAGGGCGCGGTGCTGAGCCAGAATGACGTCTTCATGTTCGACGAGAGCACAGCACCTCCAGTGGCTGCCGATTTCCCGAAAAAGAGTCTCAGCCTGGAGTCAGCCCCCAAGGATGGTGAATGACGTCCCTCTATTTCTGGATTCTGTCTAAACTGCGGTTCCTGAACTGATCTTTAACGGCAAAAATCATGATACAAAATACACATGCAGCACGTTTCCACCTAAGAGAGCACTGTTCCAACACTAGGCAGCTAAGTGAATGCACGGTGAAACATTGAGAACAAAACCCATCACTAGTGATCAGCTGGTACTGGCTACAAACACGAGCCTGTTAGCGGTTTAAAGTGAAGACTCCATAGATTGTAACGGTGTAAGGATGACCACTAGCTGAGTCTCTGGGACATTGCTGAATCGTTGTTGATCTCCCAGAATGCTTCAGTTAACTTCAGCTTTATTTGCATTTTTGCACAAAGGCAACCAGATTTTTCTACAGAAACAAAGAATCCACACCAGAGTAGTAAAAGACGTACATGACGTATTGATGAACATCAGGAATTAAGGACGAACAGCAAATGATTAAATTAAATAAATATTCCTCTTTTCTGATTGGATAATGTCTGAGTGTCATGAACAGTTGAAGTTAGCATGGCCAGCCATTTTACTTGGGGAATATTCTGACTCATGAAACGGCTCCTCCTGCTGGTGGTGGGCCCGATTGGGCCCTGTGGATGAAGGTCTAGCGACCAGGTGCTCATGAACAAGTTCCTCCTCCAGACCTGGCTCCAGACGAGGACCCCAGTAACCCACACCTGGGCAAGAAACAATGTGCACTTTGTTTTAATCTCTCCATATGAGTCAATTTAAATTGCTCTTAGTCTGGCCGTCCCCCAAGACCACTTTATCTTATGATCTGGATACAATCCCAAGATAATCTGGATAAGGTTAATGGATGGATGGATCACAGAAAGTATCTCAACAAGGCGGGGGTGGGCTTATGTGATGACTCATACAGGAGCATTCAAGAGCCACTTTAAAAAACAACACAGATAGCTGTAGAATAGCTAATAACTCTTTGGATTAACAAGTTTTTACTACAAAACAGATAACACTCATTCACCATTCGTTCCCACTCTAGCCATTTTGGATCTCCTTGGTTGATGCCAGTCCAGTTGTCATTCTGCCTATGTCAGATGCTTACTTTCTCTGACTAGTTATATGTCTATCCAATGGCATAAAGAAGAAGTTTCTTATGCGTCAGTTGGTACCACCTTCCTGGAAATTAAAGTCCAATCCATAAGAACCAGACTGATTCTTTGTATGAACAAGGAAGAGTTAGTATGGACAGGTTGTGTTGAGATTCCATAGAGGCACCAGTCATCTAAATCCATCAACCCCTTACCGAGATATGACCTTGCACAAACATCCACAGCTCAGTAACAGTTTTATTTGAAAAGGAATTAATATGCTTAATGTATTAATTTGGTAACTGAAACACCTCAATGACCAAAATGGATCATTTGGAGAGTTCCTCTTCAAATACCTCTGACAGTTCTCCAAAAATCCATGATCCTACTCTATATATACCACATAAGTTGCTTAAGAGGCTCAACTAGATATGCATTTCCCAACAGACATTTCACTCTGTGTAGAGTAAAGCAGTTAATAAAATCAAATAATTGCAGACAATTTTTTGTGTAGGCTCCTGCCATAATCCTTCCCATGTGTTTGTCTGCTTTACAGACAGCGGAAACATCGAAGACGAGGGGTTCCTCCTTAGTAATGCTCCGGATGCCGGAGGCAGAAGTTCGGATGGGGACCACACAGTCCATCCTGAGGGATTGTCTGAGGCCACCACACCTCCCCCTGTGAAAGCTCCAATTTTTGAGGAAGAGTCTGGTTCTGGTTTCTCTGGAGATGGTGAGGGGGAGAACCCGCTCTCATGGCAGACCTCATCAGAACCTGACATCATATATAACAGGGGGCACAGTAGCCCAGAGGTCCTCCCACCACCTGATCTGGAGATGGACACTGACGAGGACATGGTTCCTGCAGAGGCATCAGCCACAACAAAAGCTCCAGTTTCAGAGGGAGAAGAATTCACAGAATCTGTAGTGTTGCGAACTGAAGCAGTTTCTGCTTCTGGAGAATCATCTGATGGACAGACGAAGGAACCTTTCCTAGACCAAGGTCTCAGAGACTCTACCACGGACCAAGCACCCGTATTCTCGAACACAGGAACCTTGACTGTAGAGCTTCAAACCATGGAAGCATCTGGACTCAGTGAGAACTTGTCTCTGACAGACTCACAAACATCTGTGATGCAGCTTACGGATTCTCCTGAACCTGAAACTTGGACTCAGGAGGCCACTGTTGCTGATTCAGACGTAAAGCATCAGAAAACCACCGCAGTGGTAGAAGTATCCACTGACGCTGGAGTAGACCTTCCAGTGATTACAGCTCCATCAGAATCAGAGCAGAATGTACCAGACCAGGAGGAGATTGAGGTTATCGTAGGACCTGAAGTACCTGAGGCCTCTGATACTGCAGCTCCCCCAACTGCAGATTTGCCAGTCTTTGTAGAGGTCCAGGCAATCACTGACAGTGAATTTGGCTTTGATTCTTTTAGCAGTGAGCCATCACGACTGGAGATCCCCTCTGAAAACCTTGAACTGCCCCTGCCGGAAACTAAAATCTATGATGAGGTTGAGATTCTGGAAGAGCAGCATTTAGGTACTGATTATACTACAACTCGGATGACAACAACAGAAGTCTTAGACCATGACCTTGTTGTGGATGAGGTTATGGTTGTCACTACGACAACTGCTTCTCCAGTATATACTCCATCTGTAGCTTCAGACCACAGCAGCAGCATTGTGCTATCGCCGGAAAAGGACTCACCCTTCACGAGAGTGTCTGATTCTGTACCCGAGGATGAGGATCTATTTCACCAGAACCATGATGATGCAACTGAAGTTCCATTAAGCCCTCCATCCTCAGACATCTCACAGTCCACCCCAGTGGTGGTCGCTGGACCACAAAATAGTGCTTCAATGGATGCTGTAGAGTTGTCATCAGGTACTTCAGCGCCAGACCAGGACCTGGGACTAACCTCACTGAAACCTTCAGGAGGGGAAGTAGAGCCTACAGGAGAGGAAGTAGAACCTTCAAGAATGGGAATAGGACCTTCAGAAGACAAGGTAGAACATTTGGGTGTGGATTTAGAACCAGTGGGAGCAGATGTGGAACCTTCAGCAGTTGAAGTCGAACCTTCAGGTGGACTAGTAGTACCTTTGCTGGTGGATGGTGAACCTTTGGGAGGTGAAGAAGAATCTTCTGCAACAAGAGGCAAAGTTGGGGTGTTGGAAGTGGGAATAGAACCTTTAGATAGTAAAATAGAACTTCCAGGAGGTGAATTAAAACCTACTGGAGTGAAAGAAGAACCTCCAAGTGGTGAAGTTGAACCTTTGGAAGTGGGAGAAGAATCTCCTGGAGTTGAAGTAAAACCTTCACATGGAGAAGAAGAACATTTAGGAAGGGAAGTAGAACCCCCAGAAGGGAAAGTAGAACTTTTTGGACCATTAGAGGAACATTTAGATGGGAAAGGAGATGAGGATGTCCTTCTAACACACTCTTCCTCAGTAGAGAAAGTTAATGACAGCGCTCCAACATTTGAGCTGGAACCTTTCCACCAGGAGTTCTCAGACATGCCTAGCATTGACGTCAGTATTGATCTGTTCCATTTTGCTGGAGGGGCAACTGAAGGTGACAGCAGCGGTTTCTTCAGTGGAGCTCGGGGCTCACACCCGGATGGTGTAGCATTACCAACCAGACCAGGCAGAGCTTTGACCGTGTTCTTCAGTCTGAGGGTGACCAACATGGTGTTCTCCATGGATCTCTTCAACAAGAGCTCCTCGGAGTACAAATCTCTGGAACAGCGGTTCACTCAACTGGTGAGAACTCAATGAATCCTCAGTGCACATGCTTTTTTAGATTCAGATGCGCCTAACATGTCTATATCTTTTCTCTGCAGCTGGTCCCATACTTAGAGTCCAACCTGAACAACTTCCAGAATCTGGAAATCCTCAACTTCAGGAATGGAAGCATTGTTGTGAACAGCAGGATGCGATTCGGTAAACCAGTTTCCAAAGGGGTCACAAATGTTGTTTACCTGATTCTAGAGGACTTCGCCAACACCGCCTACCAGACCATGAACCTTTCCATTGACAAGTACTCACTGGACGTCGAATCAGGTACACGGAAATGACCTGAAGACCTGACCTGTATCAGGTCTTCCTGGGTCAATGTGGGCTCTAGATCATCTTGTGCTTTTTTCTGTGCTTAGAGAGCAGAGTCTGTGAAAGATGACGATACCACTGCATTTGCCTGTTTACACATTTTTAAGGATTATTAGTAGGGTTGTAATGATCCATTGATCAAGATCAATACATTGATTTAATGATGAATGATCCAAAAGCATCAAAACAAAATTAAAATCCCAAGCAGGGATTACATGTACATGTAATCCTCATCAATTCATGTCATCAAGTGGAATCAAATCAAAAATGTATCAAAAATTTAATGCAGACTTTGGGATATTGATATGGTTAATGGATGTAATATCGTATTGGCTGAAACGTCTTTACACCTCTAGTTATTATCTTAATATTGACTACTTCTTCTGACAGGAGTGGTGCATTTTTGCTTTATAATTATTACTTCATGGTAAGTTATAGAAAAATCTGGCTAAAATTCTGACTTGAGAAACTGTCAAATTATGACTTTATAAAAACAAAGGCCTCAGTGAATCCATTGGGTCCTACTTCCTAGTTGGGATTAATAATTAATAATAAGGAAATAGTCCTAATTCTTTCCCCATATCACAAAGTTATTACCAGCATTCAGATTTTGAAGAGAGACTGTTGTGAACAATGCAGCCATGTTTCAAACCGTTTAAGCTTATCATGTTTGTGTGCATTTGTGTGAGGGCTGAGTGATATGACCATAAATCAATACCATGATTAATCGAACAAATTACCTTGATTATGATTAAGGAGCAATTATTTTAGTATAGTTTTATTTTTTAACCCTCATAGATCACTAACAAGATTTTTTTCTGCAAATATAATAAACTATTAAAACTAGGATAGTTGAGTTGAGCTTGAGTTGACGATGAGTTATGGTGGAGCGCCACTAGTTCTTGTTTCAGGCTAAAGTTGCTACGCCAAAGGCTGAACCAGCATTAAAGTGGCCACTTCCTGAACCTCAGAAGACACTTTACTTTTCAGACTTTTCTGGCAAATTTGTGAGCTTGTATTAGTCAGAACTTATTGAGTTTTTTTTTCTCTTCAATAATATATTGCATTACATTGTAAATAAGCGTCATTTAACTGTGTGCGCCCTTCTCTCTTGGCTTGAGCACCTCCCACTAAAACTCCTTGTCCTTGCTTGACTCTACAGATGACAGCATTAGAGGGTTAAAGGAGTGTTTCTGCTGCTCAGCTTCACTTGACCGGTGAAGCTGTACTGTATGTACAGTGCTGCAGCCGCTCCAACACCCTTCCACCTATTACGTCTCTGATCTAATACATCCGATAATCTGTCTGGAAGGAACGTGAGCTGCAGCAGCAGCACTCTCTGACTCACTGATGATTCAACTCCATGTCTTTACTGCCGTCCGTCTGAAGCCACACGAGGCATTTCTCTGCAGATAAACTCCACCTGCTTCTCAAAGTTTCAAACAAAAACATGTCTGAACCAATCAAAGTTGAGCAGGACAGTATGACAAACCTTTAATCCCATTCAGGAATAAATAGATTAAAGGAATGAAGTCAGTATGTTGAAAAAAATACACATTTTTTCCCTTTCTTGGCAGAGAAAAGCTGTGTTGCATCAAATTCTGTCATCCAAAATAATAATGATGATAATAATGATAAATCAGGAAATTAATTACAAAAAGCTGAGTTTGCTCAGTCAGGAAAAAAAAACAAAATGAAATATAGAATAAGGGACTCCATAAATAAATAACAGTAATCATGATGTAATTCATAAGTTTCAATTTCATGGGAATTTTTCAGTTTGTTTTGTTAGCATATGAGTTCAGCAACTCAATCAAACTGAGAAACTCCACAAATGGTTCATAATTTTGATGGGAATTAAAGGTGGAGTAGGTGTTGTTTGAAAAACGGTTCCAAGCAATCCAGCTCAAGTGAGATTTTGAAAATATACACTCCCTCCCTCCTCCCAAAGGCTCCGCCTCCTCCTCTACAGCCCACCCCTCGAAACCACGCCTTCACACGATTCATGACTACATGAACCGCAGGGAGGGAGGGAGGGGTGGGTGGGAGTGCATTGATATTTGATGGACGTATTATGCAGCCAATCAAAATAGTGATCATCACTATTTTGATTGGTCAGAGTTTTTCTCTGATTATACCCTCTAGACTGGACCAAAACATTTAGTTTTTTTTTGCAAACATTTTATTTCAGTGGGTGCAATGGGAATGTGAAAAGGTTTTCAGGCAATATTGTAAAAAGTGTTGCAAAAAAACAACACCTACCCCACCTTTAAGGAAGCGAAGGACCACATTGTAGAACTTTCTCTGGAAAAGAGGAACATCTGGGAGAGGAAGAAGAACCCTCAGGAGGAAAAGTTGAACTTTCTGGAGGAGTTGAGGAACCTTTAGGGGAAAAAGCAGATGAGGACGTCCTTCAGAGGCTGTCTTTCTCATTAACTGGGAAGATCTTACTGTTTGGAGACGTCTGCCAGCATCGCCATAGCATGAAATTTATGGTAGGTTTTGTGTATTTAGCTTGTTGTGTTAAACCCTGAGTAAAAGCATGAAGAGCCCAAGAACTGAACTCTGAGGAACTCCCTAATAAATTACTGACACCAGTATGTCCAGTTATCTGAAATATTATCAGAGAATATTTAATTTGTTTATACTTTGTTCTACTATCTCCAGAAGCCAAAGGTCTGGTAATATTGTCTCAAGAACGTTGTGTAGTGCAGTGCAGAGTACAAACACTAACAGCACGTTGGGCCTGTAGGAAGTTTACTATCGATCAGCAGATGAAGACGTTTTACGTGGCGTTGTGTACAGAATGTCTCCATCTTTCCTGCAGCTCTTTAATCTGTCTGAGCCAATCATAGCAGCTCCTGACGGCCGTTCAAATCTAATCTACAGCAGTGAGTCACTCCAGCCTGAACTCCCGGTAATCAGATTACTTCTGTCATCTTCACTCTTCTCTGCAAGCAAGTTTTCCATTGCACAAGCACGTGCTGAACCACGCCGGGTCTGACAGAAGCCACAGGCTGGATCTGATCTGACACATCTAAATATAAAACTGTTCATGAAAATCTTTAAGACGAATTGCCAAACTGAATTGAAATGTTATTTACTTGCATCCAGGTTTTAAACCACTGTAAAGAAGTTCCCAACGTCTGTGGTATCTCAAGTGGAAAATGTTAAAATGAATCCAGTAATTCCAGCTAATGTTGGTCCAGGTTTCATTGACGAGACTTTAAATCAAAGAAGTCGCCATCTTGCTGGAGTGGCAAGATTTCTCCCAACCGAAACTTTAGACTGCAACAGAATGGCCACCATCAAAATGTCTCAGATCAGAAAAGGCCTGGTCTTAAAAAAGAGAAAACACACAGATCCAATCCTGCTGTAATGGGACAGCTCCTCTTAAACATATTTTATTGGTTGAACTTGTGGCTTAAAGGAACTTTTCAGAGTTAAACCATCTAAACTATTAGATGGTAAGGAGTTTTGAAGTGACCAAATGGCGAGACTTGCGTCAGAATTTAGTTAGATAGCAAAATGTGTTTGCAGTTCATGTTAGTACAGGGTGCACACAGTACAGACTGTATAAGAAGAGACTGATATTGTAAATGTTTCAGAATCACATTTTTTGTTGTAAGAGAAAGTTTTGTCACAGAATATGAAATTTCACAAAAATGTGACGTCATGACATACAATTATGACGCTATGTCACAAAGTTTCAAATTTTCTACAACTGCAACTTTATGGGCTTCAACTACAACATTCTGTCATGAAATTGCATATTTTCGCAAAATCTCAGTTTCATAGTTTTGAAACAAAACATTGACTTTTGCAAAAGTCTGAAACTTTTTGAAATAAAATTCCCACTTTGTCATGAAATTATGAAGCTCCCATAACTCCAACTTATGTCTTAAAATCAAGAATTTTTGCAATTTTCACAACTTTTTGTTGTAAAAAGTGAATTTTTATCATAAAATCTTAAATTTCACAAAATCACAAATTTATGACAGAATCATGACTTTTTGTCGTAAAAACATGGAATTTACAAAACTGCAACCTTTTGACAGAAATTCCAACTCTTTGTTGTAAAATCGTGACTCTTGTAGAATTGCACATTAATGTAAAAATCATAATTTTTGTTGTAAGATAGCAACTCTGTCAAAATCGCAACTTTTTGACTTAAGACTGTCACTCTTGGTGAAATAGCTGCTCAATAGTTATTCTGCATGAAGGACATTTGTCAAGTTGGACAGTAAATGGGCAGGTGATCGAGCACCACGTGGACTGTACCTGTGGACGTGCCCGGCAGTCAAATGGAACCACTATGGAACCAGCAGAATATCCCATATTGAGATTAATTTTTCACTACATTTTTATTTCAGATAGGCTCCACAAATCTTCCTCAAATTTTGGTCAAAGCTACTCAGTCCGCAAGTTATGCATATTTCTTCGAATTTATACAAATTATCATCATAGCCAGTGAGACGTTTTTACAGTGGCCATTTTCAACCAGAGCTTTTGTACTGACAGCTTCACCTCCATCAGGATGTAGACTCCGATCTGAACCATCTCTTGTCTCCCTGACCTCTGCTCCACAGGTGACCGGGCTGATCCCTGTAAGTTCCAGGCCTGTAACGAGTTTTCCAGGTGTTTGGTGAATCAGTGGTCCGGCGAGGCCGAGTGCGTGTGCGATGTTGGCTACGTGAGTGTGGACGGCCTGCCATGTCAGAGCGTCTGCGACGTGCAATCAGACTTCTGCCTCAACGATGGCAAATGTGACATCATCCCTGGCAAGGGCGCCATCTGCAGGTGGGAGAGGGTTTTACACTAAAACTAAAACTAGACTCCATTTGTATGAAACATTCATATCAAGTGTTGATATGGTAAATTTTGCTTATTACACAGTATTCTTTCTTTTATTGGTTAAGTTGGTTTTACATCCTGACTATATATAATTCATATATAATTCTACAATCCAAAAGGGAAACTTCAGATGCTTACAACTTGAAATGAACAAACCAGCAGTGGGAATTGATCAAATATGTTGTCCATATGGTATAAAATGTATATAAAGATGAGGAAAGAATAACTCAAAATACTATGTGATGATATACTATATTTATATTTGTCAAGCAAATATACCTCCAGTGCTGTAAACCTAGAGCAAACACTGTTATTGAAATAAATAAATGAAAGCATTATGAGGTAAATTTAGAAGCTTCTGGCATCTGTGGTGGTTAAATCACTGTAAAAAAAATAACAAAGGGCTACCTACATCTGGCAAGCCAAACTGACACCAGCATGGATGGGGGAAAAACATGCAGTTCACCTGCTGACCACTCGGGGCTGGCGCCAACAGTGAGTCAATCTCCACTGAATCCATGTTAAAATGTCCACATTTACAGCAAAAATAAACAAATTCGTACATAATTAGGCTCATGTTTATATGACTTACAACTGCATTGCAGGCTATGGCATCAAACACCTACCAGTCATTTTAGCTACTTTATAATTTTGGCTGGGAATAAATAACTAACTGACTATAATCATTCTTATTTTAAAGAAAAAGTGTTTGTTTTTTTTCTGCTGTTATTTGTATGCTCTGGCTCTGGGTTATGTTGTATTGGTTTGGGGGCAAAGCTCTGGTTTGGCTGATTAATGCTGTAGAAGTCAGCAGCAGCTACTTCTGCCTCCCAAACCAAGGTTGCTAGCAGGCAACTGTTAGCTCAGTGGCGCTAGCTCTGGCAGTAGCCAGAGCAGCCAGCAGCTCTGGCAGTCATTTTTACCCATTGATCCTTCCAGATTTGCATGGACATTGCCACCTCAGCTACAAAGACCGCTAAACAAGAGCTAACTGACCAGCATCCTTGTTTCAAATGTTTCAGTAGCAACATTTTAAATCAGCTATATCTGCTGCCCTCACCACCAGCCAAAGGCTGCTAACCTCAGCTAGTTGGAGTACTGCTGCCTGGATGCTACTAGCTCATCAAACACTAGTTCTGGCAGACTGCTCCAGCCCACCTTTGCTTCCAGACCCTTCCAGGTTGGCTAGCCAGACCATGTTCCAAGCAGCTGCTGTATTCTTCCACTATACACTGTATTTAAGGAACAATGATCAGGATGTTGCAAGACAACTTTTATTTTTCTTCTCCCTTCTTTACCGCATATAACCACATATAGCCACCTCTGGCTATAACCCACCACTACAGTTGCTAGGCTTGTTTTTTTGTGTGCTTTTTAAAAAAAAGAAGTTTCTGGATTAATCGGTGTAGGATGAAGTCAGCACTCTTCAGATACCTATGGGGTTTAGATAGCAGGGTTGTCCAGTTCTTATATACAGTCTCTGTGAAAAACGATATAAACCCAATCGGGCTATGGGAAATGACCCATAATGCTTTTTGCCAACTTGCTGGACTTTCTGGTTGTTTCCGTAGTTACGGGCACTCCTCATACATCGGCAAAAGTACTATTGAGGACTAGATCTTAAACACTGAAGGTTCAGGGTTCAGGAAGTTTATTGTATTCTTCTCACTGCCTGAAACTGTTGGTTACAATCTAAAACATTTTATTTTACAAAGGTATTTTATAAAGGTGTTTGCAACACATGAATACATGAATTAGGGATCAGGAACAGAGAATGTGAGACCTTTAAACCATAACCCACAGTAGCTTTAAGGCACAATAGAGCGTTTCAGTGTTTTTTGGGTTCTTAGTGGGAATCGAACCTGTGTTGTCTCCGCAGGTGTCGGGTTGGAGAGAACTGGTGGTACCGTGGCGAGCACTGCGAGGAGTACGTCTCTGAGCCACTGGTGGTGGGCATTGCTATTGCCTCAGTGGTCGGTTTCCTTGCGGTGGCGACTGGAATAATCTTCTTCCTGGCGAGGACGCTCAGGGAGCAGTACGATGGGGAGGACACAGAGGATCCTCTACGGTGAGGAACGGTGCAGATTTAATTAAAAAACAAGTTTACATAAACGAGTCAACTCTAACATTTACTTTTGATCTCCTCACCTTACAGACGGGGTGAGAGCCTTCCTACTTTAGAGCAAGCCACTAAGTACAACCCGATGTTTGAGAGTGACCAGGTCACCGCTCAGTACTATCGTCGCTATGACGACAGCGGGGCCCAGTACCACCACAGCTGTGATTCTGCTGCATCCCAGTACGCCTCCAGAGACCAGAACAGTGAGGAGTTACGACGCATCTACCAAAATACGACACTGACAAAAGAGGTGAATAATAAGAGCATCCTGTTGCTTTTTTGTGTTGATTTAATGATGGACGAACTGTATTTTAACTTAAGCCGATGTGCTCAGGTAAACAAAAGTGCCCCCAACACTGAACTTTGTGGAACACCATTAGCTCCCCCTGACTAAATCCATAATTACACCAGGCATCAACATCAACTGTTGATCAGACAGTCATATTTCCTTCAGTAAATGCATCTTGTTAGGTTTTTCTGGAGCTCATTAGCTGGTTTTCAATAACCGATGAGTGTTGAGACTCTGGTCTTCATCAGGTTACCCTCCTCCTCCTCAGAGCTCCAGTGATTCAATGGTTCAGATCGCAAGGTGACGGATCGCGGTGACATTTGTTTGGCTCAGCAGGAGTCTGGACGAGTATTTTTATCTGCTGCTCTCTTATGTAATCGACTTGATCTCTGCAGGAGATCCAGGAGCGTCTCAGGATCATCGAGTTGTGCTCCAAAGACCAGAACTTCGCAGATTTTGTTCGACAGACTCAAGTGTGAGTGCTTTTGTTTTTTTTCTCTACCTACATTTATTGATTTTTGTTACAAGTAATGTCAGGTAAAATAATTACAATTATTTAGATAACATTAACACCACAAAGGTTAACTCTTTAAAAGTTATTTAAACTTAAATATATAATAGTAATCGTTAATAGTAATTCATTTTTATTACGATTTATTTCATTTCAAATATATTTTTAAAATGTATTTTACATTTAAATTAGAATTTAACTCATCTTAAGGGAATTTTTACTAATTCACAAATCCAATACTATGTCATTATGTAATATAAAAGGTACAAATATATTTTATAAAGCATAAATATTATTAAATTAATAAATAAAATATAATTATTGGCAAAGATGTGATATTAACAACAATAATAATTACAAATGTTATTTATAGGCACTTTTCATGACACTCAAGGTCACCATACAGATAGTAGTAGATAATAAACATACAATAAATGTTTAAAATTAACAACAGGTCTTAGAATATGAAAAAAAAAGTTCGGTCAAATGTAGACAAAATAAATGAATTTTAATGAAAAGAAATTAATGAAATTTAAATGAAAAAATTAAAAATTCAAACATTTTAAAATCTGAATAAATATAAAATACAAATTGAGTTTTTGAAAGCAATAAAAAAATATTAATTACATTGAATAATAGGTTTAGAAGTGTATATTGAAATGTTTTGGTTAAATTAAGAATATATATTATTAAAATAGAAATATTTTTACAAACAAATTTTGCAATGTAAAAAAAATTACAAATTCATTACAAATATTTATGGAAGAGGGGGCCATATCATAATTTATTTAAACAAATACAAATTGGAAAATGTATAAAAATAAATGAAAGTGAATTATGAATATTAAAAGTCAATTAAATTGTTACAGCATAAATTAGACTGAATTAAGTAAGTTTATAATTAAAAAAAATCAAAATAATGTAATAAAGTTAACCTAAAAGTCAACATCTAAATAGATTTGCAAGTGATATTTTAATAAACTTGACTTCAAAAATATTTTAATATATTGAACGTACTGAAATATTATTTATCAGTATTTGCATCATAAATCCAGACTTCAGCTACATTTAGATTAAGAAATCAGAACTGAACATTTTTCATTCATGAAAACATCTGCTAAATTGAAACGAGTCTAAACCTCAGCTGTAATTCAGCTGCAGCATCAAACCACTAACCTTCATTTAGTTTCATGTTGAATCAAACTAACAGACTTTTCTCTGTCCGGAGGAGCAGATTTCTGGAGAGGAGGGGCAGCTCCACCACGTAACCCCGTCAGCCGCTGGCTTCAGGTAAAGCCGTCTACAGGTGAAGCTTTTTCTGACACTCTTCCTCCACCCAAGCACCGAATTACTACAAACTAAGTTTAATTCTTATTACATAAATACTAAAATGAGTGCACATGGTTTAAAAAACATGTATGAGTATGAACACAAAGTGAAGATAAATATGTTATTTGAGTTTCTTTTGTTAAATAGATAAAAAAAAGAAGAAACTCCATCTTGTTCCTTACCATGTGACACTTCATTTCCACGACTTCCATGAGTCCATTAATTCCTCTGCAAATCTCTGTAATCTCTTAAAAACTTGTGAAACTCCTTCCAGTGTTTTTTTGCTGCATCATTTGCCTCACATTTGCATTTTGGAAGGAATGTATACACTATGACAGCACGAAATGCTAGCTAGCACAACGCAAACAACTAGCAGGCTTTTGAAAAACTTCAACTGCAACAGTGAGTTAACTTTAGCAAAGTTAATATTGTTAAGTATTAGCATGAAGGTAACCCATTCTTAAAGAAGTGTACTTCCTCAGTTGAACACTAGGGGCATGTTCTGTATATGGACTGATGGAGAGCAGATGGAAATGAGGCCATGGCAGTTTCTAGCTGTAACAACCAGGCTAACGAATAACTATTATTACTGCATTTCTTCGAGTTGAACCACTGACGGTACATGAATGGACATGTGACGTCACCCACAGGTTTCTGAAAAGTGCTTTTGAAGCCTCTTTTTCCTTGTGCTGTGCAGCACCACGTTCTGAGGAGGTGGAACCAGCAGCGCTGGAATACACCTGCTTTATGTCACCGACATCATTTCGATCAAACAACTTAATAACATGTTGCCAAAATTTATTTTCTGGATAGGAAGTGGCAGATACACACACACACATGACATTTTACCTTTCAACATGTTTGAATTACGGAAGTTTCCGGGCAACTAAGGAAAGTCAAATAAGTCAATTCAATTCAATTCAATTCAATTTGTATTTTATTTTATTATTTTTTATGTTATCTGTTACAATGTCAATTGTCTCTAGGCGCTTTACAGAGACCCAGAGCATGACCCCCGAGCAAATATAATTAACTAAAATTATAATATCAAATCCTAATCAAGGATAATGGCAGGTAAAAAACTCCCACGGTGGGAGAAATAAAAACTTTCAGCCAAACAGTGGCAAGGAAAAACTCCACTTTAAGAGGGAGAAACCTTGAGCAGGACCTGGATCATATGGAGGGACCTTCCTGATGAAGACCAGCTGGGTAAAGAAAGAAAAAGAGAGCGAAGACAGGATAGAGAGAGGAGAGCACACAAATGACTGAATGAAATGACTACAGATGCAGGTAGCAGCACTGAGGTGAGATGGTCAGAGGACAAGATTGCTGGTCACCACACCATTCACACACAGGTGGAGGTAAACGCTGGGATGGACAGAGGATGGAACTGCAAGTCAGCATGAAACTCAGGAAACTCTGGCCTGCAAACATACAGGAAGAAAAGAGAAAAAATAAGGGCAAAACAACACAACAAACTACGGGGAAAAAATGGAGCACAGTTACAGTAACAAGATGCTCCTAATTAACTACGGATTGAGCTGGAGGAGGAAGAAGGGAGGTCAGTTATATGACTTGCTAGTTTGACATGAATTAGCTACTCTGTTTCCATCTAGTGGTCAATGCAGGTGCTGCAAAAGAAAATATTTTCCTGTGTACAGTATACTCTTATCATTTGGTTACGTTCAAGCGTGAATCCCAAAAATCCTTGAATTATTGATGCAGTTTTAAAACGCCAGTAAATAATTTATTACTTACCTAATAATACTAGTAATAATAATAATCATTATAATACTTGTTTAGATTTTTGCTCAGCCCCTTCCAAAGGTAATTAAAGAAATTATGTACTGTATCATTTCTTGCTTTTCTAATTTTTTATTTTATATTAACTGACATTGTTATTTTAAACTTATTTACCAGTTAGGGTGAGTGTAAGTGATTTTCTGCTAAAAATGGCGGAAGAAATTCACAAAGTTGCAGGGGCTACCACAATTCAAATACATTATGGGACCACGAATGGTGAGCCGCGAATGGACAAGGGTATACTGTACATGCAACATTTCTACATGGTTTCTCTACAGAAAACAAAACCAAATCAACTTCAAATTGGGTGTGTGTCCCCTTTCTATTTCAAAATAGAAAAAAAAATCATATATCCATTATTACATTATGGGGTTCCACTACAGCCAACTACTAACTAACTACCAAATACACTTCACAGTAACGAATTAGATAATATTCCTCCATTCATGAAGTTATGAATTTACATGTCTAAGGAAATAAATGGTATTCTGAAGATGTTGTACAAGAAATCATTCTTGAATTAAATCTAACACAGTTAAGGAAAGAGTGCTGCATATCCTTGATAGGACTGGGCAATGATTAAAATTTTTGTTTGCATTATTTCCCTGATTAATCACATTGTATACACAAAAATAAATGCTGAATTCAAAAGTTGTGTAAAGGTCACTTTTATTTAAATGTTCTGCTGCCATATGAACTAAAGTACCATAACATTTGTTGTTCAAACACTTTTAACATCAGCACTTGTCAGTAACACATATTTAGTGTAAATCTCATCTTAAAAAATTTAAAATAAAATAAAGCTTATTGCCACTGCTAGGGCATTAATGTCATCCTGTTTTTATAAAAATAAAAAAAAAATCAACCATTACATAACATAACATTAAAACAGTCCATTTTTGAGGTAACAGCAGAAACTTTTAACGGGGAGTTCAACTTGTCAGTTGTTACAAATAACCTTGTTTCTGTCAAATCCTCCGTCTGGGAGAACTTTAAAATGAAAATGTCCATGTGAAAGTTCTGTAACTTTACTGCTCTCCATGTCTGTTTTAGCTTTCCTGCTAATTCTCTTCTGGTTCCGCAGCAGCCAGCAACAGACTTTTCAAAACAAAAGCATGTGAGCAACATGCGTTAATGTGCAATAAAATATACGTCGGCGTTAATAAATAAACGCGTTAACTTGCCCGACCCTAATCCTTGATGAATGAATATGACTCCTATACTGTCCACTATACCTATTTTGTGTGTGTGTTGTATAGACATATGTATATATACTAGAGGTCTACGGAACAACCCTGACAACCCGAAAACCAGAGGTTTCGACCCAACCCGAATCGGGTCTCAGGTCCATTCAAAAGAAGTGACCCCGGGTTCGGGTCTGAATCGATACAGTTGGTCTTGGGTCCGGTCGGTGCTCTCTGACAGGCTGGGTCCGCGTTTACTCGAGAGAGGTAAAGATATTGGCGGTGGCAGCCAATGACTCAGGGCAGTTTAATGATTATTAGTTAACGTTGCATGTTTTTCATGAAACAATCGTGTTGCCGTAGCGTGTTATTACCGGTATGCCGGCAGCTGTAAAGCACAACAGATCACCAACATGACAACGCTGGATGAGAGAACATATTCACGACACGTCCTGACCGGTGTAGGCTATTAGCGTTAGCAGTTGCTACCAATAGCATCTGTATCCACAAAGAAAATAACGACGTGGATTTATTGTTGTTTACATCACATAGCCTATGTAGCAACTGAACCGGGTAGAAGAAGACAACTTTAGGTAAGAAAATCAAGTTTTATTAAACGCTAGACAACTTTAACATGAGCAACTATGGGCTGTATTGTCTCGGTTCTAATTAGGTATCTTGGGATGCAGACAGCCCGCAATGTAAACTAAAGACTCGGGTCGGGTCGGTTCCGGGTCCAAATATTGCGGGTCCATTCAGGTTCGGACCCCCGGACTTATGATTATAGCTCTGGTCGAGTCGACTCCGGGTCGAATTTTCACAGGTCCATTCGGGTTCGGGTCAGGGCTGGACTGGGACCAAAAAATGGCCCGGGCATTTTTGATCCCTGGCGGCCCACCATACGCCGGGGATCAAAAATGCCGGTTATTTATACGATATGCGGAAGCACATGCTGCATGTTGTATACTATGTGCACATAGTGAAGTTTCAAAAATTAAAATAAAGTGCAGTAGCCTACATGAAAGAGAGTAACCATGTTACAAAAAATTGATACACTCTTTCACTACTCACAGAGACCTTCTTGGGAGAGATGGCCACAGTGCCACAATTCCCATCTCAAAGTGAAAGTGGTTACTTCTGTCTACCAATTATTTATTATGCATTTCAGCAAAGCAATGTTTCACTAATATTTTAACACACTTAACACTGTAAATTGGACACCAAATCTACTCAAAGCATTATTTGACAACAAAGACTAAACCACACACATACACACACACACACACACACACACACAGGTGATCACCTCCAAATAGCTATTCTGACCTCAATCTCGCCCTGCTGCTGGGTCTCATCTCTCTCCTCCTCCTCATCCTCCTCCTCCTCCTCCTTCTCCCTCTCCTCGTCCGCTTCTTCTCCGACAACCACCTGTTCACTCGACGGCCCCGCGGCCGACGGCCCCGCGGCCCCCACCCCCGAGCTTGTGGTTGAAAACATTTCCGTGATTTTGGCACATTTTGCTGCATCCACTTTTAATTTTTTTGTCTCCGTTCTCCGAGCTTTTCTGCTCCTCCCTTTCGCTTTTGTGCTTTTTTCCCCATTTCCATACTCATCCACGAGCCACCACACTCTCCAGTCAGGCCAAACGGCAAACTTTGGTCAGGAGAGTGGGAGGGGCGGGCCAACGAGAGCTGAGAAATTTCATTGGACTAGCCCAATGTCCGTTAAGAAAATCAACCAATGGGCCACTTCGTGGCTTTGCAAGGCCCCGCCCCGCCTCCACCCCCTCCCTTCAGCAGAAAATAACGTTCATACTGCGTTCACATCAGCGCAGCACTGGAGCGCTTGTCTGATTAGCTGTCAGTGTCTCTTTCTTGAGTTTGTTGAGTGTGTGTCCCCCCCCCGGAGATTTTTATGATCCGACTACCAGTCCGTTACCGTCGCGGTCAATAAAAAACTATATATATATATATATATATATATATATATATTTTTTTTTTTTATGACAGACCTGGGCCGGCCCACAGATGTGTGTCGGCCCACCGGGCATTGCCCGGTACGCCCGATGGCCAGTCCATGCCTGGTTCGGGTCCATGAAAGTGGACCCGTGAAGACTTCTAATATATACACGTATTTATACCCATTTGTATTGATGGGCAAAACTGCAAGATAAAAACAAAACGAACACCTGACGCATTTGGTTGCAGAAATGATCCAGTTTTGAGTTTTATTTGTTCTATCCGTCCACAGAAACCAGCCTTCGTCTCTGACTCGGGGGAGGAAGAGGAGTTAATTGCCTCGCTGTTTCCATCAGCTGGATCGGAGGTGGAGGTGACCAGCTGCTGACAGATGTGGAGTTAATGACTGAGGGCAGACTGGCCCTGAAGTGAAGTTGGACTCCTTGTAAACTCTGTTGCTTGTTTTTTAAATTTTTTTTGTGTGTGTCTGGACCACCGTTTTCACCTCCAAGTACCTCGTCTAACACGCTCCGGTAGATTTCATCTTCAAAGGGTTTCCTGTTTGCGTCTTGTCCTGCTCGCCGCTGCCGTCCTGAGGCTTTTTGTGGCTCGGTTTGACGACTGCAGTGTTTTCCAGGACGGCGCCGCTCCCCATCAGTGCCTTCACTGCTGTTGGCTCTTCTGGGATGTGATTGGTAGAGTCTCAGAATCTGCTTCACTGTGAATCCACGACACCTCACTAAACCTCCTGTTTCTGTTTCGCTTCATTCTCTCAAATGTTTACATTCCTCAGTCACGTAGACGTCTAGTAATCATAAATGTGTAGGGAGTCTCGTGTTTGTGTGTTTGTAGGAAGTCCACCATGATTCTCTAACACCTGCTTTCAAAATAAGTTAGCTAAAAACGCTCAACGACCTGCGTTTCCCCCCTAAAATATCAACTAATATTTATTTTGAACCCCTAAAATCTGAGTCCTATTAGTCCTAATGTTGTTTTTTTAAGGACACAAAGCTGCAATTCAATGTATAAAGGTATCAGAATATCAAAGAAATGTATGACAACATAAGGAAACAGCGTTTTTTTGTAACGGGGACATGGAACAGTAATGACCAATCCCCCATTGGACATCGGAAATGTCCGATTCTACCGCTTACATGAACATCTGAGGCGGTGGGTGTCTTCGATCAGAGATACACCTCTGAAACTGCTCTCCTTACACTATATTAGACTGTGACTGATTACATGATATCAGATAAGACTCAAAGCCCAGGAAAGAGAATCAGTTGTTGTCTCGTGGCTTCTAAGCACCGCAGCATGTTTCGCAACACTAGCTGTTGATGCTTCAAGTACCTGATACCAAGAAGTTACAACCCTGCTTCCCACATTTCACTTTCTTCTGATATCATACTATCTGCTTTAACGTTTTCTTATTCCAAATAGTTATTATCTGGTTCAGACTAACTACCATCTGGCCACATGAAGCTCATGAGCAAGTATCGTTCCAGCTAACATTTGCATGTGGGTCCATCTGAGATATAAATCGGCAGAAATATGGCGCCCCAAATGAGAAATGTTCACTTGGGTTGAAACATCCATTGTCAGTCCATTCATCACCCATGTACCTGTGGAGAACAAACATCTTCACATGGACCAGCATGGAGCCCATGGACAATCCCATGATACTCCATTGTTTAGTCCATTCGTATCTCAAATGGACCCCAGATGCAAATGTTGGCTGGATTCTTCCATCAGGTTGTCTTGTTTCAGCAAACAACTCTCTGGTTACATACAGCCCTTCTTTTATTTCCATGTTTTCTTGTGTAAGAAATTCTTAAAAGTCATCTGATCATAGTGGAACTTGGTCTTGAGCCAGAAAGTGAAGTGGTTGATACGAAGTAACCCAATCCCAGTCCAACGGGCTCAGGTCAGAACTTGACTGTTCTGTCATGGAACCCAGTTTCAGCCAAGCTTTAGCTGTCAGACTGATGACCTCACATTCATCTCTAGAATATTCTGGTAAACAGAGGAGTTTATGATCCATCTCAGTGACTCGATGAGGTGTTTCTGCTAAAATGCTGTCATTGGTTTTCTGCAAACATGGTTCTGGGCACCAAATAACTCCACTTTGGTTTCATCTGTTCATAGTTCCATTGTTCCAGAAGTCCTGTGATTTATTCAGATGCAGTTTTGTGAACCTCAGTCGTGCTTCCATGTTCGTCTTAGACAGAAGAGTGAAGTGGACCAAGAACTCCTCTGTATACCAGAATACTCTTAAAGGAAAACACAGCTTTTAAAAAGGTTTAAAGACTTTTCAAGAAAGCATCCTCTCTGTGTTTTATGCTTATATTTTTATGCCTTTTTAAATCCTGTAGCACTTTGAGATTTCTTTTTAATTGAAAATTGCTCTATAAATATATGTCTTGTAATTGCGCTGTCATGGATGTGAACATGTAACATGCTCAGTGAGGTCTACAGGGTCTGAGAGGTAACTCTTGGAGTTTTGACTTTGGGGTTAATTTGACGTTCACACCTGGGAATATTGACAACCCTAACCCTCTTGACTGTTTCTCACCAGGGAACACTGAACTCCATAAAGTTTAAATATGGTTTTATAGCCCTTTCTAGACTGATTGCTTCTCTTAGACTCTTGCTGATGCCTTTCCCACTTGGCATTATGTTAACACACACTTGAATGACCCGCAAACTGCTTTTCTCTCATACAAAACTCCACTGTGATCAGATTATTTCTATTATGTTTTTACACAAACAGGACAAAAAGAGGTGGTTTTCACTTTGTCATGATTTACTAGCAAGTATTTAATTTTTTTTGTCGTTAACTCCTCCGGTCAGAGTACTACCTTGTTCTTAACGAGTATCGTGACATCATGTACATTAGACTCAGTCAACAAGGACTTCCTGTATCTCAGCTTCTATGACTCTAACCCCCCCTGGACATCCTGCAGAAACATGTCTGTCTATGATGACTTGAATTTACTGTTTATTTAATTTCCTTGAATTGTTTCTGCTGATTCTCAGTCTCTAGATGATTAATGCGGTAGATGTTATCTGATTGATGTCTCGGTGAATGTGTTTGTTGGTCAGCGGAGTGCCCCGCCCCCCCCCATGAACTCCAGCAGTTTCCAGCCATCTATCAGCTTCTTGTCGTGGATAGAGGCTCGAGTGGGGCTCTCCCAACTGTTGATGTCGCTGTTTTGTATCGTGTTTTCTATGCTGTATGTCCAATTGTAGCATGTGCAGAACCAACCAAAGTATGATGTACAAGTGCGAGCTGGCACCGTCACACTTTTCTAAAATAAAATGACGATATTTTTTACAGAATTGTTGTCCAACATGGTCCACTTGTTCCAACAAAACGAGTCCTATGGCGGGAAATGTGTAGTAAATGTTGTTTGACACCAGGACGTCCACCTACTGGAAGGTTTCTACTGAGTGGGTTGAGTGTGGAGCAGAAGGGTGGATTTGAGTCACATGGTAAATGGACTGCACTAGTAAAGCACTTTATCCGCACCATCAAGGTGCCCTCAAAGCGGTTTATAATGGCCTCTCATTCACCCATTAGTGGGCGGCTGCTACCATGCAAGGCACTGCCAGACCCACTGGGGGCAAGTTGGGTTCAGTGTCTTGCCCAAGGACACTTTGGCATGTGGACAGTTGGAGCCGGGATCAAACCACCAACCTTCCAGTGACTGGATGACCCCCTCTATCAACTGAGCTACAGCCATCCTACATGACTCTCAGTCCAACCGTGAGTCCTTAATTTCATGACTTTAGACTTGACAAAAGGTAAAAAGACTTGCAACCTCACTTGGACTTGAGGCTACTGACTTGAAAAGACTTGAAAGTTTCTCCCAAAACCCCAAGATTAAAAAGTGTTATTTAAAAAGTGTGTACAAATCAATTCATTTCACTGGTCAAAATCTATGAAGTAGTTGAATAAATCTACATTTAGATTTAACATATAGCTGCACCATTCTTAAAAGGACTTGAGATTTGAGGTTTCTGACTCAGGACTTGCCTGTCTCGAGTCAGGGAACTCGGGTAGGCATTTGCCGATTGTGCTACTAAAAGTGGCATATTATGCTAGTGGCAGTCCTTGTTTTTTGCCCAAATTATGCTCGCTTTTCAAAATGATGCTACTTTAAAAAAAAAAAATATTCTGTGCACAAACTTCACAACTCACAAGACAAGTTTGAAAATGTTTTTTATTAACCCTGGCCTGACGTTCTGGGCCTGGTTGTTCAAAACCTGGGTAACTTTATCCGGTGGTTAGGCCTATACGGCGGATAAATCTGCTATCCAGCAGATAGTTATCCAGCGAACAAAAATAGGCTGCACAAAGCCTGGATAGTTTGGTGGATAACTATCCATGGATAGCTTGCTAACCATTGCATGTAGCAGAGAAAAGACTAAGAAGAAAGAGGGACAAAGAAAGAGAAAGAGAGAAAGAAAGAGAAAAGAGGGAGAAAAACTAAGGAGTCTGAGACCGAGACACAGACCTCCAGTTCCGTTTCATCGAATTCCCGATGCTATCTCAACACAACTAAAAAGCAATCGCAAAATAGGGGTGGAACCAACTGTTAATAGTAATCTATCGTTTTTAGTAGCTGAGATCTTCGTTTTCTTGAATTATTCTAAAATTGTGCAATTAAGACAAGAAAATATACGGATTATGCTAGCAGAGCTACTTTTGGAAAAAGGGCAAAAATTATGCTCAATTCCTCAGATTATGCCAAAAATTATGCTAGCACAATCGGCAAGAGCCTAAACTCAGGTGAAGAATGGGATGAAGGACCAAGAGGTAGCATAGGAACCAGTAAAGAGGAGAAACAGGGACTTATCCAAGGTAAGCATGGGTAATTTGGCCAGACAAGAATAACCGTGTGTTCACCCTTAGTGGAAGGAAGTGTTGAGCTGTTGAACAGAGGTGAACGTGAGGACTATGGAGCAGGAGGCGGTTGAGCTTGTTGAGGGCAGGTAAGTATCTTCTGAGATCAGACCATGTCTCAGGAATCTCCTGAGGATGGTCTGGAAGGACTGAGGGAACCTGAGGGTATGGTTACTGGCACCAAGCACAATCTGAACCAGATTTAAACACTTGTTACAGAGTTGTTCCAAACAATGAGAAGGGTCTGTCTCCACGGAGGACCACTCTCTAATACATCGCCCTGACCATAACCCAACCCCAACCACTCGAGAGTGGAGGTCACATGTTTTTACTCTAGAGTGGAGCTCATGTCTAACAAAGCATTCAATCGATGGAGTGAAAATGGTTTGATATCATTGCCCACTTCACCTCTACAACTGGAGATGACATCTTTATCAGGAATGACACCTGATGGAAACAGATGACTCCACAGGTGTGAATATCCACCATCTGAACAACATCTGAAGGTAGGTTTTGTCCATTGTCCATGTCCATGTGTCTGTCAGCAGATCAAGTCCATGTAATCAACCTACTGGACATTTGAAGAAACACAATCTGGAGATTAACTATGTGAAAAGCCCATCGATTAAGACATTTGTGTTTCTAATTTATTCATACATTTGAAAGACATGTTTCAGAGGTATTTGTATATTGTGAAAATAACAGCCCATATAAAGTCACTGTAAAGTGGTTGATGGTCAAAGGCAGGAGTAGATTTTATTTGTTCCCATGAAAAGAGTGGAACTACTAACATTTTCATGAATGCTGAAATCTGATTAAATTTTGGAAATGTTTACGTACAAATTAATTCTGTTCCCCTTCTATGGAAGAGGAACCAACGTTACAGATGAGTCTTTTTCAAAGAAGAAAGGAAAACAGGGTTTACAGTAAAAGAAAAATCAGTGAGGAAATCCCCAGAAATGCAAACCCCTGACAGGAAGTCCAGTCCTGGAAAAAAGAAGAAAAAAAAAAGCAGCTCTGACTGTCAAACCTCCAACTAACTTTCAGTTTGAGTAATCTCTGCATATTTATTTATATTATTAGGTTTTTTTTTTGGTACTTTCCCATCTTGGTCACATTTTGTTATCCAGCATTTGGAACATCTTAATTCCAGCGCCAGCTTCGAGCACACATGGTGCCAGTCCAAAGTAAATGATGGAGCACAGCAGGAATATGACTTAATCTTCTGCTGGAGATTATGTCACCATTAATTGCTTTTTATTTTCCTGTTGTGTAACAGAGGATTTTTAGAGAGGTTTTGAAGAGGAATGTTTAGATGTCCCAACAGGTGCCACAATGTGAAGCAGATGTTCAACTGTAGGTGTTTGTTTACGGCCATATCTCAGGACCAGCTTGACAGACCTGTACGACTGATGCCTCTTTTGAATCTGAGAGATCAAAACAGATTCTGATTTTTCACAGAAATGTGAGATTACATGAGACTAGTGGAGTTTTCCACTGGAGTTTAGTGAAACATAAAAAGGAAGACTGAATTCAGAGTTGGACTGTATAAAGTGAAGTGAAGTTTGTTTTCTGTACTGGTACTGGCGCAATGACAATAAAGACAATTCAATTCAATTCAATTCAATTCAGTTCAGTTCAGTTCAATTTAATTCAATTCAATTCATATTCAATCCATCCATCCATTATCTATGCCCGTTTAATCCTCTGCAGGGTCACGGGGATCTGCTGGAGTTTATCCCAGGGGTACACCCCGGACAGGTCGCCAGTCCATCACAGGGCCTCAATTCAATTCAATTCAATTCAATTCAATTCAATTCAATTCAATTCAATTCGGGATGTGAATCTTTCACTCACAAAACGATCCGATTCAAATCTCAATTCACAGGACTATGATCTGATTCAGGGACGATTTATAAAAAATAGTAAACGATTTGATTCGGTACGATTCGATACTGTTCAGTACGATTCAATAAAAATTGTCAATTTAACCCCAACTACTTATTTTGCTTTATTACTGAAAAGAAAAAGAGAAACACAAATTTAATTTTAAAATAGTATTCTTTTGTTTATTTAATGTCCAAGAGACAGTACACCAGGACTACTGAACATAAATTCAGACAACACTAACTTAAGCCTTTACAATATACCTGGGGGGATAATTGACGTTACATAATGAAACGCAAAACTCGCAATCTGTTGTGCCTCACTTCACAGGTTTGCAAAACTCTGCTCATACTTAAAATCCAATTCTTACTTTCCCTCAACAGAAAATAAAAGATAAAAATGGCACAAGTTTAATTATTCCTGCTAATGTGAGAATAGACTGAGCATAAGGCTGAGGTTAGATATCAAAAATAAAAGTAGTTGTTATGAAACCATTAAGGTGCCTATTAAAGGCAAAAATTCAGAATGACTAGTGATTCAGTCACTTATGAACTTAAACAGTAAAAAACTCACTGACAACAAGATACATGGATCCAAAACTTTAGTGAGTTGTTATAGAAAATAAGCATGTTAAATTCAACATGTCTTTTTGATGCCTGTAACTCTGAACATTAGCTTTTCTTAATTATTATTTTTTTAAATCACAAAAAGCTCTAAACCTGAATAACTAATACTTCAGGCATGAAAATCCCTCACCTTTCGGCGAAATTAGCCATTTTGAAGTCCAAAAGGGTGACCTACGTGAATCGTGTAGATCCGAGTTTTCTATTTTTTTTTGGGGGGGGGGGTGTCAGAGTCGGGAGATTTTTTTAAATTAAATTATCATATAATTGCCCTAATAAGCAAACTGAGCACTTCAGAAATCGGCCCTTTAAATGACACTTGGTCAGTAAATCCTGTCCAGAACCAATCATACACCCCCCTTATTCCAGTCATACTAACGTTCTTCATTCCATGAGTACTTGGAGTGTTTGGAGGTTACATTGCTAAACGAGACGAAAGGCAGGACCTAGTGATGTCCACGCCAGGGACGAGGCAGACGAGCGTACGTTCACATTTCCTACCTACATTTACCAGCGGTGAGAAGCGCTGTATATTTCATCCGCGTTGTCTGACATGTTGCTACCCGCTCTCTCAGCTACATAGCTGACGTCACGACTCTTACAGGTAAAACGTCAACACTGGAATCTCGTGAGAGTTCACATGCCCGTTGGCACAACAATGGCAGGTCTGGGTCGCTGGACCTCAGGAAAACCGATTCGCGGCCGTAAATATGGGACATTGGACTGTTCGTAGTGCATTTTTACCGATCCAGTTCTCCATTGACCAATGCACTCGGATCTCATACGTTCACAGACCGATAACCGAATCAAATCAGTTTATCTTTACACCCCTAAATTCAATGCAAGCTCAGTGGTCATCCTTACACTGTTACAATCTGTGAAGTCTTTGGTCTAGCTTCAGCCAGATCTATCCACAGCCACAAAGGGGGCTGGTCCCAAGTCTGGATGCATTGACAGGTTTGTTTCAGGAAGGACATCTGACGAACAACCTGCCTCAAATCAATGTTGAGGTCTGTATGAGGAGGATCTATTGTTCTGGTTTCTCAGCTGGTCATGCATTGATCTGATGATTCCTGGTTATTGAAGAGTCTTGTGTGCTGTCCCGTCATCTGTGTCTCCAAGGTCGTCAGACTGAAAAGCAGGATCAGCCTGTTCACACGTGGAGGTTACATGACTCCCGTCGACATTCAGAGGGTCATGAATGTTCATTCCTTCACGTCGTCGAGGCCTGACACTCTCAACCTCGACTTCCATCTAACCTGAACCCATTTCAAAACACTTCTGCTGACAGATCTGGCTGAAAGGAAGCCTTCAGACTTCTGACTCTGATGACGGATAGTCTCTGAGGAGGACGAGGGATCTGGAGCTGGAGATGCTGACCTGAAGGTAGGTTTTTCAGTGGAACCAGTCTGGACCTGCAGGACTTTAATAGTACGACCCGAAAAGGTTAGACTTTTTTAAAAAATTTGAATAAAATGAAAACTAAAAGACTTTTGACTCACATGAGCCAATATTTTATTCACAAAAGAACGAAGACAACATAACAAACGTTTAAACTGGTAAAGTTACACTTTTAACCACTAAATGAGCTTATTTCAAATGTGATTCCTGTTGCAGGCCTCCAAATAGCTGGACAGGGGCATGTTTATCATAGTGGAGGATCTACTCTTCTTTTCCAAACAGTTTGAAGACGTCTGGGCATCGAGGTTATGAGTTTCTGGAGTTTGTTGGAACTTGGTCCTAGTCTTGCCTGATAAAGGTTTCCAGCTGCTGAAGAGTCTGTGGTTGCCTTTGACATATTTATCATTAAAGTGTCAGATTTCTCCGTTTTGTTACGTTATCTAGGTTCTGTTGTGAATAAAATGTTGGCTCATGGGATTTGAATGTCTTTTAGTTTTTATTTCTTTCAAATGTAAAAAAAACGCTCTAACTGTTCCAGGATCTGGGTAGTAAACACAGTGCCGCCCTGGCACCCAACCAGCATCGATTTTTTTTTTCCATCTCTGCCGGCCTGTCAGAGCCCGTTAGCGTCTGTTACATAACTCACAAAGGCCTTGAACCAGTAAAGTGTGTTTCTGTTTTCAGACCCTTCAGAGCAATTATTTCCTGTAATGGGAGGCAGCTTGTGTTTTATAAGGAGATGGCCAAAACCTGGAATGAAGCAGAAATCTGATGTCATTTCCAATTGCAGTTCGACTGAACCTCTGAGTGTCGCCCAAGGACAGAAATCAGCTCAAGACAATAACACTGGACTCTTTCAAGATAAAATCCTTATATGTGGACAAAAATAAAAGAACAACCAGCAGTCGATCAGAGGCTTCAAATGTAGATGGTTATCATAGTGTTCAGTGTTCCTTTGGTTCATGTTCCCTCCATCGACTGCATAAGTAGAACTGGACAAACCCTCTGTGATGTCACCCTTAAGTTTCTGAAGAGTGCTTTTGATGCTAACTATTCCTTGTACTGCGTGATAACATGTTGCAAAAAGTTGGAATGAGCAGCACTGAAAAGCCAGCTGGATCATGACCAACTTAATTAACTTTTGTCCAAACAAACTCATTTCAATCAGAATCGGAATCAGATTCACTTTATTGGCAGGTATGATTTTACACATATGAGGAATTTGTTGTGGCGATGATGGTGCATGCAATTAAGGGAAAAATATAACAAACAATGTAAACTAAAAATATTGCAATATAAATATATATATATATATATATATATATATATATATATATATATATATATATATATATATATATATATATATATATATATATAAAAGCTGTTTTTTGCATTGAGACTCCACAGTGTCAATAGTAGAGTCCCAGAGGGTGATGGGGGCAGGTGGGGCTGAGTTCTTCCTGTAGTCCACAACCATCTCCACTGTCTTTAGAGCGTTGAGCTCAAGGCTGTTCTGGCTGCACCAGGTCACCAGGTGATCAACCTCCCACCTGTAGGCGGACTCATCACCATCAGAGATGAGTCCGATGAGGGTGGTGTCATCTGCAAACTTCAGGAGCTTGACGGACTGGTGACTGGTGCTGATGGTCCGTGAGTTCCAGATGTGTTTTCCCAGCTTCACATACTGTTTCCTGTCAGACAGGAAGTCTGTGATACACCTGCAGGTGGAGTCAGGCACGTTCAGCTGGGAGAGCTTCTCCTGTAGCAGAGTAGGGATGATGGTGTTAAAAGCAAAGCTGAAATCCACAAACAGGATGCTGGCGTAGGTTCCTGAGGAGTCCAGGTGCTGGAGGATGAAGTGGAGGGCCAGGTTGACAGCGTCATCTACAGACCTGTTGGCTCTGTAGGTGAACTGCAGGGGGTCCAGGAGAGGGTCAGTGATGGCTTTGAGGTGTGAGAGCACAAGGCGCTCAAAGGTCTTCATGACCACAGAGGTCAGGGCGACGGGTCTGAAGTCATTAAGTCCTGTGGTCCTTGGCTTCTTGGGGACGGGGATGATGGTTGAGGTGTTGAAGCAGGCTGGGATGTGACAGGTCTCCAGTGAGGTGTTAAAAATGTCTGTGAACACTGGAGACAGCTGATCAGCACAGTGCTTCAGGGAGGATGGGGAGATAGAATCCGGTCCAGCTACTTTTCGGGGATTCTGTCTCCTAAAGAGTTTGCTGACGTCCCTCTCACGAATGCAGAGTCATTACTGGGGTGGGAAGGGTGGGGCCTATTAAGGCAGGCGTAGGTGGAGATGACTGGAGCTGGAGCTGTTGGGGGGGATGGTTGCAGGACTGTCCCTTTGTCTTTCAAAACAACAGTAGAGCCGGTTCAGGTCATTGGCTGGGCATCAATCATTGATGGAATGAGGGGCTTTAGGGTTGTAGTTGGTGATGTGAAAGCTAATGCGATGGCCAGGAATCGAACCCGGGTCAACTGCTTGGAAGGCAGCTATGCTAACCACTATACCACCATCGCACATATGTGCTTACAGATGTTGCGATTGAAACAACATATGAAACGAGTGCTGCCAGAGCTGAAACGAGGTTTACAGAGCTCTGCTGGGACCAACCCTCCCTGGGACAGAAGCGTTACAGACGGCCAAACCGACCGCCGTCAGCCCACAAGTTCCTCTGCAGGTTCCTCTTTGGAGAGTCCTAAAATGATTCCCCGTGGCTCCCAGCTTAGAAGCTGCCGGTGGACATCTGCAGCAAGACCTCTTTTAAATATTAGTTTCCATAGTGGCGTCGGAAATGACAGCTGTTTGTGACTGAAGCTCAATTAGCACAAAATGTCTGCTGCTTAGCTCAGCTTCACCCTCAGACCCTTCAAGACCAACTCACAGCCAGTCATGGTGGTCTGAATGCTCTTTAACATATTAATGATGCTCTGCTCTTTTTTTATTCACAGAATAAAGTCTGATTTATACTTCTGCACATCAGCTACGCACGGGCCCCACGGCAGCTTTGATATTTATACTCAGACATTTTTTTCTTGCATTGCTATTACACACACACAAAAAAAAACACTAGATGGCAGTGCAGGTTCTTTTCTGCAGCTTTGTAGCTCACAGTCCCAAGTTTCCTTTTGTTTACTTCCTTTTGATATCCCAAACTTAGCTATGGATGTCAAGGTCCAACATAGCCTACGGCAGAGGTTCATACCTGCAGCGTCGCTTTGATACAGAAGTACAAATCAGCCCTAAATCAACATAATGCTAACTGCTAAGTCGCTAAAGTTATGACAGCTAGCTAATCTAGTCATGCCGTCTGCCAATCAAATAACAACCCCCTTAATTTTACATAAATCTGTAGCTTCAGTCTAAAGTAAGTTGAAATTTTAGACCTTAATGTTGGCAGCCTTTAATGATTTTGTTGATTTTTTTGTTGTTTTTCTGTGAACATTTTATGTTTATAATATTGTCTGTGTATTATTTCAATTGTTGCTCTTAGCCGCTGCCTGTGCTGGCCAGGGCACTGCAGAAAAAGAGATGTTTTTAGCTTGATTATCACAAGTTAGCCATTATACGCTCGTCTTAGCTCATGCTAACCTATGATGCTAACTAATGTTACTTTAATTTCTTTCTGCTTGAATCTGTCCATCTATTCTCATTATGTTGTGTTTCCAGAGCTGAAACCAGGACTAGGAGAGCTCAGATCGAGCATCTTGGCTAGATGAGCTGACGTTCAGCAAACTGACAGCTTCATCAGAGCTCGGTCCTGGCGCAGATCCGGGCAAAGTTAGCTAATCTTAAAGGTTCCAGGTCTACTGGAGGGTGACTAAGCTGGAGGAATAATTTGTTCTGACTGCTGCAAGGGCTTATACGGCCAAAAACTAGAGACCCTGATCTTGTTTGCCCAGGTAGCTGGTTGAGGTTGAGGTTGAGGTTTGGTCAAAGGCCAGACCTCAATCTGATTGAAACCTGATTGAAATGCTTTGGCGGGACCTTCAGAGAACTGTGTGTAAGGGAATGTCCAAATACCTCAATGAACTGAAGCAACGCTGGGAAGAAAGACTGATGAAGCCATGCAGGAAAATACCAGTTGTTGCTGCTCAAGCTGGATCTACGGTCACAAATAACCACCAAACTATCTTCTTCTGAAACTTTAACGAAGCTCCATGCCATCGCCGCCATGTTTGTTGTGATCAGCGCTGTGCTGCAGGCTGCATTCAAGGTGTAATGTAAATTCCGACGTTCCCTCGTTTGCTAGTTGTTCTTTCAGCCTTTTCTATTTTTTTTTTCTTTTATGTGTAACATGTGGGAGAATACTGCGACTATCGATTCAAGTTAGCAACTACCAAAATTATGACCGAGTTAACGAGTTGTTTTCTGGCATGAGGGGGTATTCTTGATTTTCCTGACTGAGAAACCGTTTCAGATTGTTTCTGCATACAGACGCCGGACGACTGAGCCTCTAATCTTTGTTGTTGTTCTTAATGGATAATCCCTGTCATGACGTTGATTTGTGAGCTACCCGCTGATTTTATTGACTATGAAGATTCCACAGAGGTGTCAATCATCCAAACGCACCAAGCCGTTCCTGAGATATGGCCTTGTTCAAACCCCCACAGCTCAGCAGCTGTTCCACATGGGGGCGCTAGCCCTCATACTGACCCGATCATCTGATACAGACAAACCCAAAAATTCCTTTGAGAGGAATTAATACATTTAGTGACATATTTATCTAATAAAACCACTTACAGAGTTTGGTACCTGAAACACCTCAATGACAGGTATGACTACATATGCAAACATGTCTCAGTTGCAAAGTCAGTCTAAACATTCCTTTCTAAAAACATTCTCTTACACAACAGAAAAATAAATCTTGCAACAGTCTTGGTACTTGTTTAAAATTAAAAAGACCTAGAACATTCTGTCTGCTGCCTTGTATGTCAGGCCTTATGGGGTTAAAATTCCTGATTTTAGTATAAGAGAATTACATGGTGCTTTCTGAGTGAGACCCTTTGATTTAATTCATGTAAAACAACCCGTTCTTTGGACTTCCTTTGGATAACAAACAATGTAAACTAAAAATATTGCAATATAAATATATATATATATAAAAGCTGTTTTTTGCATTGAGACGCCACAGTGTCAATAGTAGAGTCCCAGAGGGTGATGGGGCAGATGGGGCTGAGTTCTTCCTATAGTCCACAACCATCTCCACTGTCTTTAGAGCGTTGAGCTCAAGGCTGTTCTGGCTGCACCAGGTCACCAGGTGGTCAACCTCCCACCTGTAGGCGGACTCGTCACCATCAGAGATGAGTCCGATGAGGGTGGTGTCATCTGCAAACTTCAGGAGCTTGACGGACTGGTGACTGGTGCTGATGGTCCGTGAGTTCCAGATGTGTTTTCCCAGCTTCACATACTGTTTCCTGTCAGACAGGAAGTCTGTGATCCACCTGCAGGTGGAGTCAGGTACGCTCAGCTGGGAGAGCTTCTCCTGTAGCAGAGTAGGGATGATGGTGTTAAAAGCAGAGCTGAAATCCACAAACAGGATCCTGGCGTAGGTTCCTGAGGAGTCCAGGTGCTGGAGGATGAAGTGGAGGGCCAGGCTGACAGCGTCGTCTACAGACCTGTTGGCTCTGTAGGTGAACTGCAGGGGGTCCAGGAGAGGGTCAGTGATGGCTTTGAGGTGTGAGAGCACAAGGCGCTCAAAGGTCTTCATGACCACAGAGGTCAGGGCGACGGGTCTGAAGTCATTGAAGTCCTGTGGTCCTTGGCTTCTTGGGGACGGGGATGATGGTTGAGGTCTTGAAGCAGGCTGGGACGTGACAGGTCTCCAGTGAGGTGTTAAAAATGTCTGTGAACACTGGAGACAGCTGATCAGCACAGTGCTTCAGGGAGGATGGGGAGATAGAATCCGGTCCAGCTACTTTTCGGGGATTCTGTCTCCTAAAGAGTTTGCTGACGTCCCTCTCACGAATGCAGAGTCATTACTGGGGTGGGAAGGGTGGGGCCTATTAAGGCAGGCGTAGGTGGAGATGACTGGAGCTGGAGCTGTTGGGGGGGATGGTTGCAGGACTGTCCCTTCGTCTTTCAAAACAACAGTAGAACTGCTTCAGGTCATTGGCTGGGCATCAATCATTGATGGAATGAGGGGCTTTAGGGTTGAGTTGGTGATGTGAAAGCTAATGCGATGGCCGGGAATTGAACCCGGGTCAACTGCTTGGAAGGCAGCTATGCTAACCACTATACCACCATCGCACATATGCGCTAACAGATATTGCGATTGAAACAACATATGAAACGAGTGCTGCCAGAGCTGAAACGAGGTTTACAGAGCTCTGCTGGGACCAACCCTCCCTGGGACAGAAGCGTTACAGTCGGCCAAACCGACCGCCGTCAGCCCACAAGTTCCTCTGCAGGTTCCTCTTTGGAGAGTCCTGAAATGATTCCCCATGGCTCCCAGCTTAGAAGCTGCCGGTGGACATCTGCAGCAAGACCTCTTTTAAATATTAGTTTCCATGGTGGCGTCGGAAATGACAGCTGTTTGTGACTGAAGCTCAATTAGCACAAAATGTCTGCTGCTTAGCTCAGCTTCACCCATTAGACCCTTCAAGACCAACTCACAGCCAGTCATGGTGGTCTGAATGCTCTTTAACATATTAATGATACTCTGCTCTTTTTTTATTCACAGAATAAAGTCTGATTTATACTTCTGCACATCAGCTACGCACGGGCCCCACGGCAGCTTTGATATTTATACTCATACTTTTTTTTTTTGCATTGCTATTACACACAAAAGAAAATGCTAGATGGCAGTGCAGGTTCTTTTCTGCAGCTTTGTAGCTCACAGTCCCAAGTTTCCTTTTGTTTACTTCCTTTTGATAGCCCAAACTTAGCAACGGATGTCAAGGTCCAACATAGCCTACGGCAGAGGTTCATACTGCAGCGTCGCTTTGATACAGAAGTACAACTCAGCCTTAAGTCAACATAATGCTAACTGCTAAGTAGCTAAAGTTATGACAGCAAGCTAATCTAGTCATGCCGTCTGCCAATCAAATAACAACCCCCTTAATTTTACATAAATCTGTAGCTTCAGTCTAAAGTAAGTTGAAATTTTAGACCTTAATGTTGGCAGCCTTTAATGATTTTGTTGATTTTTTTTGTTGTTTTTCTGTGAACATTTTATGTTTATAATATTGTCTGTGTATTATTTCAATTGTTGCTCTTAGCCGCTGCCTGTGCTGGCCAGGGCACTGCAGAAAAAGAGATGTTTTCGGCTTGATTATCACAAGTTAGCCATTATACGCTTGTCTTAGCTCATGCTAACCTATGAACATTTTATGTTTATATTATTATTGTCTGTGTATTATATCAATTGTTGCTCTTAGCTGCTCCCTGTCCTGGCCAGGGCACTGCAGAAAAAGTGATGTTTTTAGCTTGATTATCACAAGTTAGCCATTATACGCTTGTCTTAGCTCATGCTAACCTATGAACATTTTATGTTTATAATATTATTGTCTGTGTATTATTTCAATTGTTGCTCTTAGCCGCTGCCTGTCCTGGCCAGGGCACTGCAGAAAAAGAGATGTTTTTAGCTTGATTATCACAAGTTAGCCATTATATGCCTGTCTTAGCTCATGCTAACCTATGATGCTAACTAATGTTACTTTAATTTCTTTCTGCTTGAATCTGTCCATCTATTCTCATTATGTTGTGTTTCCAGAGCTTAAACCAGGACTAGGAGAGCTCAGATCACGCATCTTGGCTAGATGAGCTGACGTTCAGCGAACTGACAGCTTCATCAGAGCTCGGTCCTGGCGCAGATCCGGGCAAAGTTAGCTAATCTTAAAGGTTCCAGGTCTACTGGAGGGTGACTAAGCTGGAGGAATAATTTGTTCTGACTGCTGCAAGGGCTTATACGGCCAAAAACTAGAGACCCTGATCTTGTTTGCCCAGGTAGCTGGTTGAGGTTGAGGTTGAGGTTTGGTCAAAGGCCAGACCTCAATCTGATTGAAACCTGATTGAAATGCTTTGGCGGGACCTTCAGAGAACTGTGTGTAAGGGAATGTCCAAATACCTCAATGAACTGAAGCAACGCTGGGAAGAAAGACAGATGAAGTCATGCAGGAAAATACCAGTTGTTGCTGCTCAAGCTGGATCTACGGTCACAAATAACCACCAAACTATCTTCTTCTGAAACTTTAACGAAGCTCCATGCCATCGCCGCCATGTTTGTTGTGATCAGCGCTGTGCTGCAGGCTGCATTCAAGGTGTAACGTAAATTCCAACGTTCCCGCGTTTGCTAGTTGTTCTTTCAGCCTTTTCTATTTTTTTAAAAATTTTTTTTATGTGTAACATGTGGGAGAATACTGCGACTATCGATTCAAGTTAGCAACTACCAAAATTATGACAGAGTTAACGAGTTGTTTTCTGGCATGAGGGGGTATTCTTGATTTTCCTGACTGAGAAACCGTTTCAGATTGTTTCTGCATACAGACGCCGGACAACTGAGAAATAGCCATCTAATCTTTGCTTTGTTCTTATTGGATAATCCCTGTCATGACGTTGATTTGTGAGCTACCCGCTGATTTTATTGACTATGAAGATTCAACAGAGGTGTCAATCATCCAAACGCACCAAGCCGTTCCTGAGATATGGCCTTGTTCAAACCCCCACAGCTCATCAGCTGTTCCACATGGGGGCGCTAGCCCTCATACTGACCCGATCATCTGATACAGACAAACCCAAAACAGGTCTCTTTGAGAGGAATTAATACATTTAGTGACATATTTATCTAATAAAACCACTTACAGAGTTTGGTACCTGAAACACCTCAATGACAGGTATGACTACATATGCAAACATGTCTCAGTTGCAAAGTCAGTCTAAACATTCCTTTCTAAAAACATTCTCTTACACAACAGAAAAATAAATCTTCCAACAGTCTTGGTACTTGTTTAAAATCAAAAAGACCTAGAACATTCTGTCTGCTGCCTTGTATGTCAGGCCTTATGGGGTTAAAATTCATGATTTTAGTATAAGAGAATTACATGGTGCTTTCTGAGTGAGATGCTTTGATTTAATTCATGTAAAACATCCCGTTCTTTGGACTTCCTTTGGATAACAAACAATGTAAACTAAAAATATTGCAATATCAATATATATATATATATAAAAGCTGTTTTTTGCATTGAGACTCCACAGTGTCAATAGTAGAGTCCCAGAGGGTGATGGGGCAGGTGAGGCTGAGTTCTTTCTATAGTCCACAACCATCTCCACTGTCTTTAGAGCGTTGAGCTCAAGGCTGTTCTGGCTGCACCAGGTCACCAGGTGGTCAACCTCCCACCTGTAGGCGGACTCGTCACCATCAGAGATGAGTCCGATGAGGGTGGTGTCATCTGCAAACTTCAGGAGCTTGACGGACTGGTGACTGGTGTTGATGGTCCGTTGAGTTCCAGATGTGTTTTCCCAGCTTCCAGCTTCACATACTGTTTCCTGTCAGACAGGAAGTCTGTGATCCACCTGCAGGTGGAGTCAGACACACTCAGCTGGGAGAGCTTCTCCTGTAGCAGAGTAGGGATGATGGTGTTAAAAGCAAAGCTGAATCCACAAACAGGATCCTGGCGTAGGTTCCTGAGGAGTCCAGGTGCTGGAGGATGAAGTGGAGGGCCAGGTTGACAGCGTCGTCTACAGACCTGTTGGCTCTGTAGGTGAACTGCAGGGGGTCCAGGAGAGGGTCAGTGATGGCTTTGGAGGTGTGAGAGTACAAGGCGCTCAAGGTCTTCATGACCACAGAGGTCAGGGCGACGGGTCTGAAGTCGTTAAGTCCTGTGGTCCTTGGCTTCTTGGGGACGGGGATGATGGTTGAGGTCTTGAAGCAGACAGGCACGTGACAGGTCTCCAGTGAGGTGTTAAAAATGTCTGTGAACACTGGAGACAGCTGATCAGCACAGTGCTTCAGGGAGGATGGGGAGATAAAATCCGGTCCAGCTACTTTTCTGGGATTCTGTCTCCTAAAGAGTTTGCTGACGTCCCTCTCACGAATGCAGAGTCATCACTGGGGTGGAAAGGGTGGGGCCTATTAAGGCAGGCGTAGGTGGAGATGACTGGAGCTGGAGCTGTTGGGGGGGATGGTTGCAGGACTGTCCCTTTGTCTTTCAAAACAACAGTAGAACTGCTTCAGGTCATTGGCTGGGCATCAATCATTGATGGAATGAGGGGCTTTAGGGTTGAGTTGGTGATGTGAAAGCTAATGCAATGGCCGGGAACCGAACCCGGGTCAACTGCTTGGAAGGCAGCTATGCTAACCACTATACCACCATCGCACATATGCACATACAGATGTTGCGATTGAAACAACATATGAAACGAGTGCTGCCAGAGCTGAAACGAGGTTTACAGAGCTCTGCTGGGACCAACCCTCCCTGGGACAGAAGCGTTACAGACGGCCAAACCGACCGCCGTCAGCCCACAAGTTCCTCTGCAGGTTCCTCTTTGGAGAGTCCTGAAATGATTCCCCGTGGCTCCCAGCTTAGAAGCTGCCGGTGGACATCTGCAGCAAGACCTCTTTTAAATATTAGTTTCCATAGTGGCGTCGGAAATGACAGCTGTTTGTGACTGAAGGTCAATTAGCACAAAATGTCTGCTGCTTAGCTCAGCTTCACCCTCAGACCCTTCAAGACCAACTCACAGCCAGTCATGGTGGTCTGAAGGCTCTTTAACATATTAATGATGCTCTGCTCTTTTTTTATTCACAGAATAAAGTCTGATTTATATTTCTGCACATCAGCTACGCACGGGCCCCACGGCAGCTTTGATATTTATACTCAGATATTTTTTTTTTCCATTGCTATTACACACACACACACACACAAAAACACTAGATGGCAGTGCAGGTTCTTTTCTGCAGCTTTGTAGCTCACAGTCCCAAGTTTCCTTTTGTTTACTTCCATTTGATAGCCCAAACTTAGCTACGGATGTCAAGGTCCAACATAGCCTACGGCAGAGGTTCATACCTGCAGCGTCGCTTTGATACAGAAGTACAAATCAGCCCTAAGTCAACATAATGCTAACTGCTAAGTAGCTAAAGTAATGACAGCTAGCTAATCTAGTCGTCCCATCTGCCAATCAAATAACAACCCCCTTAATTTTACATAAATCTGTAGCTTCAGTCTAAAGTAAGTTGAAATTTTAGACCTTAATGTTGGCAGCCTTTAATGATTTTGTTGATTTTTTTGTTGTTTTTCTGTGAACATTTTATGTTTATAATATTGTCTGTGTATTATATCAATTGTTGCTCTTAGCTGCTGCCTGTCCTGGCCAGGGCACTGCAGAAAAAGAGATGTTTTTAGCTTGATTATCACAAGTTAGCCATTATACGCTCGTCTTAGCTCATGCTAACCTATGAACATTTTATGTTTATAATATTATTGTCTGTGTATTATATCAATTGTTGCTCTTAGCTGCTCCCTGTCCTGGCCAGGGCACTGCAGAAAAAGTTATGTTTTTAGCTTGATTATCACAAGTTAGCCATTATACACTTGTCTTAGCTCATGCTAACCTATGAACATTTTATGTTTATAATATTATTGTCTGTGTATTATATCAATTGTTGCTCTTAGCTGCTGCCTGACCTGGCCAGGGCACTGCAGAAAAAGAGATGTTTTTATCTTGATTATCACAAGTTAGCCATTATACGCCTGTCTTAGCTCATGCTAACCTATGATGCTAACTAATGTTACTTTAATTTCTTTCTGCTTGAATCTGTCCATCTATCCTCATTATGTTGTGTTTCCAGAGCTGAAACCAGGACTAGGAGAGCTCAGATCGAGCATCTTGGCTAGATGAGCTGACGTTCACTGACAGCTTCATCAGAGCTCGTCCTGGGCGCAGATCCGGCAAAGTTAGCTAATCTTAAAGGTTCCAGGTCTACTGGAGGGTGACTAAGCTGGAGGAATAATTTGTTCTGACTGCTGCAAGGGCTTATACGGCCAAAAACTAGAGACCCTGATCTTGTTTGCCCAGGTAGCTGGTTGAGGTTGAGGTTGAGGTTTGGTCAAAGGCCAGACCTCAATCTGACTGAAACCTGATTGAAATGCTTTGGCGGGACCTTCAGAGATCTGTGTGTAAGGGAATGTCCAAATACCTCAATGAACTGAAGCAACGCTGGGAAGAAAGACTGATGAAGTCATGCAGGAGAATACCAGTTGTTGCTGCTCAAGCTGGATCTACGGTCACAAATAACCGCCAAACTATCTTCTTCTGAAACTTTAACGAAGCTCCATGCCATCGCCGCCATGTTTGTTGTGATCAGCGCTGTGCTGCAGGCTGCATTCAAGGTGTAACGTAAATTCCTACGTTCCCTCGTTTGCTAGTTGTTCTTTCAGCCTTTTCTATTTTTTTTAAAAAATTTTTTATGTGTAACATGTGGGAGAATACTGCGACTATCGATTCAAGTTAGCAACTACCAAAATTATGACCGAGTTAATGAGTTGTTTTCTGGCATGAGGGGATTTTCTTGATTTTCCTGACTGAGAAACCGTTTCAGATTGTTTCTGCATACAGATGCCGGACGACTGAGAAATAGCCATCTAATCTTTGCTTTGCTCTTATTGGATAATCCCTGTCATGACATAGATTTGTGAGCTACCCGCTGATTTTATTGACTATGAAGATCCCACAGAGGTGTCAATCATCCAAACGCAACCAAGCCGTTCCTGAGATATGGCCTTGTTCAAACCCCCACAGCTCAGCAGCTGTTCCACATGGGGGCGCTAGCCCTCATACTGACCCGATCATCTGATACAGACAAACCCAAAACAGGTCTCTTTGAGAGGAATTAATACATTTAGTGACATATTTATCTAATACAACCACTTACAGAGTTTGGTACCTGAAAAACCTCAATGACAGGTATGACTACATATGCAAACATGTCTCAGTTGCAAAGTCAGTCTAAACATTCCTCTCTAAAAACATTCTCTTACACAACAGAAAAATAAATCTTGCAACAGTCTTGGTACTTGTTTAAAATCAAAAAGACCTAGAACATTCTGTCTGCTGCCTTGTATGTCAGGCCTTATGGGGTTAAAACTCCTGATTTTAGTATAAGAGAATTACATGGTACTTTCTGAGTGAGATGCTTTGATTTAATTCATGTAAAACAACCCGTTCTTTGGACTTCCTTTGGATAACAAACAATGTAAACTAAAAATATTGCAATATAAATATATATATATATATATAAGCTGTTTATTGCGTTAAGACTCCACAATGTCAATAGTGAGTCCCAGAGGGTGATGGGGCAGGGTGGGGCTGAGTTCTTCCTATAGTCCACAACCATCTCCACTGTCTTTAGAGCGTTGAGCTCAAGGCTGTTCTGGCTGCACCAGGTCACCAGGTGGTCAACCTCCCACCTGTAGGCGGACTCGTCACCATCAGAGATGAGTCCGATGAGGCTGGTGTCATCTGCAAACTTCAGGAGCTTGACGGACTGGTGACTGGTGCTGATGGTCCGTGAGTTCCAGATGTGTTTTCCCAGCTTCACATACTGTTTCCTGTCAGACAGGAAGTCTGTGATCCACCTACAGGTAGAGTCAGACACGCTCAGCTGGGAGAGCTTCTCCTGTAGCAGAGTAGGGATGATGGTGTTAAAAGCAGAGCTGAAATCCACAAACAGGATCCTGGCGTAGGTTCCTGAGGAGTCCAGGTGCTGGAGGATGAAGTGGAGGGCCAGGTTGACAGCATCGTCTACAGACCTGTTGGCTCTGTAGGTGAACTGCAGGGGGTCCAGGAGAGGGTCAGTGATGGCTTTGAGGTATGAGAGTACAAGGCGCTCAAAGGTCTTCATGACCACAGAGGTCAGGGCAACAGGTCTGAAGTCGTTAAGTCCTGTGGTCCTTGGCTTCTTGGGGACGGGGATGATGGTTGAGGTCTTGAAGCAGGCTGGGACGTGACTGGTCTCCAGTGAGGTGTTAAAAATGTCTGTGAACACTGGAGACAGCTGATCAGCACAGTGCTTCAGGGAGGATGGGGAGATAGAATCCGGTCCAGCTACTTTTCGGGATTCTGTCTCCTAAGAGTTTGCTGACGTCCCTCTCACGAATGCAGAGTCATCACTGGGGTTGGGAAGGATGGGGGCCTATTAAGGCAGGCGTAGGTGGAGATGACTGGAGCTGGAGCTGTTTAGGGGGGATGGTTGCAGGACTGTCCCTTTGTCTTTCAAAACAACAGTAGAACTGTTCAGGTCATTGGCTGGGCATCAATCATTGATGGAATGAGGGGCTTTAGGTTGAGTTGGTGATGTGAAAGCTAATGCGATGGCCGGAATCGAACCCGGGTCAACTGCTTGGGAAGGCAGCTATGCTAACCACTATACCACCATCGCACATATGCCGTACAGATATTGCGATTGAAACAACATATGAAACGAGTGCTGCCAGAGCTGAAACGAGGTTTACTGAGCTCTGCTGGGACCAACCCTCCCTGGGACAGAAGCGTTACAGACGGCCAAACCGACCGCCGTCAGCCCACAAGTTCCTCTGCAGGTTCCTCTTTGGAGAGTCCTGAAATGATTCCCCGTGGCTCCCAGCTTAGAAGCTGCCGGTGGACATCTGCAGCAAGACCTCTTTTAAATATTAGTTTCCATAGTGGCGTCGGAAATGACAGCTGTTTGTGGACTGAAGCTCAATTAGCACAAAATGTCTTCTGCTTAGCTCACTCACCCTCAGACCCTTCAAGACCACTCACAGCCAGTCATGGTGTCTGTATGCTCTTTAACATATTAATGATGTCTGCTCTTTTTTTATTCACAGAATAAAGTCTGATTTATATTTCTGCACATCAGCTACGCATGGGCCCCACGGCAGCTTTGATATTTTATTACTTTTATATTTATTTATATTTTTTATATTTATATATATTTTTTTTTTCCATTGCTATTACACACACACACACACAAAAACACTAGATGGCAGTGCAGGTTCTTTTCTGCAGCTTTGTAGCTCACAGTCCCAAGTTTCCTTTGTTTACTTCCTTTTGAAAGCCCAAAACTTAGCAACGGATGTCAAGGTCCAAACATAGCCTACGGCAGAGGTTCATACCTGCAGCGTCGCTTTGATACAGAATACAAATCAGCCCTAAGTCAACATAATGCTAAACTGCTAAAGTAACTAAAGTTATGACAGCTAGCTAATCTAGTCATGCTGTCTGCCAATCAATAACAACCCCCTAATTTACATAAATCTGTACTTCAGTCTAAGTAAGTTGAAATTTTAGCCTTAATGTTGGCGCCTTTATGATTTTGTTGATTTTTTTGTTGTTTTTTCTGTGAACATTTATGTTTTATAATATTGTCTGTGTATTATTTCAATTGTTGCTCTTAGCCGCTGCCTGCTGGCCAGGGCACTGCAGAAAAAAGAGATGTTTTCGGCTTGATTATCACAAGTTAGACATATACGCTTGTCTTAGCTCATGCTAACCATGAACATTTTATGTTTATAATATTATTGTCTGTGTATTATATCAATTGTTGCTCTTACTGCTGCCTACCTGGCAGGGCACGCAGAAAGAGGATATTTTTATCTTGATATCACAAGTAGCCATTATCCCTTCTTAGCTCATGCTAACCTATGATGCTACTAATGTTCTTTAATTTCTTTCTGCTTGAATCTGTCCTCTATCCTCATTATGTTGTGTTTCCAGACTTAAACCAGGACTAGGAGAGCTCAGATCGAGCATCTTGCTAATGAGCTAAGTTCACTGAGCTGCATCAGAGCTCGGTCCTGCGCGACCGGGCAAAGTTAGCTAATCTTAAAGGTTCCAGTCTACTGGAGGGTGCTAAGCTGGAGTAATAATTTGTTCTGACTGCTGCAAGGGCTTTATGCAAAAAGAACCTGATCTGTTTCCCAGGGTAGCTGGTTGAGGTTGAGGTTTGGTCAAAGGCAGACCTCATCTGATTGAACCTGATTGAAAGCTTTGGCGGGACCTCGAGAACTGTGTTGGGGAATGTCCAAACCTATAACTGAAGCAACGCTGGGAAAGACTGATAGCTGCAGGAATACCAGTTTGCTGCTCAGCTGGTCTACGGCCCAATAACCACCAAACTATCTTCGCTGAATTAACGAAGCTCCTGCCACGCCGCCCTGTTTGTGCTCAGCGCTGTGCTGCAGGCTGCATTCAAGGGTAAATTCCTACGTTCCCTCTTTGCTAGTGGTTCTTTCAGCCTTTCTTTTTTTTTAAATTTTTTTTGTGTAACATGTGGGAGAATACTGCGACTATCGATTCAAGTTAGCCACTACCAAAATATGACCGAGTTAAGAGTTGTTTTCTGGCATGAGGGGGTTTTTTCCTGATTAGAAACCGTTTCAGATGTTCTCATAAAGCCGGACGACCTGAGAATAGCATCTAATCTTTGCTTTGTTCTTATGATAATCCCTGTCATGACATAATTTGTGAGCTACCCGCGATTTATTGACTATGAAGATCCCACAGAGGTGTCAAGCATCCAAACGAACCAACCGTTCCGATATGGCCTTTTCAAACCCCCACAGCTCAGCAGCTGTTCCCAGGGGGCGCTAGCCCTCACTGACCCGATCATCTGATACAGACAAACCCTAAACAGGTCTCTTTGAGAGATTAAACATTTAGTGACATTTACTAATACAAACCACTTACAGATTTCTCGACAGTATGGAATATTTATTCAAAAGTCTAACATTCCTTTCTAAAAACATCTCTTACGCAAAAAAAATAAATCTTGCAAAGTCTTACTTGTTTAAATCAAAAAACCTAGATTCTGTCTGCTTCTGTAGTCAGGCCTTGGGTTTAAATTCTGATTTTATATAAGAATTACATGGGGCTTTCGAAGATGCTTTGATTTTGTAACAACCCGTTCTTTGGACTTCCTTTGATACCCAAAAAATGAAACTAAAAATATCAATATAATATATATTATATATAAAAGCTGTTTTTTGCATTGAGATCCACGTGTCAATTAATCCCAAGGGTGAGGGGGCAGGTGGGCTGAGTTCTTCCTATAGTCCACACCATCTCCACTGTCTTTTAGAGCGTGACCTCAGGCTGTTCTGGCTGCACCAGTCACCAGGTGGTCAACCCCACCTTAGGCGCCGTCCCATCAGAGATGAGTCCTGAAGGTGGGTCATCTGCAAACTTCAGGATCTTAACGGACTGGTGACTGGTGCTGATGGTCCGTGAGTTCCAGATGGTTTTCCAGGTTCANCCAAACTATCTTCTTCTGAAACTTTAACGAAGCTCCATGCCATCGCCCCATGTTTGTTGTGATCAGCGCTGTGCTGCAGGCTGCATTCAAGGTGTAACGTAAATTCCGACGTCCCTCGTTTGGTAGTTGTTCTTTCAGCCTTTTCTATTTTTTTAAAAAAATTTTTTTTATGTGTAACATGTGGGAGAATACTGCGACTCGATTCAAGTTAGCACTACCAAAATTATGACCGAGTTAACGAGTTGTTTTCTGGCATGAGGGGTATTCTTGATTTTCCTGACTGAGAAACCGTTTTCAGATTTTCTGCATACAGACGCCGGACGACTGAGAAATAGCCATCTAATCTTTGCTTTGTTCTTATTGCATAACCCTGTCGTGACTTAGATTTTTGAGCTACCCGCTGATTTTATTGACTATGAAGATTCCACAGAGGGTCAATCATCCAAACGCACCCAAACCGTTCCTGAGATATGGCCTTGTTCAAACCCCCACATCTCATCAGCTGTTCCACATGGGGGCGCTAGCCCTCATACTGACCCGATCATCTGATACAGACAAACCCAAAACAGGTCTCTTTGAGAGGAATTAATACATTTAGTGACTATTTATCTAATAAACCACTTACAGAGTTTGGTACCTGAAAACCTCAATGACAGGTATGACTCATATGCAAACATGTCTCAGTTGCAAGTCAGTCTAAACATTCCTTCTAAAAACATTCTCTTACACAACAGAAAAATAAATCTTGCAACAGTCTTGGTACTTGTTTAAAATCAAAAAGACCTAGAACTTATGTCTGCTGCCTTGTATGTCAGGCCGTTATGGGGTTAAAATTCCTGATTTTAGTATAAGAGAATTACATGTGCTTTCTGAGTGAGATGCTTTGATTTAATTCAATGTAAAACAACCCGTTCTTTGGACTTCCTTTGGATAACAAACAATGTAAACTAAAATATTTCAATATAAATATAATATATATATAAGCTGTTTTTTGCATTCGACCACAGTGTCAATAGTGGAGTCCCAGAGGGTGATGGGGGCAGGTGGGGGGCTGAGTTCTTCCTATAGTCACAACCATCTCCACTCTCTTTAGAGCGTTGAGCTCAAGGCTGTTCTGGCTGCACCAGATCACCAGGGTGGTCAAACCTCCCACCTGTAGGCGGACTCGTCACCATCAGAGATGAGTCCGATGAGGGTGGTGTCATCTGCAAAAACTTCAGGATCTTAACGGACTGGTGACTGGTGCTGATGGTCCGTGAGTTCCAGATGTGTTTTTCCCAGGTTCACATACTGGTTTCCTGTCAGACAGGAAGTCTGTGATCCACCTGCAGGTAGAGTCAGACACGCTCAGCTGGGAGAGCTTCTCCTGTAGCAGAGTAGGGATGATGGTGTTAAAAGCAAGCTGAAATCCACAACAGGATCCTGGCGTAGGTTCCTGAGGAGTCCAGTGCTGGAGGATGAAGTGGAGGGCCAGGTTTGACAGCGTCGTCTACAGACCTGTCGGCTCTGCAGGCGAAACTGCAGGGGGTCCAGGAGAGGGTCAGTGATGGCTTTGAGGTGTGAGAGCACAAGGCGCTCAAAGGTCTTCATGACCACAGAGGTCAGGGCGACAGGTCTGAAGTCATTGAAGTCCTGTGGTCCTTGGCTCTTGGGGACGGGGATGATGGTTGAGGTCTTGAAGCAGGCTGGGGACGTGACTGGTCTCCAGTGAGGTGTTAAAATGTCTGTGAACACTGGAGACAGCTGATCAGCACAGTGCTTCAGGGAGGATGGGGAGATAGAATCCGGTCCAGCTACTTTTCGGGGATTCTGTCTCCTAAAGAGTTTGCTGACGTCCCTCTCACGAATGCAGAGTCATCACTGGGGTGGGAAGGGTGGGGCCTATTAAGGCAGGCGTAGGTGGAGATGACTGGAGCTGGAGCTGTTGGGGGGAGGGTTGCAAGGACTGTCCCTTTGTCTTTCAAAACAACGTAGAACTGGCTTCGGTCATTGGCTGGGCATCAATCATTGATGGAATGAGGGGCTTTAGGATTGAGTTGGTGATGTGAAAGCTAATGCGCTATGGCCGGGAATCGAACCCAGGTCAACTGCTTGGAAGGGCAGCTATGCTAACCACTATACCACCATCGCACATATGCACTTACAGATATTGCGATTGAAACAACATATGAAACGAGTGCTGCCAGAGCTGAAACGAGGTTTACAGAGCTCTGCTGGACCAACCCTCCTGGGACAGAAGCGTTACAGACGGCCAAAACCGACCGCCGTCAGCCCACAAGTTCCTCTGCAGGTTCCTCTTTGGAGAGTCCTGAAATGATTCCCCGTGGCTCCCAGCTTAGAAGCTGCCGGTGGACATCTGCAGCAAGACCTCTTTTAAATATTAGTTTCCATAGTGGCGTCGGAAATGACAGCTGTTTGTGACTGAAGCTCAATTAGCACAAAATGTCTTCTGCTTAGCTCAGCTTCACCCTCAGACCCTTCAAGACCAACTCACAGCCAGTCATGGTGGTCTGAATGCTCTTTACATATTAATGATGCTCTGCTCTTTTTTATTCACAGAATAAAGTCTGATTTATATTTCTGCACATCAGCTACGCATGGGCCCCCACGGCAGCTTGAGATTTATACTTTTATATTTATTTATATTTATATTTTTTATATTTATATATATATTTTTTTTCCATTGCTATTACACACACACACACACAAAAATACTAGATGGCAGTGCAGGTTCTTTTCTGCAGCTTTGTAGCTCACAGTCCCAAGTTTCCTTTTGTTTACTTCCTTTTGAAAGCCCAAACTTAGCAACGGATGTCAAGGTCCAACATAGCCTACGGCAGAGGTTCATACCTGCAGCGTCGCTTTGATACAGAAGTACAAATCAGCCCTAAGTCAACATAATGCTAACTGCTAAGTAACTAAAGTTATGACAGCTAGCTAATCTAGTCATGCTGTCTGCCAATCAAATAACAACCCCCTTAATTTTACATAAATCTGTAGCTTCAGTCTAAAGTAAGTTGAAATTTTAGACCTTAATGTTGGCAGCCTTTAATGATTTTGTTGATTTTTTTGTTGTTTTTCTGTGAACATTTTATGTTTATAATATTGTCTGTGTATTATTTCAATTGTTGCTCTTAGCCGCTGCCTGTGCTGGCCAGGGCACTGCAGAAAAAGAGATGTTTTTAGCTTGATTATCACAAGTTAGCCATTATACGCCTGTCTTAGCTCATGCTAACCTATGATGCTAACTAATGTTACTTTAATTTCTTTCTGCTTGAATCTGTCCATCTATCCTCATTATGTTGTGTTTCCAGAGCTTAAACCAGGACTAGGAGAGCTCAGATCGAGCATCTTGGCTAGATGAGCTGAAGTTCACTGACAGCTTCATCAGAGCTCGGTCCTGGCGCAGATCCGGGCAAAGTTAGCTAATCTTAAAGGTTCCAGGTCTACTGGAGGGTGACTAAGCTGGAGGAATAATTTGTTCTGACTGCTGCAAGGGCTTATATGGCCAAAAACTAGAGACCCTGATCTTGTTTGCCCAGGTAGCTGGTTGAGGTTGAGGTTTGGTCAAAGGCCAGACCTCAATCTGATTGAAACCTGATTGAAATGCTTTGGCGGGACCTTCAGAGAACTGTGTGTAAGGGAATGTCCAAATACCTCAATGAACTGAAGCAACGCTGGGAAGAAAGACTGATGAAGTCATGCAGGAAAATACCAGTTGTTGCTGCTCAAGCTGGATCTACGGTCACAAATAACCACCAAACTATCTTCTTCTGAAACTTTAACGAAGCTCCATGCCATCGCCGCCATGTTTGTTGTGATCAGCGCTGTGCTGCAGGCTGCATTCAAGGTGTAACGTAAATTCCTACGTTCCCTCGTTTGCTAGTTGTTCTTTCAGCCTTTTCTATTTTTTTTTAAATTTTTTTTATGTGTAACATGTGGGAGAATACTGCGACTATCGATTCAAGTTAGCAACTACCAAAATTATGACCGAGTTAATGAGTTGTTTTCTGGCATGAGGGGGTATTCTTGATTTTCCTGATTGAGAAACCGTTTCAGATTGTTTCTGCATACAGACGCCGGACGACTGAGAAATAGCCATCTAATCTTTGCTTTGTTCTTATTGGATAATCCCTGTCATGACATAGATTTGTGAGCTACCCGCTGATTTTATTGACTATGAAGATCCCACAGAGGTGTCAATCATCCAAACGCACCAAGCCGTTCCTGAGATATGGCCTTGTTCAAACCCCCACAGCTCAGCAGCTGTTCCACATGGGGGCGCTAGCCCTCATACTGACCCGATCATCTGATACAGACAAACCCTAAACAGGTCTCTTTGAGAGGAATTAATACATTTAGTGACATATTTATCTAATACAACCACTTACAGAGTTTGGTACCTGAAACACCTCAATGACAGGTATGACTACATATGCAAACATGTCTCAGTTGCAAAGTCAGTCTAAACATTCCTTTCTAAAAACATTCTCTTACGCAACAGAAAAATAAATCTTGCAACAGTCTTGGTACTTGTTTAAAATCAAAAAGACCTAGAACATTCTGTCTGCTGCCTTGTATGTCAGGCCTTATGGGGTTAAAATTCCTGATTTTAGTATAAGAGAATTACATGGTGCTTTCTGAGTGAGATGCTTTGATTTAATTCATGTAAAACAACCCGTTCTTTGGACTTCCTTTGGATAACAAACAATGTAAACTAAAAATATTTCAATATAAATATATATATATATAAAAGCTGTTTTTTGCATTGAGACTCGCCACAGTGTCAATAGTAGAGTCCCAGAGGGTGATGGGGGCAGGTGGGGCTGAGTTCTTCCTATAGTCCACAACCATCTCCACTGTCTTTAGAGCGTTGACCTCAAGGCTGTTCTGGCTGCACCAGGTCACCAGGTGGTCAACCTCCCACCTGTAGGCAGACCCGTCACCATCAGAGATGAGTCCGATGAAGGTGGTGTCATCTGCAAACTTCAGGATCTTAACGGACTGGTGACTGGTGCTGATGGTCCGTGAGTTCCAGATGTGTTTTCCCAGGTTCACATACTGTTTCCTGTCAGACAGGAAGTCTGTGATCCACCTGCAGGTGGAGTCAGACACGCTCAGCTGGGAGAGCTTCTCCTGTAGCAGAGAAGGGATGATGGTGTTAAAAGCAAAGCTGAAATCCACAAACAGGATCCTGGCGTAGGTTCCTGAGGAGTCCAGGTGCTGGAGGATGAAGTGGAGGGCCAGGTTGACAGCGTCGTCTACAGACCTGTTGGCTCTGTAGGTGAACTGCAGGGGGTCCAGGAGAGGGTCAGTGATGGCTTTGAGGTGTGAGAGCACAAGGCACTCAAAGGTCTTCATGACTACAGGTGTCAGGGTTACGGGTCTGAAGTCGTTAAATCCTGTGGTCCTTGGCTTCTTGGGGACGGGGATGATGGTTGAGGTCTTGAAGCAGACTGGCATGTGACAGGTCTCCAGTGAGGTGTTAAAAATGTCTGTGAACACTGGAGACAGCTGATCAGCACAGTGCTTCAGGGAGGATGGGGAGATAGAATCCGGTCCAGCTACTTTTCGGGGATTCTGTCTCCTAAAGAGTTTGCTGACGTCCCTCTCACGAATGCAGAGTCATTACTGGGGTGGGAAGGGTGGGGCCTATTAAGGCAGGCGTAGGTGGAGATGACTGGAACTGGAGCTGTTGGGGGGGATGGTTGCAGGACTGTCCCTTTGTCTTTCAAAACAACAGTAGAACTGGTTCCGGTCGTTGGCTGGGCATCAATCATTGATGGAATGAGGGGCTTTAGGGTTGAGTTGGTGATGTGAAAGCTAATGCGATGGCCGGGAATCAAACCCGGGTCAACTGCTTGGAAGGCAGCTATGCTAACCACTATACCACCATCGCACATATGCACATACAGATGTTGCGATTGAAACAACATATTAAACCAGTGCTGCCAGAGCTGAAACGAGGTTTACAGAGCTCTGCTGGGACCAACCCTCCCTGGGACAGAAGCGTTACAGTCGGCCAAACTGACCGCCGTCAGCCCACAAGTTCCTCTGCAGGTTCCTCTTTGGAGAGTCCTGAAATGATTCCCCGTGGCTCCCAGCTTAGAAGCTGCCGGTGGACATCTGCAGCAAGACCTCTTTTAAATATTAGTTTCCATAGTGGCGTCGGAAATGACAGCTGTTTGTGACTGAAGCTCAATTAGCACAAAATGTCTTCTGCTTAGCTCAGCTTCCCCCTCAGACCCTTCAAGACCAACTCACAGCCAGTCATGGTGGTCTGTATGCTCTTTAACATATTAATGATGCTCTGCTCTTTTTTTATTCACAGAATAAAGTCTGATTTATACTTCTGCACATCAGCTACGCACGGGCCCCACGGCAGCTTTGATATTTATACTCAGACATTTTTTTTTTGCATTGCTATTACACACACACACCAAAAAACACTAGATGGCAGTGCAGGTTCTTTTCTGCAGCTTTGTAGCTCACAGTCCCAAGTTTCCTTTTGTTTACTTCCTTTTGATAGCCCAAACTTAGCAACGGATGTCAAGGTCCAACATAGCCTACGGCAAAGGTTCACACCTGCAGCATCGCTTTGATACAGAAGTACAAATCAGCCCTAAGTCAACATAATGCTAACTGCTAAGTAGCTAAAGTTATGACAGCTAGCTAATTTAGTCGTGCCGTCTGCCAATCAAATAACAACCCCCTTAATTTTACATAAATCTGTAGCTTCAGTCTAAAGTAAGTTGAAATTTTAGACCTTAATGTTGGCAGCCTTTAATGATTTTATTGATTTTTTTGTTGTTTTTCTGTGAACATTTTATGTTTATAATATTGTCTGTGTATTATTTCAATTGTTGCTCTTAGCCGTTGCCTGTCCTGGCCAGGGCACTGCAGAAAAAGAGATGTTTTCGGCTTGATTATCACAAGTTAGCCATTATACGCTTGTCTTAGCTCATGCTAACCTATGAACATTTTATGTTTATAATATTATTGTCTGTGTATTATATCAATTGTTGCTCTTAGCTGCTGCCTGTCCTGGCCAGGGCACTGCAGAAAAAGTTATGTTTTTAGCTTGATTACCACAAGTTAGCCATTATACGCTCGTCTTAGCTCATGCTAACCTATGATGCTAACTAATGTTACTTTAATTTCTTTCTGCTTGAATCTGTCCATCTATCCTCATTATGTTGTGTTTCCAGAACTTAAACCAGGACTAGGAGAGCTCAAGATCGCGCATCTTGGCTAGATGAGCTGACGTTCAGCAAACTGACAGCTTCATCAGAGCTCGGTCCTGGCGCAGATCCGGGCAAAGTTAGCTAATCTTAAAGGTTCCAGGTCTACTGGAGGGTGACTAAGCTGGAGGAATAATTTGTTCTGACTGCTGCAAGGGCTTATACTGCCAAAAACTAGAGACCCTGATCTTGTTTGCCCAGGTAGCTGGTTGAGGTTGAGGTTGAGGTTTGGTCAAAGGCCAGACCTCAATCTGATTGAAACCTGATTGAAATGCTTTGGCGGGACCTTCAGAGATCTGTGTGTAAGGGAATGTCCAAATACCTCAATGAACTGAAGCAACGCTGGGAAGAAAGACAGATGAAGTCATGCAGGAAAATACCAGTTGTTGCTCCTCAAGCTGGATCTACGGGTGTTGTCAACATCATTTTTTCTTTCTGGCTTCATTTTGTTGGATTCAATAGATCCTTCATCAAAGAGGACACAGAGAGATTTAAAGGTGTGAAGCTATATCTCTGAGGACTTTATCTTCCTGTAAGCTACAGGGTTTCTCTTCAGAACCCCTCCAGGTTGATTTGTAGACAGCAGTTTAAATGCTGAACAGGAGTTTGGTCGTTTATTAACAGATGCTCCCACATGTTTTTCAAGTCATATGTTGCTTTTCAGATTAAATTTGCAGAGAGATGAGGAGCAGCAGCTGCGAGTTCAGAGGGCTTTGGACTTCTCCTGTTTATTACAAATCCAGCCTCACAGATCTGTGAGCTGAGCGCTCTCTGGTTTTCTGGGGGATTTCCTTCGTTTCTGACGACCTGTTCTTATTTATGAGCCCTGCTGGCAGCAGGGGGAGTGGGGTGGGTGGGGGGGGGGGGGATTGGGGGGTCCTCTCTTCATGAGGCCTCACAGTGCTTCACTTCATGTAAGCTGGCATGGAAAAAAATAAACCTCCTCTTCTCTGCTCTTTTCCAGATCGAGGCGCTCGGAGCAGGGGAGCTGACATGGTGGCGCTGGCCCGCTCCGGCGACATCTGCAAACACTTTCCAAATCACAGCAGCAGGAGAAGGAGGAGGAGGAGGAGGCCCAGTCCTGCACCAGAACGCATCCTCCAGGTCCAGAAAACCATCCAGGGTCCATTCAGAGGAGTCAATATTACTGTTAACCTCCTCACCAACGGTGCTGCAAACAGACGACCGCAGCAGAGTCCATTTACAGTCCTGACGTCCACATTTCTACGAGTTCTGGAAGGAGACAGAAGAAGAGACAAAAGTTCTTATGAGAAGACAGAAGGGATGCCGAAAGGCTGATACCGATACCGATAACTGATAACACACACATATACCTAATTACTTACATCAATACTATGAACAAAACCAAAAATAGTTTTGACTCTTTAAATTAACAGATATTTATTTTTTCCATTGAAAAACTATTGTCAAGCCTCTCAAACATTTTCATAAAGCTATCAAACAAACCTATTTGATATCTCACGTCAACTTAAATAAGGTTCATTACTGACTGATATAAAAAGTAAAGGCTCCTTGAACTGATGGAAATACATACATCAGAATTACAAACTGAAAAGGATTTACATTTAAAGGATTTTGACTTGTGGTTCCATTTAAATTAATAACTTTAATTAAAGTAAATGAGGTTCAGTGATTTTTTTTTTTTTTTTTTTTTTAATCTCATGGAAGCTTTAGATGAGAGAGATGAGGGGAGGGGAGACTGCTGCTGGCTTGCGCACGTTAGCATTAGCTCGTGTTAGCACAATTTCAAAACTCTATGGAAGCGATTGTTATGTTGTAGGTGGCTGATCAGGTTTGACGTATTAAAGCTTGTGCTTCCCTCCTCGTAGAATTCGTCACAAATAACCACCAAACTATCTTCTTCTGAAACTTTAACGAAGCTCCATGCCATCGCGGCCATGTTTGTTGTGATCAGCGCTGTGCTGCATGCTGCATTCAAGGTGTAATGTAAATTCCCACGTTCCCTCGTTTGCTAGTCGTTCTTTCAGCCTTTTCTATTTTTTTTTTATTTTTTATGTGTAACATGAGGGGAAATACTGCGACTATCGATTCAAGTTAGCAACTACCAAAATTATGACCGACTTAACTAGTTTTTTTCCTGACATGAGGGGGTTTTCTTGATTTTCCTGATTGAGAAACCGTTTCAGATTATTTCTGCGTACAGATGCTGGACGACTGAGAAATAGCCATCTAATCTTTGCTTTCTTTTTATTGGATAATCCCTGTCGTGACGTAGATTTGTGAGCTACCCGCTGATTTTATTGACTATGAAGATTCCACAGAGGTGTCAATCATCCAAATGCACCAAGCCGTTCCTGAGATTATGGCCTTGTTCAAACCCCCACAGCTCAGCAGCTGTTCCACATGGGGGCGCTAGCCCTCATACTGACCCGATCATCTGATACAGACAAACCCAAAACATGTCTCTTTGAGAGGAATTAATACATTTAGTGACATATTTATCTAATAAAACCACTTACAGAGTTTGGTACCTGAAACACCTCAGTGACAGGTATGACTACATATGCAAACATGTCTCAGTTGCAAAGTCAGTCTAAACATTCCTCTCTAAAAACATTCTTTTACACAACAGAAAAATAAATCTTGGAACAGTGTTGGTACTTGTTTAAAATCAAAAAGACCTAGAACATTCTGTCTGCTGCCCTGTATGTCAGGCCTTATGGGGTTAAAATTCCTGATTTTAGTATAAGAGAATTACATGGTGCTTTCTGAGTGAGATGCTTTGATTTAATTCATGTAAAACAACCCGTTCTTTGGACTTGATTCATGACCGACCACATGTAGAGCTGCTCTAAATGAGGAGTGGCATAAATGCTGCTTTCATTCACAGAGTTCACAATATCAATTCTTATACGGGCTGTTATTTTTCGCAATACTGTAACAGATACCTTGAAAACACGTGTTTACAGGTGAGAATATATTAGAATCGAGACACATTTATTTCAGTTCAGGAGCAGCAGGTGAAGGACCACATGCCAGCTGAAATAAATCTGCTTCCAATTTATCAAAATTAAAAAATAAAATGCATGATGGGAATAGGTAGTTATAATAAATTTTTATTTCCCTTTTTCTGCAAATTGATTTACTGGAGCTACAGAAAGGAGTACTACGTTTGTGTGCCAAGAACCGTTTAGGAAGCCTACAATTAAGGAAATCAAAGCACAATAAATTTTATTCCTACCCATCATTTCTTACAGTGTGTGTTAAAAGCATCACATCTCCTGGGTCCCACAATACAGCGATATAACACAACAACTATAATCCTACTTTTAGAGTTTGCTTTTGGCTCATGTGGTTATTATTTAATTATACTCACTGTCTGCTGGAGAGAATCTCTCTTTATATTAAACCATTGAGTCTTCTCCTTGTGAATGATTCGTTGGACAGATGACAGGACGTTAATGCGTGCATTAGTCACCTTTGTCTAGTTTCCACAAGTTTATGTGCAAATCTGCCTGAGAGATTTATGAAGATTTGATGAATGAGTCCATTAAGATGTAGTCAGTATTTCTGCTGTTTCATTCATTTACTCTGGTAATATGTATATTCAGTTATACCGATTGCCCAGCCAGCATCTGTACATGTGGCCCATCTGAAATATAAATGGTTTTCAAAAATGGGCCCTTTATAAGCTTCTCCATGGGTTCCACGAATGCTCCAGGTGAACTGGTGACAGTGCTTCTGCTCAGGTACATGGATGATGAAAGAGAACAGTCCTAAATATGAGCCCCAGTTGGGCGATTCTCTTTTATTTATTTATTTTTTGTGTCTGCATGGTTCATGGTTAGGGCTATCATCTAGCCAAACCATCTAGTATGTATATGCAATTTAATCTTATAGCAGAGTTTTTTTGTGGGAGTGTGAAGGGTGAATGTGTCCTTCACCAGTCCTCTCTTGGCAGTAAATTCAAACATCCTTTACTAACATCCTAAATGCTGATTTCGTCAGAGAGGACTAGAAAAACACCGGCAGTGAAACATTTAAAAACAAGACAGTAAAAGAGACACGACAGTGAGGGGGTTGTGTGTGCTGAGTTGTGAAGTGTGAGGGCTGTTGTGTAGTGGATTGTATTGTGACAGCAAACAGACTTAAAAGATAATATGTAACAAGAAAACTGGATGAACACCTTCTACCAAACTATAGACCTGTATATGGAGAATTGATGTAAGCATTATTGATTGATTGTGTTGACAGTAGAGGGGGGGTGTTGGGGGAGGGGTGTAAAGAATAAATGTGTCCATGCTCATATACACTCACATGTACTAAGGAAACTGTCATCACCATTATCATCACCACTCTCCTTATCTTAATCCGTCTCAAATCCTCCTGCGGGTGAGAAGACGGCAGCTAACTCCCATTCACCCAGGACCAGACTGGCCCGAGAGGACCTTTGCCCCCCGACCCAAGAGGTCAAGGGGCAAACACCCCCGAGGCATACGTCCACTGACAGGGGGGTGAGGCAGAGCACCTAGAAGGCCAGAACCACAACGAGGTACTGCCCATCCCCCGGCCCCCACACCCACCAGGCCCAAGCCCACAGTAGCAGCACCACAGAAAATGCAGACCCGGTAGCCATCACCCCATGCAGCCCAAGGACAGCCGAGCCCCCCCGCCCCCACCAACCGCCGACAGAGAGCGGAAGCGGGAGGCAGGCGAGACAGAGAGAGGGAAGGAGGTGGAAACCAGGGGGGCACGACCCCCCCAGGTGAGCCGGGACAGCCACCAACCCCTCAGGACCCCCCTCACCACCCCCGGAAGGCTGCGCCAGGACGGCCGCACGGCACCCCCCCACGTCACCGCGCACCAGCCCACAGCAAGCCAACACCTCCCCCAGGGGCCACATCGGGCACCCAGCCCACCAGCAGGGGCGCACCCGGGCCCACGCACAGGCGCAGAGAGGCCCCCCCGGGGGAGGGCCCCCCAAAAGTAGGGACACGCCCCAGTGGACAGGACCCACAACTACACCCCATATCTCCCGCAGGGCAGGGACAGTTGGGCGATCCTCAAGGAGCCAACATGGAACCACTGGACATTTACAAATGAGGCCCCATTTTTCAGCCCATTTATATCTCACATAGGCCCCACGTACAAATGTTGACTGGCCAGCTGTAATCTTGCGTGCTACATTTATATTGATACAAAGTTTATTCAGTACACATTGTAGTTGATATATGATCATTCTAAATTAGCTATGTCATTAAAAACCAGGACCAGCATTCCCGGCCTGAGTGATGCAAAAACCAATCTGATCAGGCAGATTTCACTGCAGAAGCAAACAGGTAACCAGTGTTTGGTGGCAAAAGCCCCAAACATTTACTTTTTTTTTTTAACTTGTTGGGCTTCCTGTCAGCAGTGATTTGTAAAGCCAAGGGTTCTGATAAAATTATGATGCTGTCAGAGTGAAAATAAGTCGGATGATTACATTTTTAGTGGTGGATCTTGTATTTTTAGCTGAAGTACCTTTTTAGCTAAAATCCCATTTGAACAACCAGACCAGACAGATTAAGACAAGTCTGTGAAAATCCTATTGGGATTGTATTTGAGGAAAAAAATCATATATTTTTATCTAATTTTTTGGCTGTTCAGACTGTCAACAAATCTTTATAGACACAATGTGGATATGGTGAAAATCAGATTTGAGCTAGCAGTTAAAAGTAAGTTATTTAGTGGATGTAAAGTATGGTGAAGGAAATGCAGAACAGAAGAGTCTGAGCCTGGCATCACTGGACTTGAGTTGATGTGCCCAAGTAGCAAATCGCCTCATTTTCTCAGCTTCCAGTCTCCATATGTAAAAGCTTTTCAGGCTTTGAGTAAAATTAAGGCTCCAAAGCTGGACAAAACCAGATCCAGGTGAGTTGCCAGATTTAGTTATACTGACTGAGTCCAGATCTTGTGTTACAGAAAAAAAGCATAAAATGGTGAGAATTGGAAAAAAAAAAAGAGAAAGCCTAAACTGTCTTTTATGTTTATTATTGGACAAGAATGGTGAGAACACTAACAGAGTGAAGTAATCAACAGTCTGGCATTGAAGTCGACCACCAGCAGTCCAACTTCAGGGTTGAATCCTTCAAGGAAGTCAGATAAATCGCAGTCTCTCTATAGACCACTAGGGGGTTGGTCGGAGTTCGGGGTTGGTCTTGAAGCCTGCAGGGATGAAGGTGGCTCAGCTAGAGCAGCCAGCTAAAGGCCGCTAGCCAACAAGTGGCCTTTGACCCCATATTTCACACAGCACTGCCTCTGTTTCTGCTTTTTTCCTCTGTTACACCATTGTTCCAGCAGTGAAATTAAGTATTACACTGTGTGATAAACACAGCACAGTGAAGTGAGATCAGGAGCTAACCACTGGCCAGCTGTTCAGACCAGCGGTAAGCTTGCCAAACAGTAACGGGTCTAATCTGGCCGGGTTAGGCTCACTGCTAATGGGCTAGCCTACCTGCCAGGTCCCAGCAGAACTCTGCTCGTCTTCATTTCAGCGCTGCAGCACTCGTTTCAGATGATGTTTCAGTCGTGACATCTGAAAGGAGGATGTTTGGACAGATTTGATCAAAATGAATGTAAAGTAATATTAATTAGCATCATAGGTTAACAGTAGCTAATCCAGTCAAGCTAAAAATGCTAACTGTAACAGCTCAGAAGTTAAAACCTCCAACATTTGGCCATAAGTCATCTTTAAACGAGTTAGCAGATAACAGACATCTTGTTCTGACATCATTTGTTGTAGATTTCTGGTCTCAGTGTTGATGTCTCTGTTGCTCCACCTTAAAATGTTGTTTTAAGTTCAGGTCAGAATCTAATCTGGACCAGTGATAAGTAAATAAAACAGGGCCTGGAAGGCCCAGATCTGAACCTGGGCTATTCAGTTTTCTGGCTCTGAGTCTCCCGTCCGAGGTGATAAAAGGACTGTGGATGAGGCAGCAGCTGATTTATGGCTCCATATGTGATCAGAACATGGCATCAGAGGTCTGCTCCTCGGCAGCTCTCTGGATCCAATAGGAATCAGGATTTATTCAGGAAGCTGCTTTGTCTTCATCCAGGAGATTTTCTCTGAGCTGAGTTCATAAAAACGTGACATGAAAAACCTGAGTGTTCCTGAATTTCCCACCCTCAGCATTTCTGCGTCCTGGATGACAGAAGTTGGGAGGAGACAAACATTCATGTTTGATGTGGCTGAATTAAATTTCATTCTTCAGTGACATCGTCCTGGAATCTCGACCTCTTGAACACCAGGTGATGTTGAAATGTTTTCCAATTGTGAATCATCTTTCTCACTGTTGAACCTTTAACTCCAAATAGTTTGGAAATGTTTTGATATCTTTGACAGATTGATATGCAGCAACAATTCTATAAGTCTGTTGCTGATGTCTTTCCCTCTTGGCAGTGTGTTCACACCTGAATCCCGCAGACCAGCAAACTGCCAAAACATCTGCTTTTATAGGAGGTCCTATGGGAGCAGTAAGGATGATATATATATGATATATATATATATATATATATATATATATATATATATATATATATATATATATATATATACACAGTATATATTAGGGCTGGGCAACGATTAAAAATTTTAATCATGATTTATCGCATAATTTTCCTGATTAATCACGATTAATCGCATACGTAAAATCAAATAATGAATTCAAAAGTAGTGTAAAATGCACTTTTATTTAAATGTTCTGCTGCCATATGAACTAAAGTGCCATAACAATTGTTGTTCAAACACTTTTAACATCAGCACTTGTCAGTAAAAATTATTTAGTGTAAATCTCATTTTAAAAAATGTAAAATAAAATAAAGCTTATTGCCACTGCCAGGGCATTAAAGTAATCCTGTTTTTATGAAAAATAAAAGTCTACAAACAAAATCCAACAAAATGATAGTGGCTCAGCACAATCAGAACATTAAAACAGGTAATTTCTGAGGTAACAGCAGAAACTTTTAACGGGGAGTTCAACTTGTCAGTTGTTACAAATAACCTTGTTTCTGTTGAATCCTCCGTCTGGGAAAACTAAAAAAAAAAAAAAGTCCATGTTAAAGTTTTATAATTTTATCAATCCGTGTATCAATCGTTCTTTCCATTTTCAATCGTCAATCAAAAATAAAAAAAATTTAAAAGTGACATTGTATTATGTTTTTCATTTTTAAATCTAACACAAAAAAAGAAAAAAAATGCCTGTTTTATTTATATTTCAATTTTAGACTTTAATCAAAAATACAAAATGAAAAAACGGGCCACAGAACTGAATTTGTTTTATAATGCAGGGCTGGACTTTCTGTTGTCATTACACATCTGTGCCACTAGATGGAGCCGCACTGCAGTAACCAGCTAGAGAACAGCAGGACAGTGAACACATGGAGCAGATCTGATGGAACATGGAGGAATGAAGAGAAAGTTTTGTTACAGTCCATAATTTCCGAACAAAATTGTTAATATTGCTACCTGAGTTGACCCGAACTGTAAAGTTCACAGATTTTTACTGCTCTCCATGTCTGTTTTAGCTTTTCTGCATGTTTTTCCGCAAATTCTCTTCCGGTTCTGCAGCAGCCAGTAACAGACTTTTCAAAACAAAAGCATGTGAGGAACATGCATTAACGCGCGATAAAATAAATGTTGGCGTTAATAAATTAATGAATTAACGTGTAATCGCACAAATATTTTTTTAATGTTCTGTTTATCCATCCATCCATCCAACCATCATCTATACCTGTTTTGTCTTCTACAGGGTCATGGGGATCTGCTTTTTTTTTTTTTTTTTTAAGCCTTTAGTTTGAAAAACCGGAAGTCCACCAATGCTGCCATACTTTTTGGGGGCTTAGTTCATCACCTTCTTAGTGTATTTTGTCAGGCTGCTGCTTGACCGCAGTAATTTGCTGACGGTCCCTAAACTGCACGGCAGCAGCAGCGAGGTACTCAGAAGGACATTCAATGCTGTTCCTTAGAGTTTTTGCAACGCTCACTGAGCTTGGAGGGTTGATGACACTTGTGAAATGTCTTGGCATACTTATATTTACAAAATGATACCAACCTGGATGAAATCAGTGCCGTTTTCATGACGCTATTAAAGTTTAAAGAGAAAAAAACAAGCAAATGTCGGATGTGAAACTAACTTTAACCGCATCCTGCGGTGGTAACTCAATTTACAGCGACAATAAATACAAATAACCTTTTTCTTGTCAACAGACCGATCTGACAGCACCTTAAAGCTAATCTTGGCGTTCAGAAGACCCTTTTCTTTCGCCGTGTCTGTCCAACACATTGACTGTAAGATACACTTATTGGGCGAGGGTCATATTAATTTTGTCTTTAAAAAAATGGTGGCGTTAAACAGAATTCGCATTAATGCGCTATTATGGCGTTAACTTTGACAGCCCTAATATATATGTATATATATATATGTATATTTATATCCATCCATCCATTTTCTATACCCGTTTCATCCTTGAAGGGTCATGGGGATCTGCTGGAGCCTATCCCAGCCATCTACGGGCGAAAGGCTATATATATATATCAAGAGCTATATATATATATATATATATATATATATATATATATATAATATATATATATATATATATATATATGTATGTATATTATTTATATATATATATATGTAACGTGCGGTCAGGTGAGGCAGGGGAGGCCGTGCCTCACCTGACATCATGGAAAGAAAGAAATGAAAAAATATATATATTTTTTATATTTATCAATTGATTTGTACTATAAAGTAATTTTCCATTTAACTTCACCATTTTTATAATATTTTTTATTCAAAATCGCCGAATTTTCACATTTCCCATTTAAATACTAAGAAGATGCGGGCGGTGAGGCAGCACCCCGCTGAGCCTCACCATGGATTGCGCAATGACTCGGCTAACTGTGCTGCCATGCTATGTAGTGAGACCAGATCGCCGTCTCTTTGTATGTCACTATTAAGATGTTCAAACACGTTTGCTATATGAAATAAGTTTCCATAGTTTAGCTGATTTATATAATGAACAGGAACTATATGTGTGTAATGTGTTTCTTGTGCCGGCGCGATTATAAAACGGCTGAGAAGAGGCACGGGGTGAGGCCCGCACTTCTCCTGCCTCACGTTAGGGGGCACTAGTGAGCACAGGGATTCTTCTTCATGCGCCGCTCTTACTAGGAGCGGCGCATGGACTTTATTTATAAGTAAAGGTAAGACCATAATAACTTTTTTTAAATTAAATGTTGCCTTTTTGTGCGCTACAGTTTGTATGTGTAAAGCATTTATATGTGAATGACGATAGGAGGTTTTAAACATAAACAGTTAACTGCTGCCAATCAAATGGTGAATAAGTTGTTCTGGAGGGTTCATATGCTTGTAAATCTGACTGATGAAGTCAGTGCCTCACCAGCCATGAATCTCACCGCACGTCACTGATACAGACCATATATATATATATATATATATATATATATATATATATATATATATACATATATATTCTCAGGTTGTCATGACACCATCACTATCCAACTGACTGCTGGTCTGTTACAGCTCCCTTTATTTTGCTAACATTATAGCTCTTGATAATTTATCTCAGAAAGATGCTGCATGATGAAATTAACATATTTGTGCAATCTGATAATCCATCCATCATCAATGCAGGGTCACGGGATCAGCTGGAGTCTATCCCATCTCTCTTCAGGTGAAAGGCAGGTACACCTTGGACAGGTCTCCAGTCCATCACAGGGCCACCCACATATAAACTGCTGACGTTTGAACCAGGAACTCTGCTGTGAGGCAACAGTGTGAACCACCGAGCTGCCTTGCAACGTGATAATGAGGAAGTTTGTTCACCATGATCAGAACCACTTTATGAGTCTTTGGCAGTGATTCTGACTCAGGAAACCGTCACAGCTGAGCTTCGTCAACATTTCCCCTCATTCGTTCACCATTCTTCCCAGCAGCTCCAGAACGCTCCTGAACCCGTGTCCTCTCCTGTCCGCTCTGAAGCCGTCCACTGTCTGACAGGAATCCGGGGGCTCTGTCTCCGTGTGTCTCTGGGAATCCGCTCAGGCTGCTGGGAAAATAATATCGCTGCTGAGGCGATTACGTCACCACACGGAGCCCACCTGAGCGCCACAGAGGCAGCTGGCACAGAAACGCCTGTCCTGGCCGTTCATCCGCGAGGCCAGATGGAAACTTCTAGAGGCAGGTGGAGAGAAAACTACCAAGTCAGGAGAAGCACGATAGACATAAAACTAGAGAGCCTAAACACCAAAAGCAGTGTTCAGCGTTCATTAATGAGAAGCTGATGATGATACATACTTTTTATTGTCCTGCGTGAGAGCAGAGAGTTTGAAACACTCGTGTTTGACCATATTCTTGGCTGGGCGTTATGATCTCAGCTCTATACTCAGATTAATGAGTGTTTTTCCCCCCTCATAGATCTCTCACAATGTTTTTGCTGCAAATATGCTCAACTATTACAACTGGGATACATTTTCAGTGAAAGCGGACATATATTTGTGATTTTAAAACAAGTGAAGGGAAACACAGATTAACTATTTATGGACACTTATTGAATATTTCAAAAAAAGAAAAAAAAATTAGCATGGGCGAGTCTAGTTAAATCTGTCTTCATTTCAGATGTTGCTAGCTGGTCAGACTGCAGCTGTTTGGGACTGACTGAGACCAAAACTGTCTTTGATACCTGATGAAGTTGGACGTTTTAAGACCCTAGTGATCAATAGAGGAGCTTCAAGTATTGCCCATCTGTGTTGATGACAGATTAGCAAACTAGATGTAGCCTGTCGTTCATCAGCGTCGACAGATGTTAATTTTATAGATATGATATGTTCTTGTCAGCGATCAATAGGCCCATACACTCCTCCTTCAACACTTCCCCCATGAACTGGCTAACTTCTGTCTGGAACTGGCTAGTTGAGGTGTTGATGTGAATCGGTGGCAGGGTTATAATAGTTTTGGATTTTCCATTAGTTTTAGTTTTTATTTAGTTTTTAGTTTAGTTTTTTCCAAATTCAGTTAGTTTTAATTCATTTTTAGAGCAGTTTTGCTAGTTTTTATTCATTTTTGTTTTGAAATACTTAGTTTTAGTTTTTATTAGTTTCAGTGTTAGTTTTATTTTGTAAATTAGGGTTGTAATTTTGGTTGGAGTGAAGCACTGAACTTTTTGAAGGCTATCAGTCACATAGTCGTGTTTACATTCTGGTCTCAATAAACATATTTATCAATGCGTCTTCCCGCTTGTGGTGTTCCTGCGTATTTACTGACCAGCAGCTATCTGGTCTCCATGGAAACAGTTCATTATAGTTGCTGTTTTCTCCCGTTCCTTCCCAACGCTGACTGGCCTGCTGCTGTAGCTTCTCTTTCCAGGGGTTAGCTTAGGCTAGCTTATCCAGGTAGTCTTGGTTAGCCTTCTTGTGCGAGCTTTTCAAATGGACTTTCAGATTCGTGGGTTTTTTTCCCCTTGAGAAGTATTCCACACATTGTATCACCTGCTTCTACAACAAGGCACTTATTTTTATCGTTAACACAGTCATAGTCAAAGAAATCCCAAATAGGACTGTGACGCTAGCTCCCAACTTTTGCGCAGCCATCACTGCTGATCACTTTTTTTTTTTTTTTTTTGCAGTTGTTGTTGTACGGCGGAGCGAAGTTAATAGATTTCAAACGTTTATGAGGAAAAAAAATAAATTACAAACACAAAAACAAAGGATGTTCTTGACATTATTATAGTTAATTTTAGTTTGTTTTATAAACACATAATACAGATTCAGTTAGTTATTGTTTTTTTTAACTCTCGTTTTTTTTTCCATTTCAGTTAATGAAAATGTTTTTTCAATTCTAGTTTTTGTTATTTCGTTCGTTTTCGTTAACGATAATAACCTTGATCAGTGGCTAGTTTCTGGCTAGCAGAGTCAGCTAGCAGAGTTAGCACGATGTTCTCATGAGACTGAACCAAGATTGACCCAAAAGTGTGGATTCCAGGCCACCTAAGTGCATTATGTCAAAACGTCAGAGCGATTTAGAAACTCTAATTTTAAGGTGAAATAATTTGGCACTATTGTGTTAATGTGAATAAACAGTAAAATTAGTTTACTTTGTTGATGCTCGTGGCAGCTATGTTGGATTCCACTTTAACTTCTGATGTATAAATGGATCACTGTCATAGCAGCTACTGATGAAACATCTGGAAACACCTGTTTACAGAAGTTAACAAATGAGATGGTGTGTTTTTAGGAAGGAGACAGGCGTTCAAAAAAAAAAAAGTATTATGGAAGTAGATTGAGGAGACTCCCAATGGCTCTCATCAGAGTTGTGCCAGTTCCAGTTTTCCAGTAAAATACTAAAAAGGCTTTCCAGTTTAGAAAACTGGTCCTGATGGTGGCAACATGACGGATCGATCGTGTGATAAATAATTTGTTGAACTATGAGCCATGCAAAGCCACCCAAAGTGGTGTGGATCCAGGACAAAGGTTAATCGCTGGAAATCAACTTCATGTATAGTAAACAACGAGCTCAACTGTGTCAAGGAGACCTATGAGAATTGGTCGAGCTGTTGACGATCAGATTGAGTCCAGATGAAGCTAATCACTCAGAGGTTATTAAAGGGATTAATTTAATGGGCGTTTTCACACTAATGACCTTTAGAAACAGCTGGGACTGGACTCATTATTCATCAGAAATCATCCTTCACTGCTGCTGGCTCATGAGTGACCGAGGCCTCCTGAGGGATCAGATGTTTGTGTGGGTAGGTGAAGGTGTTGTGCGCTGAGCTGTGATGTGTGTCGGTTTATTCCAGCTGGTTGAAGGTTTCTGTTTCGGTGTTTCCTTTCAGCGCTGCTGCCTGCGCCTGAGGGCGGACAAAGGCGTTATTGTGCAGCTTTTTTTTCCCTGGAAAAGAAGACTTGTGCAACCAGGCTTGGTTTTTTTCTCCACTCACTCACCGCCGTGAGGTGATGCAGGTGCCTCGGTGGCTCTGATACCCTGAGATTACACTGCAGCTTTTGCAAGCAGATGCATTTTATCAGCCAGCTGCAGGGCGGAGCCTGCCAGTGATGAAATCCCACTACAGTAACACGCTTCACTTTATCCTTCAAAAAACTGCCAGCATCTCTTAGTTTCTGAATTTTGTGATTAAATTTAAAAGAAATGATGTTTGCTAAACATTCATGGATACAGAACCTGATACGTGCTGCAAATTTTATCAGGGAGACACATGAACAGGTTCCAAGCTGGAATGAAAACAGCTGCTGTGACCGGCGGCCATTGAAGTCAATGGGTGGTTCCAACCAGAGGAGACAGCAAAGCGGTTTAGAATCATCCAAACATTTAGAAGATTAAGCTAGCAAAAGGTCAAACACAAGAACGCCATCGAGAACCTGCTGAATTTTCAAAATAAAACACCATGAACGGGCTCTGACTCACACAAGGACATGACATGAACCTGTGGAGGCAACAATCCAGCTTTTAGATGAGATTTGGACCATAGACAAGAGGGTCTGTTAAAGCAGAGCAAAGGACTATTTGTTCCCGCCAAAATATTGTTTTCAGTTTCATTTTAAGAAATACAGTATGTGCTTACTGGAGTACCATCCAGCTGCAGCGATTATCCGATCATCCATCCCCAATTCTTGAGCTGGTCTGACAACGTATCACCTGCGGCAGTGGTCCCCAACCCCCGTGGATCAATTGGTACCGGGCCGAGCAAGCAAAAATTTGCTGTTTAAGTTGTATTTATTATATGAGTCTGAATGAACTTTTATTTTGAAAAATGAACGGACTCGGTTACATCTCAGTCACTTGAGCGCCAAAATTTAACCCAGCTAGCAAAATAAGAAACAGACGTTGTTGGAAAGTTTCCTTGTGAAGGGGAAAATGCACAGTGAAGAGAAAGAAGAACAGCCTACAACTTCCAAGAAAAAGAAAGCTTTTAACAGAGAATACCAGGAGTCCTATATCTATATGTGGAGCCAAAGTGCTAAAAATGACAAAAGTACCCCATGCTACTTTTAAAAAATCAAATAGCTTCTTTATTTTCTTTATTGTACTTTATTCTTTTTGAATGTACAGTTCTAGAAAGAAGAGGACATGGAGAGATATACGTCTTTAAACGAGTATATTGTCCCACCATTCTCAGGATCTTGAATGTAAAAATTTGATTACAGTTTTCAAACTGATATATTTTCAATATTTAGCTCATTTTCTTCACATTTAGCATCGAACGTCCCCATCATTTCATCACTTAACTTACCGTTAATGATGGGGCCGGTACCGGCTGAACTACACCTTTAAGTGCAGCCCGCACACCCGCCAACACCACCCGTTCAATGTCTTCCACAGGCAGGGAGGCAGCCATGTCTGAGTCCCGACTCTCCCTCAAGCCCTCTTCCCATTGGTCCTGATCAGTGGTGTGGGCGTGGTTGTGCGGCTGTGAGACTTTACGGGGAATGGGACATTTGTAAATTCTCTAAATATTTAGCTTTACACTCGGCGACACATTAAGATTTAGATTTAGCATTTAACATTTAGATTTAGATTTAATATTTAGATTTAGATTCAATATTTAGATTTAAAATTTAACATTTAGATTTAACATTTAGATTTAGATTTAATATTTAGATTTAGCATTTAACATTTAGATTTAGATTTAATATTTAGAGTTAACATTTAACATTTAGATTTAGATTTAACATTTAGATTAAGATTTAATATTTAGATTTAACATTTAACATTTAGATATAGATTTAACATTTAGATTTAGCATTCAAATTTAGATTTAACATTTAAATTTAGATTTAATATTTAGATTTAACATTTAACATTTAGATTTAATATTTAGATTTAGATTTAACATTCGACATTTAGATTTAACATTTAACATTTAGATATAATATTTAGATTTAGATTTAACATTCAACATTTAGATTTAACATTTGACATTTAGATTTAGACTTAACATTTACCATTTAGATTTAGAGCATTTAGATTTAACATTTGACATTTAGATTTAGATTTAACATTTAGATTTAGATTTAACATTTAGATTTAACATATAAATTTAGATTTAGATTTAACATTTAGATTTAGATTTAACATTTAGATTTAACATTTAACATTTAGATTTAACATTTCATTTTCGTTCACATATAACCAAATTTTTAAATAATTTATGTCTCAAATGTGTGTAAAATAAGCTAAATGTGAAGAAAATTAACTAAATATTGAAAATATATCAGTTTGAAAACTGTAATCAAGTTTTTACATTCGGCACCCCATATGGAGAAGATGGACAAAATAGGCCAATACCTCTGAAAGTCATGGGGGCAGAATTAAGTTGGTCATTAAACTAATGAAAGAAAATAATGAAGAGAAAATCCACTTAGAAATGGTGGAAAACATTGAAGAGCACCTTTACGAACTAGGATGAAATTATCCACATTTATAAGATGTAACCACACTGGGACAAGCACTGGATTCAAACCAGTTGGGAGGAGATTGGAAATTAGCTTGGAGCGGTAGCATCAGTAACCATGATTATCACCACTGCCCCCTGGTGGATGTGCTGCTTAACAACCACATGAACGCAAATGATGCAAGAAGGTATGTTGGGTGGTCAGAAACATTTGGAACAGACAGATGTACGAGCATATGAAAAAGAAGAATAAACTATGTTTAAGACTTTCACACTAAGACCTTTACAATAAAACACTGAACACTGTTTTCGGTAAACACAATGGAACACAAGGTCTTTCACAATAAAGCACACCGACCTTCGGAATAAACACTTTGACTTTTGGACCTTACTTACAACTTCCACAATAAACCATGCAGGCTTGCACTATAAAAGAAAAAAAATAAACTTCATAATAAATAACAAGACCTTGACAATAAAATACGCAGAGCTTCACAAAAACATCCACATTTTCACAAAAAACAGATATCTTTAAAATTAAAACCCGCAGGCCTTTAAAATAAAGCATGCAGACTTCAAAATAAATATCAGTTTCATAATAACTCAAGCAAACTTTCACAATAAAATGCTTTTACACTAAAACAAACAGACTTTAGCAATAAAACTCAAATCCCCTCAACAGAGCAGTTATAGAACTTAACCAGAAAAAAACAAAGTCATTGTTTGGACAATAAAAGTCAAATACCACTCACACCACACACACAAATATGCTTTTAATGTTACAATAAAATATGTGCACTTTCAGAATAAAAGCCAGTGTGCTGAAATGTCTGGTCGGAGATTGTGTGCGAGACTCAGCAGAAACTAATTATATTTTATTGAAACGTTCAGTTATTTCTTCCACAAACTAATACCGATATACACAAACATTTTCATAAACATGTACCTTTAGTTTAACTGCCTTTGTTTTTGTTTTTTTTCTTGTTTTTTAATGTGTGTTTTAGCTGAAGGAGAACATTACTTTTTATGGCTTTGATTTGTATTAATAACAGCAGTGATTAAAAAAAGAATGGTGTTTAACTGCCATTAAAGTTGGATTTTACTAGTTATACAGACTTGTTTTCTGTTGGAGTTGACTGTTAATTAGCTGTGGGATAACAACAGCTCATTAGCCCATTTGGACACGTTAGCATCATTCGCCTAATTGGCTGAGCGCTATGGGAACGCTGCTCCCGCACACCGACCAGAGATGGTTTGTAAGCACCTCAATGAGTCCGAGCCAGCGAGCTCCGCTGGTCTTTGATGTGGGCGCTGTGTGGTTTAACGAGACGAGGAGCGGAGCCGGTACGCCGCTCAACTGCAAAAACAAGCTTTATGAAGAACAACAGAAGAAAGGAAGAAAAGAGTGAAAATAAACTGTGTCACATGTTTGAAATGAAGTTGATAAGATTCCATCAAACAAACATGTCAACATGAGGATGGAGGTTAATGGGGGAATTATGAGATTCCAGTTGGAACAAAATAATTTTTCAAAAGTCCACATTTTAATTAAAGATATACTGTGAATATATTGAAAAGAGCTGTGGACAAAACTAGAGACAAATGGAGCTTAAGCTGATAGTAGTGAAGTGGTAACACAGGGGTCACTATGAATAATAACATTTTAAGATATAGCCTTAGCTACTTAGCCCTTTTGGTGCTTTTGAGCTGCAAATTAAGACTTAACACAACATATTCATTCTTATTTTAAAGATAATATGGCTTTTTGTGTTGTTAATCGTACTAACACACAACCACAACCGAGTTGTGAGTTGCCTGGAAAGATCTGGGGACAAAACGTAAGTAGCTAAGTAGCAGGTAGCAGCTACCTTTACCCCGTTGAAGGGTGTTAGCTAGCAGTAACCAGAGGACCGGATCTGGCAGCAGCTGGAGTAACCAGCCCCCCACTGTCCCCAGTCCACTCCAAAGCCCTCTCAAGTTGACTAACAGCACCACTCAGCGTTGCCAGGTGGGAAATGTAGCATTATCGTACCAGAGACTCAAAATTATCGTATTTTGAGGGAAATTATCGTACATCTGTCATAACCAAAATAACAAGCCTAATGATGCACTATAATCAAGTATTATCAATCTAGTGTTAAATAGTGTCTCACAGGCACTCACAGCTTCATGGCGTAAGTACGGAATTGGTTAACGGGACCAAATCACCCCCAATTTACAATTGCGTTAGACTAATGTGTCCCCCAAAAACAAATGAGAGGTGGGAACTAAGAGCCAAATTATGAGGCCTGGAGGCGATTTTGGAGACTAATTTTTTTACCTTAGTTTTTCTCTTCTGCTTAAAGTATGTTTAAATCTCGCTCGCTTGACTTCCTGATCTGGTCCTGACTGTGAGTGTCTTGTGCGGTTCACAAAAAAACAAAAAAACAAACACACACTCTCCGGCAAACAGTTGCGGCAGGCAATAATTTGAAATAGTCAAATTATCCTACATTTGGCCTTTTTTTGGATTATTGATCGTACATCGTACAGAGGTCCAAATTATCGTACAAATACGATAATTATCGTACACCTGGCAATGCTGGCACCACTGGTCAACGGCTAGCATATCAGGGGTCCTGACGGAGCAGTACATCAAACTCTCCAGTAGGGGGCAGTGGCGCTCTCATTGTCACAGCGTAATTAGGGAGTATTAGCTAGATTGTGTCAGGTTTTTTTGCACGGACATGCGCGCACACAGCACTGAGCAGGAGATATGAAGTGAACAAACCCTCAAGAGACACCACGGAAAAATATTTAACACCTAGCGACACCTAGAACAAGTATTGATGGGCAGATTCAGTCAGAATGAAAGTAAACTAACGTCAGTTCTCTGCCAAGTCCAGGCGAGGTGTTGTTGCCCAGAGATTGCAGAAAATGAAACTTTTACTCTTCAGAAACCTGTGTGTGACGTCACCGTGGGTTTGTCCAGTACAGTCATTGCGGTTGATGAACAGGGATCGTGAGCAGATGTGTTTTTTCATAGGAGTACTTTAATGAGGGTAGGAGGTGGGCCACTAGAGAGAACTGTGACTGCACAGCTTCACTTCCTTCATGTTTTTCACACCATCTCTCCAGTTCCTTCACCTGACGTCCATCTGTCATCTCATCAGTCCTGGATGTTTCCTCGGTCTGCTTAGCTGCTGTGTGGAAATCTGCCACCTCACCTCCGTCCTTTTGCATGTGACGACACGTGTTGGGTCCACAAACCCAGGATGCGGAGCCAATGTTTTCCTTCAGCGCTCCCTCCTCCTCCTCCTCCTCCTCTTCATCATCCTCCATTCAGGCTCCAGCTTGGAGAAAACATGTCAGTGGTTTTGGCTGTGCGGCTGTTCCCAGACCGCACGTGTGAAGCGGGTGGGGTTTGTGTGTGATCTTCCCATCATCCTTGGCTGTGGGAGCGGCGGGGCTGTGGAGGACTCGCTGATTTCACGTGTTTGTGCGAACGGATGCCCGGCTGACAGACAGCATTGCTCTGACTAGTGGACTTTTTTGTGTGAAAAGCATTGACACCCACGGCTGATTTACATTCCCGTCATTCCTGTCAGTCCGGTCCTCAGCACTCCTCCAAACACATCCAGCTGCTGTGGCGGGGCGCGACAGCTGAAACCCCTGCAATCATTGTGATTGAAGTGATCTGGGCTGAATTGCGAACATTTAATTCAATAAACGCTGCTCAGACCACACGGAGAGTCTTGGTTTGATCAGATGTCGTTCTCATGTTGTCAACCTTGAAACATGAGCAGATAACTCACTGATCAACAGCTGTCTCAGAGGTTTGATAGTTCTGCGAACATTCTCCTGCTGGAAAACATGTAGAGGAAGCTAAAAATGATCTTGGCAGGTACTGACTCCACCCAACCTGGTCCAAATGGGAAAACAGGTGGAACAAACCTTACCCAAGCTATCACTGGGTAGCAATTCTAGCGTAGCCCATGCTAACCTATGATGCTATCTAATGTTACATTCACTCTGATCAAATGTGTCTATTCACTTATAAGGCTAATTTATTTTTCTGCGCAGCAGGTGTGCTTGTAGAGGGCCCGACACTGCCTTTGCCCTTTATACGTACTTGTATGTTGTCGTTTGCATAGCTCTGTAATTACACCACCAACCGCTAGAGGGCAGTGCCTCTCAGAGGAGAACCAGCCAGTTTTCTGTCAGTCTAGCTAGCTCAGCTGCTAGCTTGTTAACTGCTGGTTCAGCCAGTAGCTCCGAACCAGATTCATCACTGAAACGGTCGTTTGCGAGTGCCAACATCCCCACACCCTAACCCATTCAGGGTTGAAGTCTTGTCGGAAATAAGAAAAGTTTCAGTACCTCGACTGACCACTAGGTGTTGGCTCAAAAACAGAGAAAATCCATATTGACCCCTATTTTAAAATGTCCAGCTTTGCATCAGAAACAAAGAACTTGCTGACTTCTGTTAATTATCATCCTGGTTTAACATAAGATAAATCAGCCTAATTAAGAAAGCTAACTATGACTGATGGGTCAGTTCCAGCCAGTTTCTCAATTCATTTTACTTTACTTTGACAGCGCCAATTAACAAAGTCAACTTAAAGCACTTTACATGAAAAACACAATATAATTCACTGTAATTTATACATAATCAAAATTTATACAAATGAGTTTAAAATTCATAAAGTGTGTTATGACAATTCATTAAAAAAGGCTTGTTAAGTAGCGTGATTGTTCATCAAATCTTTACTTTAGTGCATGAATGAAAGTGAATGAAAGGTTATAGAAGCTAGTGAATGGGTCTTTTCCAATCAGCTGCTTGGTCCAGCCATTCCCAAACTTCAGAATACCAAGGCCTAATTTGAAATGTGAAAAATCTCCACAGCCCACCTAAGCCTTTAATCACAACTGTGATCAACATACAGGACAAGGAACCATGATCCGATATTAATGTAAGGGGTCAACAAATAAGGTGACACTTGTCATATTAAGTTAAGATGACAGTAGAATAACACTTAACTGGTTTGTTTTGTTACTTTTTGATGGTTTTTCAGTCATGTCGTTAATATTTTACAGTAATTTAAAACATATTTTAAAAAGATAGAGGATTTAAAACATATTTGTTTAATTTTAATGACCTCTCATGGCCCACCTGCAGTACCACGACGGCCCACCAGGGGGCTGCGGCCCACACTTTGGGAATCACTACCTTGGTCAATACAGGCATTTGTCCATTTTGGGATTAACTGAGTTTGGGTGGGTTTTAACTCCAAATAGTCATCAAGAAGCCTGAAAAATGAACTCAAAATCTCCAGAACACTTGTGGGTGACGTCACAGAAGGTTTGTCCAATTATTTTTTATTCGGTTTGTGGTCAAACACACATGAAAAGAAGCTTCTACTGGTCAATTTGACCTTTTCTAGGACACAGTGGCTGAGATCAAGCTAACCTTCAGCTGCAGGTGAGCAACCACAGGAGCTGGTGAAGTTTTATGTCACATCAGGCTCTGAAACAGGTGACTGAAGGCCTTTACTTTGACTTCACCTGTTTTTTCCCTTTTTTTTGCAGTAAATTAAGAGACGTTTTGCAGTAAACTTTTTCTGTTTGTGTTTATGTTTCTGTCAGACTGATCTCCTCTTTCCTCCATGACTGAGTACAGAGTGTCCTGCAGCAGGACTGGCCTCCAAAACAACACTTTAGAGAAAAAAACGAGTGAAGAAAGACGAGCGGGCGGAGGAGGAGGAGGAGGAGGAGGAGGTGTACAGTATGAACAAACTCAGTCAAGCAGATGAGAAAAAAAAGTCATGTTTGAGGTCCAGAAAGAAGAAAAGGAGGGGAGAGAGCAATGAGAGGAGGGAGAGAGGGAGAAAGGCATGTGGTTGGTCGACGGGGCCCCGCCCACCTGCAGAGGTCCGTCCAGGCTCCGCCCACCTGTAGAGCCTATAGATGCAGATGTTTCAGTGGTCGTCCCCTCCACAGCGAGGACGTCCGACAGCTGAACAAGTCCTAAGATCCACAGCGCGCCGCCGGCAGAGAGACTTAGTGAAGTTGTCCAGCTCCTGGTCGCTCCTCCATCCTCCTCCATCCTCCTCCATCCTCCTCATCCTCCTCCATCATCCTCATCCTCGTCTCCTGGAAGCTGAAGCTGTGAGAGGTCATGGCCGCCAGCGCTCTCCTCCTCAGAGTCCTGCTGCTGCTGCTCGGAGAGACACTTCTCCTCGGTGGCATCCTGGCGCAGAGGATCAGAGGCAAGTGCAGCAAAAATGCAGCATGCATGCAGATGTTGGAAAACCAGAGTCAGGGGTCAACAGGGGTCAACAATGGAAACAGTCAGCTGAGAGTGAGGATGCATGATAAAAAAAAAACACATCTGCTCAGATCAGTGGAAGGCAGGCAGGCACACGAGCATGACAAACGAAAAAAAGATGCTTTTTAGGATGGATGCAGATAGGAGTTTGGGTAAAAAACTGAAATAAATGAAGGAAAAAATCAGAGATAAAAATGTTTCAAGGTAGGAAACAAAAAACTTGAAAACCAGCGTTTTATGGTGAAAGAAAGTGATGTAGTAGAGGAAACACAATGAACAGCTGAAAAAAAGAACATTTCAAAAAAACAAATACTTTAATGTGGATTTGGATAAAGTTAACTGGAAAATAGGGTAAGAAACAGTTTAGCAGCTAGAAGAACAAGGGTGAGATAAAAGAGTGGAAAAGCAAGAAAAGAAGCCATGAAAAAGTGAGTGGTGGATAATAGGCACATGGATTGAAGTGGAATAAATGAAAGAAGAAAAAAATGTGCAAAGTTAATTTTACATTCTGTTTAAATTATTATTAATTGTTGTGTTTTTTAATATATTAGTGTTATTGATGAGCTGATGAGATTTTGAATTTCCTCCTTGAGGAGATGAATAAAGTACATTCTAATCTAATCTAATGTTGAAAAATAAGGAAAGACAGTTTCAAAACCTTTTATTTTACGATGGAAGTAGATGATTAGAATAATCTAGAAATCTGGGCAGAATGGTCAGCAAAGTAACTATGACAAAATATAAAAGGGAGAAGAAAGATGAGATAATTAGAAAAGAAAGCCAATATCTGATGATGGAAAGAGCAACAGTGGGAGAAAAAAGAGATAAAGATGTTGAAAAGAAGATACAGAAAGCTTGAAATCATCATTTTAGGGTTTAAGATTAACAGGGGTGTTTATGGAATATAGGGATGAAAATAATGAAAATAATGCTGAGATAAAGATGTGGGAAAGAAGGGAAAAGAAGTGAATGGATGCGAATTTGTTAAAAGAATTGATGGCATGTCGGATGGAAGGAAATAGATGCAAAAAAAAGAACAAGCAAGATGGAAAGAAATTGCTGAAAAAGGCTGAAATAGTGGAAGTAAATGGGAGATAATCAGCGATGAACATTGAAGAAGTTTTACTGGAATCTGAGTGAACCATCCTGAACACGAGTCCAGGTGGCTCTGTGGGTTTGCTGGTCTCCGTTTGTGGCTTCTTCTCCCAGCAGAGCTGCGGCAGAGCTGCAGCAGAGCTGTGGTGGAGCTGCGCTGGAGCTCCAGGGAGCGTTTATCTGCTCAGGTTTACCTTCTGAGGAGGGAGCTGTGCTGCAGCGGTCTGCAGGTGGTGGTCCAGCTCTGCCTTTAGTTCTGTTTCTGCTGAGTCAGGAGGCTTGGCTCCAGTACAGGGTCCGGTTGGGACTGGTTTGGACCGGTTGGGGGTTCTTCTGGTCAGGCAGGTGGGTCTGGTCATCTAGGTGGAGGCAGGGCTATCGCCTGATGTAAACAATTATTATTATTATTTTTTTAAGTTGGACGGCAGACAGAAGAACAGTCCGAGTGTCACGGTGGTCTGTTGTGAAGGCTCTGTGGGGGGGGAGATTACATCATTGGGCGAGAGACTGCCAACGACAGAGAGAGAGAGAGAGAAAGGGGGAGGGAGAGGGAGGCGTGCTGAGACGAGCTCTGGTCTTCCTGTCAGATATGAGGGTTTATTTGTGACTAAACTACCCGTTTTATCAGGTTACATTCTCTGCGTTGTGCTGCAGATGTGAAGTAGTTTCAGCCATAAACAGTTTGTCTAAAAAAACGCCTAAAGATCTGCTTTGATTGGACAAAGAGAGTCACATGACCTGCTCTGTTTTTGTCATTATCTTCCTTCCTCTCAGTTCTCCTCGAGTCGTGGTAGTTCTTGAAGGTTTGACTCAGACACAACTGGACTTGTTTTTCTGGGTTCTTGAAGACATTTCAGGGTCCATCCATCTTCAAAAACCCAGTAAAATCAAGTCTGCTTGTGATTGATAAAGGTCTTTCAGGACAAACTTCCAGTTTGGTGGAAAATCTCTGTTCTTCTCTGGTTTCATCTGGATTGAGAATGCAGGAAAATACACTCTAGTGGCCCACAGGGGGCGCTAGCAGCATCTGAAATGAGGGCGTTTGGACAGATTTGATCAAAACTAATGTGGGCGTGTTCCAGCTGGCCTCCAGACCTGCTCATTATCCTGTTTTTGGATTGGTTTTGCCACTTGAGGTTCTCCTCCCAACATGTTGACATTCACGAAGACGGCTTCAGAAGCGCTCTTCAGAAATGCATGAGTGATGTCACAGGAGGCTTGGGCAGTACTTCTGATCCAGTTTATGCATGTTTCCATATGCAAGGTTCTGTGGTAAAGCTCTGAGGCTGCTATTGTAACAGGGCGGACCTCCTCATCAGTCCTTTCAGCCATCGTGTCTCCAGCTATGGTGATGGAGCCGGTTGAATGGTGCTAGTGCCCCACTTGCATAATGGTAGCGTTGAATGAGAAGACTCGTACCCAAAGAGCACATTAACATGGCTGAATGATGTCATCTCCTGTCCACAGCTCATCCAGTCAGAACAAATGTAAACTAATATTAATTAGCATCGTGGGTTAGCATAAGCTATGACATCCAAGCTGAAATAGCTAGCTTGCGGTAACTGACATAAGCTGCTGGTCCTATCAAAATGGTGTCCACCACAGCTGCAAAATCCCTCTTCAGAAGCCCCTGGGTGACATCACAGTAGGTTTGACCAGTTGTTTTTATACAGTTTATGGGCGGTAAAATAATGGGGGTCATTCTACCAAACTGGTGCCATTTGCTTGTTGAAACACTTCAAAATCAAATCTGTTTTCAAAGCTGAACATAATGGCAAACACACAAAACTAATTCATTTGTTTGCAGGCTGATCTCAGGCTACTTTATTGCATTTTATACAAGATGTCTAAGCAGAAGATATCTGCAGTTTTCTCAGCCCTGTTACCGAAACTCATGCTATTGTTATAAGCATTTAAAAAAGGTGTATGAGTAACAGCAGTGAAAGTAACATGACTGAGTTTTTAAGGCAAAAGCATCAAATATAGTGATGTAGCATGCATGCTAATAACTTGAGGATACTGAGCACATTCTTTCTTACAAAAATATGTATCTCTTAGATAAACATATGACATGAAAAATAATTTAGGTAACAGCACCATAAGTTGAGATTGACCTTGTTAGCCATAGGTTCAACATCATGAAATAGACAGACAAAAAAGGGAGAACTTACTTTTACCTTCAGATATTTAAGTGATGCAAGTTCTTGCAGAACAAGATGAATGTTCCAAATTTTGCAAAAAGAGGAGAGTTTTATGGTAACAGCACTGAGTGACAACCTGGGGACCTGACTGACATGTGCACTATAACTAAAATATTATGAATTTTTAATGAGAAAAATATATTCAGAGTATATATTATACAGTATCTGGACTCACGCAACAATGCGCCAAAAAAAAAAAAAAGGATTTTCAATTATTACATTTAAGCATTTGAGAGTGGAGACAGGTGTCAAATGCTATTTTTCTGTATTTTAGGTGGCTTTTACTTATATTTTAAAGAACATATTATGAACTTACAATAGCAAAAATGTGCAGGGCACTTTAATTAATAATAAAATGTATTTTACTGTAAATTTTCATGCATATTTACATATATAATAACCTGGGACACAAATGGCAGCCATTCAGGAGAATGACTGATATCTTCTGTCCATGCTACTGGTGTGCTACTGCTGAGCGGTAGGGGGTGCTAATTTTACATTTGTGTTAGCTACCAGTTACTTTTGTCTGTTTTAGTTTTTCCTCCTGAGACTATGGAGATGAATTGATCTGCTTTTTCTTCCCCCATTCAGAAGTCCGTTGGGTCTAATCTTTCTCCATTTAAGTCTGAACACTGAACAGGTTTTTCTCTGCTCCGTGTTCACGCTTTATTTGTCCTTCAGATGATAACAAATCCAGTGAAACCAGCAGCTGGTGCTGGATCGGGGAGGTTGGTTTACATCAGTATGTTTGACAGATTTGTCATTTACAGCCCCACAAACCAGCCTCATCCAAACCAACCGCTCGCAGTCTTTCTGCCATAAAAGGAGACGGTGGAGAGTCGGGGGGGCATGGAGACGTGCAAGAATGATTCAGAACATCGTGGTTACACCTCTTTTGTATTTTATCTCCTTGAGAACTTTCAGGTTCCTCCTGAAGTCGTCTCACAATCCTATTTCCAATTTTATTGTTCTCTGATTTATTCTGGTTGAGTTTTTGGAACCTCTATGGAGTAGTTACATGTTTTTTTTAATCATCAAAATGTCTCTTTGTTTACATCTTATGGTCTTGTCAGTTGTTTGTGGTATTTTTTTTTGTCACTTTTATCCTTCCCATGTAGCAGTGCTTTGCTCAGCATCTTCTCACTGTACCATGTGTTTTGGTTCTTTTAAGAACTCTTTGCACCTTTACGATCTTTGTTGTGCCTTTTTTTTGCCGTCCAATTGTATACTTGTGAGCTTTTTCAGCGTTTCTTTTTGGTTCTCATTGGTATCAAACAAGAGGCTACATCCAGCCTGTTAGTCTGAGACAACCCTGGCAGTGAAGAAATGTGCAGTTCCTTGAATGACCACAAGGGGCTGCCTCCAAAAGTGTGCAAATTTCCATTTACCCTCATGTTAAAATGTCCAACTTTACAGCAGAAATAATGTTAGCTGCTGCGCAATTTTCCTAATTTTCCAGTCCTAACATGTTGCATTTGGGTCTTTTTGCAAATTTCCACTTCAAGGAAAGCAACAACACAAAACAAGCAAGAAAGATCATTAATTTTATGTCATTTTCTACCTTCAAACAACTATGGCGTACTATTATGATGCTGCAGTGTACAGCTCATGGGTTAAAAGCAAAGAAGATACACATCTATCCCTTCATGACTGACATGATGTGGGTAAAGTGGCTTAGTGGCTCTCTGCAGAGAGAGGATGGACGGCACTGATTCGCCATGAAGGGAGAAGGCAAAATGGGGAAAAATGTTGACAAGCTGGACCTCACAAGAAGTTCCAGACTATGTTCCCATCATTTTAACAAGGAAAAGATCAGCACTGGCAAGTGGCAACCAGCAACCAGCAACCAGCAACCAGCGATGAAGGTGGCTATTGCTGGCTGCAGCCGCTGTGCTGGCAGCCAATGCTAGCCAGCTAGCAGCCCACGGTTGGTTGCCTTGGCTGACCCCAAACCATGAGCTGGTCGGGGTGGCCTGTTTGTTCAGACCATAACCCCCAGTGGTCACTGAGGAATTGCTCATATTGGCTTTTCTACGTCAGTGCATCAGTTTAGCTAGCTGGTTGTAACCGATGGTGATGCTCAGTGGACACGTGGCTCTTGTATTTTCTGTGCCAGAGGATAAACTCTGGTGAGATGTTGCTCAGACGGTTGTGGGCTTCATGCCTACGTTCCAGTCTGCAGCTAAGGCTTAATTAATCACTTAAACTGCCTGATTCAGCTGTTGCCTGCCCATTGGTGCATGAAACCTCAGTAGAAACTTCAAGAATTACTATTAATGGTTCAACAGAGGAACTCAGTCAGACCTTCACACTGCATCCACCACTGAGGTTCATTATGTTTCAACCAGATTAAAATGAATCAGAGAGAAGCTTGTAAACCTCCATGCTGCCTGTGTGATGGAAATTTAAGAAGAAACCACAAAAACTCCTCCTCCACTTCTGATTCCGTCAGTTTCACATCCGGGGCTCATTTTGCTAATTAGCTAGGAGCAGACTGTGAAGGCCACATGAAGGCGTTCCAGAAGAAGTCGAGGCGTCAGATCTACGCAGAGAAGTGTCCAACGAGTCATCGATTTAACAACAGGAAAGCAGCTGCAAGCTGAAGTGGAAAAACTGCTACTGATGTTCATGTCTCTGGAGTCTGAACATGGAGGTTTTAGTGTGCAGTTAACCAGGAACATATAGATATGTTCAGATGTTTCCTGAAACATCTGAACGGCGGAGGCGACACTTCCTGCCTGTAGACAATCCCAAATGTGGGTGTTGCTCATGCAAAAGGCTTTATAGCTCCTGAGAAAATGAAACACTTCATCCTTGTTACTCTTTAAACAGGGCCGCGACGTCGGGTTTGAAACAAAGACTGTAGAAGAAAAAATGGACAAATCTGTGATGTCACTCGTAGTTTCTCTACAGAGGGATTTTCTTCGTACTATGCAGTGCCATGTTGCAAAAGGGCAAAACGAGCAGGTTTGAGTTACAGTTAGCCATTTTAGCTTGGCTGGCTTAGCTCATGCTAACCTTTGATGCTTATCGAGCCTGCCTTAAATGAGTACCGCTGAACATAATGTGCAAGTGAGCAACACTCACTCATCAGGGACTTTGCTGACCTGTTCCTTTCTGTTTTTTTAACCTGCACTAGCAACTTCCTCCAGTTAATCCAGGCAAAGTAGACAGGATCATCACTCATGTAGCTGTCAGAAATGACGGGAACTTGGCCTGGAATTTTCTTGTGAGGTTCAGAACGCCAACAATCTTTGTCCTTCCCCTCACACCAAGTCAGTGCCTTCAGTCTTCTCTGACTACAAATCTCCTTTAGCCAATTTAGCCATGTCACATTAGCCATGAAGAGTAGATGTCTAGCTTCTTTGCTTTGGATTCATGTAATTTACACTCCACAGCATCATAGTCCTACCATGGTTGTTTAAAGGTAATAAAAAGAATATATATATATATATAATATATATAATATAATATATATATTATATATATATATATATATATATATATATAATATATATATATATATTGTATGTAAAATGAATCTATCCAAGGCTCCCAGTTCCTTCCATGCTGGAGTAACTGCTGGGCTGCCAGTGGACATCCAGAGCATGTTGGTAGCAGGGGCGCCGCTAGGGATTTTGAGCCCCATGAAAAGAATCTTTACCGGGCCCCCCAACACAGTGGCGAAATTTGTTGATGCTATTTTTGATCATCATTAGGGGCCTCTCTGGGCCCCCCTCAATCATGGGCCCCTATAATCCGTATCCTTTACCCCCCCTTTTCGGCGCCCCAGGTTGGTAGGAACAGATTTTGGTTAGTGAACAGGTCTGGAGCTAGAACATGCCCACGTTATGAAAGTGGGCATGTTCCTCTTCATCATCTGATGAGGTATATAAAAATTGAAAAGACTGACTCACTTTTGGAAGCAGCCTCTACTGACCAGTAGAGGAACTGCAACTTTTCTATTTTTACCTCCGCCAAGGAGGTTATGTTTTTGCCAGTTTATCTGTCTGTGTACAAGATAACTCAAAAAGTTATGGAGGGATTTTGATGAAATTTTCAAGAATTGTCGGAAACGTGAAAAGGAAGAACTGATTTCATTTTGGGTGTGATCCGGAAAAAATCCTGGATTCTGGTCACTTTCAAATTTTCGATAACATTGTGGTCAATGGGGCGGAAAATTTTCTTTCTCAATATCTCCGTTAATTTTTGCCCAAAACTCAAGAAATTTGACTGAGCAATTGACAATGGGAACCTCTATCAAATTTCAAAGGCTGATCTGGATCTGATCCAGAAGGCGAATTTAGTCGCAATCTGTAAATCCCTTTATGGGGGAATTGTTGCGCTTGGCGGAGATCTGCGCTCTCCGAGTGCTTTTCTAGTTCATAAAGAATTCAACTCCAAAAATCGGATGTCTTCCTCTTTTGGAAAGGACAAGCAGATCTGATTTTGATTGAATATTCCTAAAAAATCAGTCTGAATGTAGCTTTACTGTTGTCATATTGAGGTTCATCTCTTTCTTTTAACTCTGTTGGGGGTCTCATCAATTGGGTTCACCAAAACTGTTACCTCATTTTAATCCCTCAGATGTTCCATCATGTCTTTTCTCTCCTCCTCCTCTTCCTCAGTGCGTCGTCAGAACATGAAGGTTCGGATCAATGCCACCGGTGACACCATCGTCATGAAGTTTGTCCATCCAAGTCCAGACACGAAGCTGGAAGGCTACATCCTGGGTTACGGCAGCAGCATGTTCTCCAAACAGTTCATCCAGCTGCCCGAGAACGGAGAGCCCTATGAGACCGAATTAGGTAAGAAGGCTATGCCTTAACAACGCTAGATTAGAAAAAGTTGGGTCTTTTACCACTTTGTGATGTTCATGTTCCTCCTTACAACATTCAAAGGTTGTTCTGATGTTGAAAACATGAAGTGATGGAGAATTTTAGTTGTTATCTTTGTCCATAACTGATGCCTCTGAGTCCAGAGATGTTGCTTCTGGAAAAGGTTAATATAACGTTTTAATGGTTTTTAACAAACCCTTTTGACATAATTAAAATTTTCTGTCCATAGTTGCTCCTCAAAACCTAGCCTTTCCTGGATATTACAGTATAATTTTCTTCCACTTATTAGAATAAATTACCTCCCTGAGCATCTAATTTGAGGATCTCAGCATATTCAAATTAATCACCAAATTTGCCTCAAAACTCAATTTTCATGGCTTCAGTGAACAGATGTGACCAAATAGCTCAGCGGAGCCCCATTGAATCAGCTCCAGGTCCATGTTTTCACCTGCATGCACTAAATTTGGTGCACATATCTCACCAAGATAAAAAAAAAAAATAATAATAATTTAAACATTTTGGACAGGAAAGTGTGTAGACACGATGTAATTATGGACCTGGGGGGTCATTCAATTCAGTTTAGATGCATAGCACCAGTTTAAAAATAAAAGATCTCAAGGCACTTTACACAAAATGTTTACAAAGTTATAAGACACGACATGGTGTGACATGGGCCGTGCACGTGTGTCATGTCCTGATATAGGGCATGTTCATGTCGCGATATGAGCCAAAGTACCGTTTCTCCATGACCAAACAAACTGTTCTACATGCCACATATTTTGGTCAAAACTGACCAAAATCTCAAGAGTTTTTTGATTCCCATCCTGAACACATTGATATGGTCTTTGTGAGCAGGCGTGGGCATAAAGAGTGAATTTATTTTCAGAAAATTCCTCGAGACTTTCCAGGAAATTATAATCAATTTTGGGGCTTGAAGAACAAAACCTTGAAATGAGGTTCATCTGTCCTCATCTGTTACTTAAATGAAGTTCTCCGGGCCTTTACATGCATCTGTTTTGAATCCTTCACACTAGTTATTTCTCCTGAAACCTCAGGAGATGTTTACTGCAGTTAGAGAGCAGTTAGATGTGGGACTCAGACTAAGGACTTGCTCCGCAGTGATCATACTGGTGGGAAAAGCAGAACGTGAGAAGCTTTGAGCAGCAGCAGGTGGTTCTGATCCGTCTTGTGAAGCCTGGCCAACTTTGCACAGAGGAACCGTTGAAAATTGTGACGGTGGGGTGAGGACCATCGACCGCTGTGGAGCGTTGACAGCAAACCTGTAGAGAGTTGCAGGATGAGGGTATTATTCCTGATTATTCCTTAACATTTTTTGTTCTGATTACATCAGAGGAATATGATGAAGTTTACATATTACCAGACGAGAGTGAATGACGTCTTCTACTATTAAAGGTCATCATTCTTCGCAGTCAAAGAGAGTGGTCTCAGCGACAGCACCTATTCAACTACAACTCATCCCTTTTTATGTAAAATTCTAAAGAAAGACAGGACAATGTGAGAAATATGTCTTTAAGTGAGAAGAACATTGAGATCATGCATCTCATGTGATACGAAACGTTCTGGTTAGCTTGTAACCTCGTGAATCCGGCGTCGAGGGAAGCACTTCACTTTTGAAAGTGTCCTGGTGGGATGTGCGGCCGATCTGACGATGGAGAAAAACTGCTGTCTTAACAGCCCACAGTGCTCCTGCGGAGGTACTACCCTGGAGGTAGCTGCAGTCGAGCGCCGGCTGATTGAAAGGGTCCAGTAAAGGGTTCTGCGTCATGAGACGTCCCAGCGTCTGGTGGTCCGTGAGCGGCTCTGCTCCTGCTTGTGTTTGTAGCATGTAGCATGTAGCATGTAGCAGCTGGTCACTAGTGACAGTTCCTGGTATTGAAATTGGAATTGTGTTTAGATGGAAATTAGGCTTGGGCGGTATCCAAATTTTGATACCGTCAAACTTCCCTCACATTTTACCGGGGTTTCCGGTATTCCCGCAACTATTAAGGCGAATACACACCACCGGTGGACGCTGCGCATTAAAACAGCCTCCCTCATTATGTACCCCAGGCGCTTTAATTAAAAGCTTTTAATATGAATATAATATGGCAAACTCAGGAAGTGTTGTTTTCATCGTCAGTACCTTAACAGGACGAGTCAAACCGAGATCAGCTGCAAGCGAACACGAATAAACGGTAAAATAAAGCGGAACACACAGCGATACAGGAGAGAAACTAAACTTTAAACCACAGAAATCATTCACTGCATTTTTTTAATGACGGTATTGAAACTGATACCGCTGCTATTTTTAAATACCGGAAGTATACGGTATTACCGTAATACCGCCCAAGCCTAATGGAAATTGTTTTTAAAACATCAAAGTCGAGCTTTCCCGCGTTCAGTCGGCGTGCAGCGCCTGAATGTTTTATCGTGAACAGTTTTAATGATCTCTACATCGTCTACCTTCAGTCCAGAGTTTTCTTTTGCTGAACATTGTTGAGTAAAACAAAAACAACCCAAATTCCCTCAGATTGTTTCATTTAATTGCTACCTTTTTTTTTTTTGTTTTACTTTCTTTCTTTTCAGCACTAAGCTGAGTTTGAATTCTGCTGGTAGAAATCCATCATCCCGGTCTTCCTGCCATGTTTACGTTCCTCTCTACAGATTAATGAAAGCCAGAAGGCCGATGAGAACCACCTGGAGGCCATCAGGTGCCTCTGGGACATTTCATTTAATGTCTTCCTCCCATTATACCGCTCTCTCCTGATGCTAAAGGTTGCTGGTAATCAACGCATGTGGGCGGAGCTTAGGCACTGGAGCGGCTTTTTAATGCTCCTCTGAAGGAGGATCATCCATCAGCAGCTCGAGCGGAACGACCGCAGTGTTGAGTCTTCAAATCCGACGCTGCCGGTGGTTTCAGGGTTTTGGTTTTTTTCAGCCACATGAGACATACATGTGGCTTCAGGGAGGTTCAGGAAGGCTTTTCTGTTTCCCTTTGAGGAAAAAATGTTGTTTCTCCACTTTACTCTGAAGAAAAGGTCTTAAAAATATGCAGTTTTTAAAAAATGTACAAGAGAAATGGTGCGGGGGAACAGCCGGATTCGTGTCTGGAGTGATGAATGACGCCTCCTCAAAGACCAACAAAGCCACTCTGAGTTTGTTTTAGAGAAAACAGCTCCAGGACGTTTCTGGATGGAAAAACAAACTGCCCGTCGTCATTTGTAAAAATACATTTTTTTTTTTCAATTTTCTCAAAGGAGTTCTGCCAGATACTGGAAACTTCATCGTACAGTTGAGATGATAATCACACGTTTGTGGCTTATGGACTGGAAACGCAGGTGCTGCTTGAAAGCTGCGAGCAGCTCCTCTGTTTCCGTGCGATCATAAATAAACCGCTGTAGTGATGGACCGTGTCCAGGCCGAGGACACGGACGGGCTGCAGCTGCTGCCTCACGCTCATCCGTCACGTAAAGAGGCCTCTGGGGATGCTTAATAACCAAGAGAGAAGCTTTTATTGACTAGAGACATTCCTGAGAGCTCCTTCTGTCATCAGAGGAGTTCTCAGCTCACCTTCGATTAAAAACTCACCAATAATCCTCGCACTAAATCTGAATTACTGCTGTTTTACGACACTCTGTGTTGCCAGGTTTGGACAGTCCATACGCTGAAAAAAATATCCAAAAATATGCAAATGACTGATCAGACAGTTAGCTGGAGTGCACCCACCTTATCTCGGTTACCACAAGCTAGCTACTTTGTCTTTTTAATGCTAACCTATGATGCTAACTAGCATTACCTTGCATCTCTCCTGACTGACTCTGCCCATCCATCCTTGTTTCAACTACTGAAGCAACATCTGAAGCGAGGACTGCTGGTGCTATGACCAAGCTCCATTGCAGTCACCATGATTAAGCTAGGTGGCTAAGCTAAGCCCGAGCAGCGGCCAACAGCAGCGGTTGGTTGAGGGTGAAGATAGCTGCTACTAGCTGCTGGCTAAGGATGTAAATCACAAAAATCATCACAGTATGATTAAGATTAGTGTTATCACAAAGTGTCACAATATAATTTTGATTCAATTAGATTCAAGAACAATATAAGACATCACAAGTCGATGGAACACAATCGCTTGCATTCATATCAAATTTCCTTCAGTGTCTCATCTAGAACGTTAAATGAAAAACAATCCGTTCCATTAATAAAAATAGACTGTTAGTGCACCTGATAACATGTACTGATGTACTGCATGTTAACGTTAGTTAGCATCATTGGTTAGCTTGAGCTAAGCTAAAACAGCTAATTTATGTGGGGAAGCCGGTTTTGACATCCGTTTTAGCTTTTTAATTTGTTGCTATTTAATAAACATTAATTTTAAGCAATTTGTAGTCCATAAAATACCAGTCAGCTTGTGGTACCGTACCTTTAAGTGAAAACCAAACGCTTTAGTTGATTCATAGCCATGGTTGAGTCATAGTCTCTTAAGATTTGAGTATTTCAGAGGTGTCTTTTTAATTTGTCTTTAATTTGTCTTTTCCTGTGGGACTCTGTTCTTTGTTAAAGTGATTTAATGTGAAGTCAGACTCAGAAAATTCTCTGGAAATAGAGCTTCATGCAGAACAGAGAGAAGAGAAGCAGAAGCAGATTATTATGAAGGAAGCCGTGAGTGTTTTCACGTGTGGATGGTCGTCATGTTTCAGCAGAAAAACTCTCCGTGTTGCTAATCATTGACATGTGTGCGTCTGCTTTCTGTCCGGGAGGCTGGGGGGGGTGGCCATGACATAATCACCCTCGTGGCCGCACGTTTCCACAACAAAGTCCAGCATTCCTCACATGTTTCTGCCTCCCGGAGCTCAGATGAGATGCTCTCATGTTTCTGACGGCGCTGCAGCATCTAAGAAGCTGTCATGGAGTTCTGCTGGTTTACAATGTCCCCGTTCTGCCTAAATACAACCACGCTAACCAAAATGTCACTATTATAGTGAATTGCAGAAAAACAAACTGGAAAAACAATGGTCTGTCATCAGAAATGAAAAACACCAAGAAGAGCCAACAGTCTTTATTTCTGTAGCTTTTTTCCAAAAAATAGTTTAGAGATCAGAATGAACCTTTTAAAGACCAATTCCATCAACAAGCAACTAATAAATTAAGCTCCTCCAGGCCGACCACAACCATGCTAGCCAGCTGAGACTAGCCAGTGAGGTGTGCTGCTGGATCCTTCAGGCCAACCCAGAGCTTAATTAATTTAATTTGATTTAATTGATCGCAAAGTGATGACCGACTGAAGTTCAACTGAAGAAATTAAATTAAAAAACATTAATTAGTGGTTTAATATCATTTTACCTGATAAAAATTAATCTCCGTACAGGTTTCATGGATGCGAAATCTAGCTACAAAGAACAAAACTACTTTGGTAAAAATCTAAATTATTGTTGATGTCTGGGGTCTTGTTAGCAGTAGGAATCTCTGAAACAGACAAGGTTTTCTTTGTTCAGATGGGATAATGCCTGAAGTGATTCATGAACTCCTGTTGATTCTATTGACTGTGAAGATTCCACAGAGGTGTCAATCATTCAAATCCATTCAGCCGTTCCTGAGATATGGCCTTGTACAAACGCCCATGAGTGAGCAAATGTACCACAACACCAGAGCTGGAGCGAAGACTGAGCCTAAAGACAGCCTAGAGACACAATAAATTAATATTATGATCACAAATCAAATCATTTACCAAGAGAGATTTGGATTGGAGGGATCTGTGCCTAGATGCGCCAAAAATGACAGTCTGTCTAAACATTCCTCCTCAAGAACTAAAAAAATCTTCATTCCACAACATGAAAAACAATCTTCTTGCAGTAAATGGTGAGTTGGTCTGGAATGGATTTCTTGAGTGTTTTTACGGCATAAATCCAAAAAGATTTGACTTCTTAAAGTGGAAGATTTAATCATATTGGAGCTGAGTTCCATCTTTGTGAAGTCTGGTCTGGTAATACTTCATTTTATACTTCTGCTGTAATCTCACATGATATACCTTTATTTAGAAACCACTTTCTTTTCAAGTACATCTTGTGGTTGTTGAGTTATACTCATTTTAGATTAGATATGTCATCTTAGAATCTGTTTGGAAGGGGTAAAACGTCGTTGGGCCTTGAAATAGAACCTGAACCAGACTAAACCTGACCTGAGTCCATATTTCATTTCAGATGCGGAACCCAAGTACCTGGTGGCCGTCCAGCCAATCCCAGCCAACGATGTGAAGAAGCATTGCACAGGTGCGCTGGAGGCTTCCCGCCAGTTTCAGGCAGCCATTTTGGCTCGGCAGCAGTCTCAGTCTTTCTCCGTGTTTTTACACAGGTAAGGTGAACCTGGAGAAGCCGCTCCACCTGGTGATCGGGTCTGTCAGTCCCACGGCAGTGCTGCTGTCCTGGGGAAACCACCTGAAGACGCCCTATGAAGGGAACATCATGAACGAGTGTCTGGAGGACGGGTGACTTTCTTTACATCTTCCCTTTGAACTTTATCGTTAAAGATCCCATATTCTGCAGTATTAATCCTCATTTCAAATTAACCAGAACCACAAGAGAGTCACTTTACTTTGACTCAAACAACTCTCTAGGTAGGTCTCTCAGATTGTGGAGCCTAAATCTTGTATTTCCAGTGTGCTACGGTGAGCACCCTTTTCCTGTCCTACTGCTCCCTGCTCACTTTGCTGTGATGTTACTGCCAGTCACGTGTTGCGGTCAGAGAGACAATCAGAGGATGTTCCTCATTGATCTCAGTCTGATCTAAGGGACCATGTGGAGATAGAACTGGACAAAGCCCCTGTGACTCACCCAAGGGTTTCTGAAAAGTGCTTTTAAGACTCTTTTTTCCCCCTAGAACTGTGTGGTGCCATGTTGCAAATAGGTGAAATGGAGCTGACTGGAACATGCCCATCTTAGATCAGTTACATCAGGTTTGCTAGTTTAGCCTGTCTGGCTTAGCTTATGTTAGCCTGCGATGCTAAATAAAATTCTTTATGTTCATTACGGGACCCGCCGTTCCTCAGCCTGCTGCTCACTGGCTTAGTTTGGTTACAGCCGACCGCGGGTGGGGCAAACCTACGAGGATTGGCTGACGAGTTTCAAGCGGAGTGACTGCGGGTCCCGGCGCCGCTTAGCTCGTCCTCATTTCAGCTCTGGCAGGACTCGTTTGGAAGTCAACCTGAAAGTCATTTTTATAAAGGAAAATCTTATGGACTGTGCTTCAATTACTGCTTAATTAATCATTAACCTCTTAGAATGACAGCTAGACGTCCTGAAAACTGGGTATTTGACATTTTAAGACAAGTTCATACCTTTGAAAGTCAGGAAAAGCAGAATATGGGACCTTTAACCTTTAATTCGTCATCTTGCTTTACCTGTTTTGAGGTCTCAGGGATACTTTTTCTATTCCTGTCACTAATAGAGAAAGCTGTCCAGGAAACCGATCATATAGTGATGACAAAGACAGGTTTAATTGCTAGCTGATAAAACCTAACCTCCCAGATGTCACAGCTGCACCATAAAAGCAGCCATAAAGCTGTGTTTCATGGATATTTTGAGTGCTTTAAACTGACTTCATCCATGCAGGATGATGAATTACGATCCTGAAATCTCTGCTGCTGTTGTGTTTGAATCATCTCAGCGGCGCTGAAAGATCGTACATGGACTTTCTCCCGCATTCTGCAGTGCACATTTTTCCTTCTCTGTCAAAGGAGTTGGACACACCGTCGGAAAGCTTGACCCAGCCATTCTCCACCGCTCTCGCTGTCTTATTAAAAGCTAACGTCAGCTCCTTCTGCGCAGTGTTTGGCCGCTGCCTCAGATTTTTTGGATCACTGCTCTGAAAAACACGACTGGAGGGGGAGAAAGTAGAGAAGGAGGGGGCGCGGCGGCCAGAATTAACAACATCTAATGGCGGACGTTGTTTCCACTCTGAGGTCACGATGGTGACAGGCAGCCAGAGAGAAACCACACGCCTGCCGCTGGACCGAGTTTGTCGTTGTTAACCCGACACCTTCAGTGAAACCTCGACATGATGCAGACTTTCAGACTCAGCAGGGGTGCAACCACGGTTCTGTGTTATTTAGCAGAGCAACATCTGAGTATCCGTCAGAGCCATGTGGTGATGCAGCGACAGGTTCAGACCACCTCAAAACACCGCAAAACCTCTAGAGAGCAGATTTTTCCAACAATAATTAAAAAAAAAAGGAAAAACAAACACACACAAAAAAACTCTTTAAACCTTTTATGTCTGTTTTGTATAAAAGTTGCCCTGTTTGTTTGGACTGTTAGTTTTGGTTTTGGATCACATTTACTGAGTCTATATTCCTCCAACCAACACATATTTGTGTTTGAGGTTAAATTTAAGATGCCATGAGCTGGGTGAGACTGCAGTGGTTAGAATAAAGTCTGCATGGCTGATATGTACATTAACTCCACAAAGGCCCCGTGACAACTTTACCATTTATACATGTGCATTGTTGTTTGTGAAATGAGCCTTTTGGGGTTTTTTTCTGCACCCCTGTAGCTTGCAGTGCTGAGTTTCATTTTGCTTTCTTCCTTTATATGGCTCAGACATGCCACAGAGCATATAGAGTAAATCTTAAGTGAGTTGGTGCTGATAACTGTTTTAACAGACATTACAGCAAACTATTGTTCTACCCTACTTGAAAAAGATGAAAAAGAAATAACAGCGGGGAAGATGAAGAACAAATCTACCACATGGACCAATCACATTTGTAGTTTAGGGTGCAGGGCTGCTTCAACACAGAAGTATAAATCAGATCTAAAGCAGTGCCTCCGCTTGTTAGACTAGCATTATGAAACAATACCACTCCAGTCCAAAAGGGGGCAGCCAAGACTGCAGATTAAGTCACTTTCACACAGAGATTGCTTTACAAAAATGCTCTTGATATTCCCTCTTTGTTTCCATTTTTCAGCTGTATATTCACAGTAATCTCTGGAAGGCACTTTTACTCCCCAATGTCTGTTTTCACAAAGCATTATGGTGCTGGTCACGTACTACCTCATTAAGTTGTCGCTTAATAAAACATGGCACTGAAAAGAATGTCAAGAAATAAAAAATAAAAAACTTGTACCTGGTTGTTTCAGTGGGACATGCACAGCTACGCTGGCCTCAGTTTTACTGTCAGTTACCACAGCTGAAGCAAGAGCCTCAGCGGGAAAGAAACGCTGGCAGATTTCAGCTGCCGGAGGCTCAACACTAAACACAGCTGCAGGATTCAGCCAGTAGCTAGTAACCAAGTGACAATGTTCGAAATACAGCCTGTCCAGCTGGTCTCTGCTTCTCCAACCACTGTGGTTGAAAATGGGGAGTTTTTTTTTTTTTTTTTTTGAGCACCACTGTCAGACAGCTTGCTGGGCCGTGTCTCACCATCCCTGCAATTAACTGATTTCATCCTTCTTCTCTGTTACTACCTCCCACAGTGGTACAGCTGCTAAAGGAAATGTTACTCCAGTCCTGTTGCATTCACACAGCACAATGTGATTTTTCATAATGGGGTCAAAAGCTTGATTTAGCTCATATCTGAAGACACTCGTCTGTTTGTACATCCTCAAGAGTTTTGTTCGGTCTGATTTTGTAAGGACAGAATTTTATCTGCATGTAGTTTCTAAAATCAAAAAGATCAAGAACAGAACCTTGAGGGATGCCACACTGTTTAATTCCTGCCTTGGAGTGACAGAAACTGAATGTGACAGTGGGAAAACATCTTTTTTAACTGATAAAAGGTCTGATAGTGTGTTTTCAGGTTGATCTGCTGCACTAAAGCATAATAAAATATTTCCTGCACCAAAATAAAACCAAATTTTATGAAATGTCATAATACAATGTCATAATACGATAAAAAAAAAATGTTAAAAGCTGCCCCGAGGAACGCCACGCTACATCCAACTTCCTGCTGCTAAATATAATAATATATTATATTATATTATATTATATTATATTATATTATATTATATTATATTATATTATATATATAATATAAAAGTAGGTAAGATAAAATTCAAGTGGCTCCAGAACTAAACCCTGAGGAAACACCACACCCGCCTTACTGCTGCTAAAGATTCGTATCTTCTATCCTCCATCAGGTTTTACACCATCCGCTACAGGGAGAGGAACAGGAAGTGGATCTACCAGACATGCCCAACTAGCGACACGGTCATTGACAGCCTGAAGCCAAACACACCATACGAATTTGGCGTCCGCTCCAACAAGGATGACCGCAGCAGCACGTGGAGCAAATCTGTCATCCACAACACCAACATGGGCAGTAAGGAGTTCCTGAGTCTTTCTTCCACCAAAAAAATACCTCAAATGTGTTTTTATTTGAAATATTCCTGATCTGGATGCCACTTCTTGTGGAGTATCTGTGCAGGAAAACATTTGTACATTTAACTGTGATTGTTTTTATGTCAGCCTCCTCTGCCTCCTGTAACTAAACTTAATCTTGTCATATTCCAAGACTGACCTGGTTGTTTTTTTTTTCCGCACTGATCCGATTTCCATCTTTTCTGGATTTCACAGATAAGAATGCCCAGAAACCATACAAGCATCATCCTCTGACAAAGCCATTGGTATGCAAGCTGCAGACATGTTTTTTTTAAGTACACACACACGGATATATATATATATATATATATAGGCAATCAGTGTGGTCTGTACAGTTAACAGCACAATAAGCCATGTTATTGTGAAAATAAGAATTCTTAGCTCTTATTTCTACTACTACTCCTCTTATTTCTTAGCTCTTAATTTACAGCTTATAAATTCACCAAAAATACTAACTGCTAAACAGTTAAAGTGATGACAGCTAGCCATTAACACCATAGACCTAATACAGCTGTCACTTACCAGGCTGTAAGTATATTTACTTCAGCTATTAAGCGGACTATTTAACATCCAGTTCAGCAGAGACTGACTTAATTTTTGCCAGGTTATTGAGAAACTGCAGGTTATAACACTTCTGTGATTGTGTAACCCCTTGCATCTCACGTGCATGTGGTGTGACACGAACTCAGACTCACATATGTGGTCATTTAAAGACATTAAAAGTCATCTGACCGCCAGGAAACTGTTGCAGTCTGTTAAGCATTTGCGCCCCGAAATTCAGGAACACGTTGCTGTCAATTTTAAAATGAAACTGTGTAAGGAAATTTGATATCAAGTTTTATTTTCTCTGTGTTGTATTCAATCGCTGACTGTTATACACATATTTTTACAATAATTTGTTACTCAAAGTCACACAAAAGAGCAAAGGAAGGGGGTGGGGGTGGGGGTGGGGGGTGGCGGGACATCTAGACTTCACAGAACAGCAAAAACATGAAGAAAAAAAACAGAAAAAAACTAACAAATAAAAAAGAATGTATCTTTCTGGATACTCCATTACCCATAAGTCTCAGTAGCTTTCACAATGCTGCACCAGTGCTATTGAGCTTCTTAAATCATAAAGTAAAGACAAACTAAAGTTTTGAAAGCGCATGTCTAAATGATGTGACAGCTTTTAAACTTTCCAGAGGACTTTACAGTGATGCAATGTGGGACTTGGAGTCTGAAAACTTTCACGGTTTTATTCATTTTCATCAACTATGTTTTGTTTTTGTCTTACAGAAGCCTTCTGCCTTCTTCCCTCCTCGTCCAGGTAAGATTTGTTGTTAATAAAAAAAAAAGAAATTCAGTTTTATCCTGCTAGCGGAGATGCTAGTTTTATCTGCTCGTTTATTATTTCTACCTTTCTTGATTTGTGCCGTGTGTGATAGTAGTTGGATATATATATATGGGCAGTAAAGTGATGTCATGGCTAATTCAAACCCTGAAAAAAGCAATCTTGTCCAGTTTTCCACATGAAATAACTTCATAGTGTCGACTTGTTCACAGCACTGCACAATGGCACCAGGCCTCGGTTCCCCACCATGAACAAAAACCCCGGCTTCCCCGGATCACCACGCACCTCTTTCGGTGAATATCTCCTCCTTGTTCCACTTTTGCTGTCATACTTTCACATTTTGTCCCATTCAGGCTTCAGGGATTTTTATTTAATTTTATTTTCAGAACCTTCTGAGCAGGGTTCCACTGATGAAAACAGCCTCCAAAACCACCTTGAAGTTTTGATCTTTACAATTTATAATGAGTAGTACCCCAAGTGGACAAAACTGGGATGATATGGAAGATGCTAATTTAAAAACAAAAACAAAAAAAGCTTGATTTTTATCAAACTGCATCCAGAATACTCCAGTAGCCATACCAGCTTCTTCCTCTGCCGTGTCTTTGTAATGTGGCCAGAATAGGGTTTTACATTGTCTTTTTGAAAAATTCATGGATGTACCTGGAAATGATGTGATCTTGAAGGCAGCATGTGTTGCTCTAAAATCCTAATGTCCTTTTCAGAAATGGAAATGAGATTTGCCGAGGACATTGATACAACCCCAGAGCAGCACAGAGCCTGGCCTTTGAACTTGATGATAACAATCTATATGCTCCCTTTTGGTGCCTATTTCTTCCATCTGGAATACAGATTGGAAACATAAATTACAGTGTCATCTGCATATAAGCAGATTATTAATGAGTTATTAATGAACACATGATAACATTGAGCTAGAGCATGTAGAATTAAAAGATCATAGGTCCTCATACAGAGCCTTGAGGTACTCCTCAGTTAGTACAGTACGTCTCCATTGTGATTGTCCATCCTGGAAGCCTCAGATTACACAGATGTCAGAGTAGAAGTGCTAATTTATTTTCTGTATCATCCCAGCTTTTTCTGATTTCCCAGCCAGCATTTATATGTTGGCCTCATATGAGCTACAAGTGGGGAAAAACAGGTCCTCCTGCCACAAACACCGAAGCCCCTTCCAGGACCGTAAGCGGGACCCAACTGGTGTTTTCTGTCTAATGTGGAGCACACATTACTGAAATTTAACGGGACACTCACAATTTGCTTCTTCCTTACCACATTTAGTCCACTTGTGTCTCTCGTGGGCCCCGTATATTTGGCTTCTCATTTGGAACCCATTATATTGAAATCATAAGGGAACCATGCCATTTGCTCATTTCAGGCCCAAGCCCCCTCTTTAGTAGGCCACTTTGAACTCAGATGCTCATGCTGGGTGGGATTGGGGAACAAACTCAAATTTAGTATCGTGTTTTGAAGGCCTTATCAGTGGAACCTGGGCTGCAGTGCCATTCTCTCCTGCAGGTCCGGTGTTTTTCTTCTTTCTTCCTCATCTTCCTTCCTCTTATGAAGTGCTGTTTCCACAGTGTCCCCCGAGAGCCAGCAGGAAACCATCCCTCTGCCCGGCTCTGCTGAGCCTAAACTCCCTCGCGAGACTCTTGGTAACCAAACAGATGCTCTTTGGCTTTTTACCCATCAGCTTCATTCAGTCATGCAGCTTCGGCTACGCACGTGGGAAAGGGGGCGGGGTCTGGGGCACGCAGCTCCTGTGGTTGGCTGCATGTTAGCATGCCCTGAGTCCAGTCAGAAAGTCGAAGCAAGGAGGTGACGTTGGAGGTCACGAGTAAGTTAACTTGACCCCGCCCACCCTGACGGCAGCCACGGTTGGTTATTCCAGCTCGTGTGATCGTAACCATGCTTCAGCGCCCATCAGCAACCAATTTTGCATTATCTCCTTCTTTTTTCTTGATTTCACTATGATCTGCCATCTTTCACCACTGTTTTTTTCTATTTTTCCCCAACTTTACTTTCCTTGGAGGCATTCGAGCTAAACAGATCTTTGGCACTTACAGCTCAGTAATGGCAATGACTGGTATTATGTGGCCCAGAGGTTAAGAGCTAGGCCAAATTTGGATTATAGCGGGTGTTTTATAGACCAAATGTGATAAGGCAGCTTGGACTCGTGTTGGCAAGAATTTTTAGGACCAGATGTGGCCCAAAAGCTCCAAAGGAAACGTAGACCTGGTCCGTGTCTGGTAGATTTGAGGCTGAGTTTAGACAGCTGCACGTCCATCAGTCAAGGCCAAATGTTTTCCATGGTCATGGAAAACTGCAGATGTGGAGCACATATAACATTCTTGCGTTAACTTTCTGGCTCTAGTAGAGCTCAGAAATCAACAGATTCACTGTCAAGGGTTGGAGAATTTGGAAGTTACTGGGACTGATGAGCCAACTAGGTCCACTCTGACAGATGTTAGTATCAGATAAGTGTTTGCAGATTGTTAATGGTGCACAAAAATATACAGACTTAATGATCATGGAGGGCTTTAAAATCAACACAAAACTGGTTTTGTTCTCATTATAGACAGGTTCAGGGCATTTCAGGGCAAGATACCATGGTTGAGAACCTACATTACTGGTCCCTGGTAAAAACCACATAGATGTCAGCTGGATTGGAATGGGAGTCATGAAAAACAAAACCTACTTGACTGGAATGGAGAAGGCATTCTAATGTATCAGTTTAGCATCAAGCAGTTGAATCCTGAAGATGAGATGAGTTTCTTGGAAGTATAAACTTTATGTATTAGCATTATTTCATACGTCCTCCACCATAGCATTCACTTTTAAACATTTAACACTTTTTCTGCTGTAGTTTTCTTTGTAGAAGGGGACTAAAAGCAGAGTAAAAGAGAGGCCAGTATTCTAAAGGTACAGTTTGGAGAGAGCAGTTTCAAGGACTTCAAGGACAGTTAGTGTTTGTTAATGTGGTGGCTGTCAGGCTTTCTTTGGAGAATTTCTCTCATTTCAGAAAAGCTAACTCTAAAGTTTGTTTCTGTTAGGTGAGGTTGATTTCAGAAGTCTCAAAACCAGTATGGTACAATGAAGACACAACCAGTCTCATTTAGCAGACTGGTTCTGAATAACACTGAAGCTTTAGTACCGTCAGGAACCTGGCTGTGAAGGACAGAATCCAAGGAGAACAGGTCCAGACAAAGAACGTTAGGATGAGTTAGGAGTGTCAGGGCACTAGAGATGTTTCCCCTGGTTACGATGAGGTGTTGAAGTGTCCACCTCTGCTTGTCCAGCTTTTAAGAATCCTGGCCATGCTAGTTGAAAATCTGTACCATGTCAAAGCCTGATTGAGCCCTAGAATTGTGCTTGGTCACTGTTGATCTGAAAGTCTCAAACTGTCTCGGGTCCATCAGGAGTGGAGGTTCTGGGCCCTCTACAAGGGTTTGGGATACCTGCTGCCAGATTAACCATGGTCTGTACTAGGTTCTGGGTCATATTGAGTCACTCAATCCTTTATTTCACCATAAACGTTCTTTTACAGATGTTGGTTTTGGTGCAACTAGCTTCACGAAGAGCAAGAGATTGTTTCGCAATATTGTACGAGGGTGAAAGGTAGTTTGGAACTGCACATTTGATCAAAGTGGAGGTTTTAATTGTGTTAAAGGTTAATCACTTCATCAGCCCACAAGTCTTTTTTTTTTAGCAAAAAGTTAGAAAACATTTGGATTCAATAAATATTCATTCAGTTTTAGGCCAGGAACAATTTTTGGTCTAATTCAAGACCTTCAAAGAAAACCTGTAGACAAGCCAGTCAGGACCCAAGTCCTCCATCTTCTACCCTCAACATTCATCCCTCTATCCTACTATCCTTCTGTAGTCTCATCTTTGGTTCTTCCAGCCTTCGATATTTGTATCCTTTAATCCCTCCTTTGCCCATATATCTTTTGTACTTCTGTCCTCAGTCTTCTGTTATTCTGTCCACTTTGGTTCTCTTTTCCATTACCTGTCCTTCTACCTTCTGTTCTTCTATCCTTCTGTTCATCTGTTCTCTGTCCTTCCATCCTTCTGTTCTCATCGGGTCTTCATCATCGTTCCTTCAGACTGCATGCAAGACTGCATGTTGGCCAGTTCAGACGCAGACGTGGTTGAGCTTTCCCTCCGGAGAAAGACAACACAAGTCGTTCTGCAAAGTCCTCCTCCAGTACGACGTCTGGCTACCAGACTTTCTACAAGGTGCACGATCACTGGGACCAAAACCAAAACCTTCAGACTTTTCAAAACATATCCAGCTCCCCTTGTGCCAACATGAGATTATTTCTGAATGGCCTCTGGGGATATAAGAACTTGCTAAATTTGGTCTTAAATTGGCTGAACAAAGGTTGATCTAATCCTCGTCACCAGACAGTCAGAGCTACCAAACCCAGGTCTGCTCGTTCCTGTCTGAAGACTTTCAAAGACGTGTATCTGGCTGGAGGTGACCAAACCTCAAGTCAGATTCCCGTGATCATGGTACCTCTCTCCTCTCTGCCCCAGAAAAAGGAAACAGCGTTAGAAACAGCAGCCCATGGCCAGCGGACCCTCCAACTGCTGCCCTCCCAAAACTCCAGCCCACTGCTGCCCCTCGCGCCAACATCACAGCCTCCCCTCTCTCTAAATTCCCGTCCAGTGGCAGCTCACTTCATGGGCAGACTACTAAGGCGCCCACTAGAGCACCTGAGAAGCCTCATAACCCTGCGGGTAATTTCCACCACCAACTTCTCAGTTTCTTCTTCAGATGTTGGATGTTGACTTCGTCCTTCGATATGCCTGTCCTACTTTCTCCAAGTGTTCTTTCCATCAGATTTAAACCGGGCAAAGATGTTTAATCAATGTGATTGTCTCTGGTCTTAATTCGACAGGATGTGGACCGTCTCTTAATTTGAGAATTAATTTGGAATTGCAGTGTTCAACCTTCTCTTTCCCACACAGCTGTCATCAAAATGCAGGATGGTTCGTCGTTGCTGAGATCAGCGTTGGCCAATGAGAGGGCCAAAACTAACACCTGGGGTAATAATAACCTCACGAGCTGCTTCCCGTGTCAGCCTTGCTCTCTGTTTGTCTGCTCCTTCTGTACGGCTTCCAGGCAGCTTCCAGGGAAACGTTTCTGTCCACAGGTCTGGCTGCTCACTGCGAGAGCTCCGCCTCTATATGCACCTCATCCGGTGTCTGCATGTAGCGCGCAATCTTCCAGTCATGGCGGCAGCTTCAGTGACTGCGGTTCACCAAGATTGCGAACGCTTCCAGACCCGTCATGACCCCATCATATCTCTCTGTGTCCCCGTGAATTAAACGCCATCAGATGTTCTGGTCCATCACTAACGTCGCTGCTCAGGGCTGCCGCCAGCTCGCTTTGTCTGCCAGCGTAGATAAGGAGCACATCCGACTGTAACCCCGGCCCTGCAACTGTTTTTTTGGTCTTTTTAGGTCAAGGCAGCCACAGAAACGCGAACCCGTTGCTGCCTCTGCTGCCCTACAGCCCAGCAGCACCCCCAGTGGCCGGATCCATGAGGCCCGGCTCCAGAAACCCCCTCTTTTCCTTCTCTAGCGGCCCCAGACTGCCCCACTCTTCCTCTAGATCCAGTAACTCCTCCCCAACCTCTGGGATACTCGGGGGTAATCCTCCTACATCCTCTCATCTTCTCTTCAGGGCACTTCGGCCGCCTCCAGCCGCTTTCTAACTCCACCGTAGATTAAAGTACCAACAGAAACACTGATCTGCTGTAGTTTTCAGTCTCAGGTCGGCTGCAACAGTCAATAAGAAGTCGGCAGCATCTCTAAATGCCATTCTCAATCTTTTCTGTTTGCTGACATATGTGTTGTCAGACTTCCTGTTGTTGCACTGTTACCTGCTAAATGAACCTCTCAGATGAACAACCAAAAGAGTCTGATGTTTTCTCAGAATGCTAATGCTAGCTAACATTCCAGGTGGGTCATGGGATATAAGTTCTGCAGCAATTTCCAGAATTGGTCAGGAATATGGACATTTTGGGGGAAACTACCATGAATTCTGGCAAATGTATAATATATATATCATGCGAGCAACAATTATGAAACAATTTCAGTCAGTTTAGCCTCTAAACGTCCAACCACTTCATTCCAGTCAAGTTGAAGTCTGGACTTTGACTAGGTCATCCCTGAACCTTAATTCCTTTATTTTTCAGCCATTTTGATTTAGATTTGCTGCTGTGTTGCTATGTTTGGGATTATTGTCAGCCAAGTCCATCTGTCAGACAAATGGTCTCACATTTGCAACACCAAATCATCACCCCTCAACACCAAGCTTGACAGAGGGCGTTAAGACCAAACAACTCCACTTTGGTCTCATCTGTCTGTAGAACGTTGTTCCAGTAGCCTTGGGGTTTGTTCAGATGCAGTTATTCTGTTTTTCTTTACACAGAAGAAGGCTTTCCCCTGGCAGACTTTTCAAACAAACCATACTTTCTCATTCTTCGAGTTGAGCTGTCGTGGAGTTTAACATTTAACATGCTCAATGCGGCCCTGTAGGAGCTAAGATGTGGCTCTTTTTTTTTTTTTTTTTTCTTTGTGTTTTGCTTTCTGTATTTCTCTGAGCATTGCATTGTCGACCTTGGGGTAATTTTTCACATCTGAGGAGACGATTTTATTGAATGTTCTCCACTTATAATCTTTCAGAGTGTCGAATGTTGAACTACAAATAGTTTGGAAATAACTTTATAACCCTTTCAGATCAGTGTGTACCAACAATTGCTTCTCTCAGACCATTTCCAAGGTCTTTCCCTCATGGCATTGTGTTAACACATGCCTGAATACTCCAGACTAGCCAACAACCAAATCTTTTATAGAGGTCTGCGCACCTGCTGATCATCTTAAATCCTATGGAAGCAGTAATGCTGTCAGTATTTTTTATTTTTATTTTTTTTGCATTAATTTTTGTTAAATATATAATTCTATGGTGAAAAAAGTTATAATTTACCTCATGCAAAGATCTGATATAAACATGTGTAGCTTATATAGACTCTGTTTAAAGACCTAGGGCAACATTGTAGTTTTTTTGGGTTTTTGGGGGCCAGATACAACATGCTAGGCAGATCTGAGAGAGAGCTTGATACCTTTCATTACCAGTGTGCCCACTGCCTCACAGTATTCCAAAACCAGTCCTGGAACCTGTCAGCTCCAGTTTAAATGAGAAACTAGCCTTCAGTCAGTCAATTTTCAAACACTCAAGGGACAAAATGTTCTTCCAGAGCATGTCAATGGGTTTTCAGATCTGTTTCTGAAAAATACATTGGTTTTTTTTTTTTCATAAGATTTATTTGTAGGTTGTCATAAATAGAGCAGCTGGGTTGATACATAATTTAAATATAAATTTTGAGCAAAGCTTTGAGGAATTTGAAGCATAGCTGTGGACCTGGAATGTCTAAACCTGGCTAGCAAACTGAGAAGACGTACTGTTTTTCCCAAAAAGTTATTTATGAATCCAGTTTTTCATAACTTTCTGTTTTTCTGGAGTGTGTTCACATTTGAAAAGTTGGTTCTTTTAAACATTTTTTTTTTAAACATCTATAAATATTTGCCAGCAGTGAATGTAGAAATTCAGTACAGTCACGCAGTTGTGAAACAGCCACCACTGTAACGGTGACATGAATATTAGCATAGCCTAACATTATAACTTTAGTGTAAACATTAGGAAACAATTGCATCAACTATCATTGCACTATATCACTGTTTTAAATATTAGTATGTTATTGAACACTAGCCTTTTAACTTTAGTGTAACCATTAGCATACGTAATTAACAATTAGCCTCATAACTTTAGTGTAAATGCTAGTACATGTTGAAAACAACCAATACTATACTTAAGTGTGAGCATTAGTATACATTTGTGACAACTAGGAAATCATTTTATTGGTGGTGTAAGTATAGCATATGTTAGGATTAACTAGCATCATAACTTTAATAGGAATATTAGCATACATAAGCAATAACTAGCATCTTAAACAACAATTAGTTTTAGTTGGCATACCTTTTTTTTAGCACATCTAATGTAATGCTAATAATTTACAAATTAGTAATATATCCTTGATTAACATATTAGGAAACTAGAATTAGAACTTTAGTGTCACTATTAGCAAATATTTTTCGCAATCAGTATTAGAACTTTTGTGTAAATATTGGTATACATTAGCAACAACTAGCATTGTAATGTAAGCAACAATTAGCATTATAGCTTTAGTGTAAATATTAGCATTGCTTACATTAGCAAAAATAAGCATGATAATTTAAATACCAATATTAGCATACATCGGTAACAACTAGTATTGAAGCTTCAGTGTAAACATTAGAATAGTTTGGTAACCACTAGCGTTATTACTTGACTGTAGATATTGGCATGCATTAGAAACACCTAGTTTTCTAAATTTGTTGTCAATATTATGATACATTATATAAAAATAGCATTATACCTTTATAAATATTAGCATATGCTAGCGACCATTGGCATTATTACTTTAATATGTAATATGCAATGTAAGTAAAAAGTGAGCTACAATAATGTATTCTTCCTCGCTAGCATAGAAGAAATGCTGCAACACCATTGTTGATCCTGTTTTTGATTATCTATCTATATTCATTGCTCCTTCTCTTTGACTCCAGATGTGATTTTTTTTTTTTGACAGAAATGAGTGTCAGTACATTTGTCTGTAGAAGATCTGAAAACAAGATGCAGTTTTAAAAACTAAAAACAAATGTGAACACACCCTTAAAAATCTTGAATTAAAGACACTTCTTGACTAAAATAAAATGGACAACAGTAAGTATGACCTTCTTGAAGGCAGTAAAAAAGAAGCTCCACTGGTTGTTCTCATGTTGGGTTCAGTTTTCAGAAACAGTTTCTTTCCCTTCGTAACACTCAGTTTTCTCCCAACAGTAAACGGACAACCACACCGGGGCATTTCCCCACCGAAACATGCCATATGGTCCAGACATCGACTGGGTAAAGAGATGTTGTTTGTTCTTCTGTGTCCCATCATTAACCCTCCAGTCACCTTCACAGCATTCATACCTTCATCGCAGCTCGTGTGGGTGTTTTTGTGCACATCCATTGTGTTCATTAATACTTTTATGTCCACGCACTCATCCTACCATCATTCATCATTCATCCATTCATTCATGCATTCATCGGTCTGTCAGTCCATGTTGCCTTTTGTCTCACGTTTGCTACCTTGAATTGAACGTCTGCAGGTTTCTAACAATGCTTTCTTGCAGAGTTCTTCAAATAATCAAGTGTATGTTTGGAAGCTGGAGCTTGATTATTTGAGCTGGTTACATAAGTCAAGTAACAGCAGTGAATTCTCTCTCCATGACTCCATGTGCTGAGGGGTTTGGGTTTCATCGTCTGCTTTGAGTTTGTGTTCGGCCCTCACTGAGATCTGTCCGAGCTTTTTGGGTAGTGGGATCAGGAATGTTTTCTGGCTTTCATAGTCTCTATTAACCACAACAGAGTTCACATTTAGTTTTACTCTTAACCACCAAACAATCAAAATCTTTGGGGTGAAGCCATCCCTAGAAGATAGTGAGATATCTCTGGAAAGGCAGCTGGTTCTTCCACAAAAAAATGAGTATCAGCTGGCAGAGGTTTTTGAAGAGTCATTTTGAAGCCCATTTTCTGGACCTGTTGTTGAACACCATCTTGACAGGAACTAACAACAACCTAATTCCAGTTAATCCAAAAATGGGCAAACTGGCAGAGCAAACAAGCCTGGAAGCTGGCTAAAATATACCCACCTTACCTCAGTTAACACAACCTAGCTATTTTAGCCTAGCATCATTCATGCTAATCCATAATGATCAGTAACATTATTTGCTTTCAATTCAGTTTAATTAAACTTTTTTTGTTTAGAGTCTATCACACTACAAATTGTCTCTAGGTGCTTCACAGAGACCCAGAGCCCGACCCTGTGCAAATATTAGTAACTAAAGTAATATTATTAAATCCTGATTTAAAGAAACAACAGCAAGTAAAAAACTCCCCAACTGGGAGAAAAACATTTAAGCCAAATAATGGCAAGGAAAACTCTACTGCCTGTAGAGCTCTGGTTAAGCTCTACAGGCACTCGTCATCAGTCAGACAGCAAAGGATAGCTGAACATTAGGGAATATTTATATATGTTAGCAATACTAGGATATGCTAGCATTGACTAGCATTTTAACTTTACTGTAAATATTAGGATACATTAGCAATGAGTTCCATGATAACTAACGTAAAAATTAACATATGTTGGTAACAAATAGCATTAACTATAATAACTTAACGTTGTCTTGATTTCTGAGCTGTGAATGCAGACAGGACAAATATAATCCTTTCTATTTTAAAGATACTATAAAGATAATGTATTAGTTAGCATCATAGATTACCATGAATGCGAAGTTAAGGTACAGTAGCTAACATCTGGTAACCGAGCTGAGCTGGATGTCTTGCAGCCAGGTTCTGAGTCTGCTCGTTCCAACCATTTGCAGATTTTTGGATTAACCAATGTTGGGTGAAGTCAGTTCCTACCAAAATGGCATCTTTAAGTAACACAAAAAAAGGCTTCAAAAGTGCTCCTCAGAAACCTATGGATGACATTATAGGAGGTACACCAGTTCTTCTTAGCCTATGATCCAGAAGCACATCCAGATCACATGCTGATACCTCAAGAGAGCTCAGAGCCTTTGTCTGCCTGGTTATTCTTGGTGGCAGTTTTGTGTCCTCTATTGTCTGTTTTGTTTGTTGTTTTTGTCTGCTAACATCTGTGGAATTGGTTGACCAGAATAGGTGCCTGCAGGCTCCAGGACTTTTAAACTGTGGTTGCTGGAGTCTAAAGTGCCCTGTTTGGTTCAGATGAAAGAAAAACTGAGCGTTCCAGCCAGAGCCCAGTTTTAATTACACTGCGTCTCCTGCTGCAGTCAACAGCTCGTTGCTGGACGACAAGAAGTTTCCTGGCGTGTTTGGCCGTTCGAGTCCCAGCGCTCAGGACCGGCTTTATGGTTGGTAACAGCATGATTCTCGCCTGTCTGAACCCACCGCTCTGCCCGTGCTGCTTCAGTCACTCTGCGCCGCCACCGCTACATGGTTTTGATGATGTCCCAGGTCCAGAGACAACTCTCTGAAGGGACCTGGAAGGAAAATACTGGCCGCCAACTTGAAAGCACTGGCCAAAGGCTTTGGCGCAACCTGTGGAAAAACCTCTCTCCCTGGAAAGTACGAGTTCCCCTGATCGTTAGCTTACTTTAAAGAACCTCACTCTGCAGAGCTTTGCGCTTTTTCTCACCACAAAAATTAAAGGGAACCGCTTCCAATCAGTCTTTGATGGACCAGGGTTCTGGATGGGACTCGCTAGTGTTGTTTTAATCTTCCCATCCAGGGATCACGTGCTTCAGCCTGTGCTTCTTGCTTGAGCTTCAGACGTGTTTAGAAAAGCATCACGCAAACCAGGACAGCATGGCGTGCATCAAGCAACTGCCTCTGGAATGTGGAAACCGCTGTTTGCTTTTTATTTCACAACTGTTTGTGTATGAAGAGAGAAAATCATACCAATATTTATTTGACTCAGTCCCGTACTGCAATCACGAGACATTTGTGAATGGGGGCTGTAATTACGGCCCAGTTTCCACTGAGCCTGTCCAGTATAAAGCTCCTCTGAGAACACTAGAAATCTATGGGGTCCAGGTTTTGTTGACAGAGCTTCTAATTTATCTTGAAGAATAATAAAAGTTTACTCAGAAAGCACAAGAGTTCTTTGAAGCCGAAGACAACTTTCTGAAGTTTGAGGAAAACTCCAAACATGGCCGGCGCTACAGGCGGCCGTCATATTTACATGTAACTGATTGAAAGAATGCCTGTCTGTTGTTTTAAGTTACCAGCTAAAATGTTGCAGGACTTCATCATCTTTCATGTTCCTCCCCATGCATTTATTATTTATTCCTGGAACCCCATCAGCCACTTGATTGTGAGGAATTTGGGCTTCTCTTGAAGTTGAGGAAGGGGGTGTAATTGACTACAGGTTCAGGACTTCAGCATGAGAAATTAATAAAGGCTTCGTGGAATTACATGGGATTGTTCATGTTTTCAGGTCCATTTGGTGTTTGGAAGTGGATATACAGTTCTACCTTGAGTGAAAAATTAGATTTTCCAAAAGATTTGAAAGCACATGGCCAGAAAACAGGCCCAAAGTGGCTGCTGGGCTTTTACTTTTTACCTTATTTAGACAAAAATAACCCACTGGCTAATATCATGACTGAACGTGATTCATAGCAAACGTTTCTGCCATGTACCACTTCAGTGAGCTATGAAAACACATTTCATTAATCTTGGTAGAACAAGCAGACTGCTGTTTTCTACTGAACAAAGGCTCAGACTTTAAAGGCAGGTCACAGGTTGTAAATTAAGAGGCTCAGTTCATAAAACATCTTAAAGGGTTTGATGTAAATTGTGTGTCTTAGGATCCCCAGCTCGTCCATCCATCAACAAGAATCCAAACCTGGTTGGGAAACCCGGAGAAACAGGTAACAACTCAACATCTATGAAGGGATCTATTTTCAGTTGAAGGTTTCTGTTTCAGGAATACCACAGTCATTTTGTTTCTTGTGTTCTCTATCAGACAAGGTGAACCTCATTCAGTCTTTCAACAAGATACACATGCCGAAACCTAAAGTTCCTGCAGCAACCACCAAACCGACCAAACAGGAGAGGAGGCAAACTACAACTGTTTCACCAACGACCGCTGGTACGGACATTTTAGTTGCTCTTTGGTTTCTTTAAATGAAAGAACAACTGAGCTTCATGAAAGCTAATAATAAATCAGTCCAACTTATCGACAGCAGTGTTCAAACATATAAAACACTTGGAATCTAATGGCAACCAGCCTGGTGGCAGCAGCATGGCAAGGTTTGGCCTTGCCTATCCAAATCTAACTTATGATGGGGTGGCAGAATACAGCCCACCTCTTTAATCACTCAGGGAACTGTTTATGGTCCACTACATGCTGTCAGCAGATGCTTTACAAGTTACAATTACTTTTATCTCCACAAACTTCTTTGACGGTACCCTAAAGTTGTTTGTGATTGCTGTAGAGCAGCCAATGAAACATCATAGTTAGAAATTAATTGGTTCTGGAAGTAGTTTCGTAACCCTGAAAATTTACTGCAGGTCAGAAGAGACGCGTTTTCCATGTAAATGCCCTGTTCCGTTCCAAAATACCCCAAAATTCGGACAAACATTTTAAACAAATCATAAAAATGCATTAAAACATGTAACAAATACATGTTACCATTAGATTACAGCACAATAAACATAAAATGAGAGTTGTACATAATAAAAAAAGCAAAGAATAAAGTAAAGAATCAAAATTATGTTCATTTACCTTTTAACGGCTGTCGTTGTCTACTTTTGCCTTCTTTGGTTAATGTTCTCTTTTAGCAGTGGTTTTTGCCTGACGTTTTGTAAAGAACCGATCCAAGGACGTTTGCTTTTGTCGACTTTTAACAATCCTTTGAAAATGTGCAAGGCAAACATCATCATAATGAGCGATAGCCTGACTAGTGAACAGTTTTTCTGGGTAATTGTTTTCAAGGAATTCTGAAACTTTGTGGAATTTTCCTAAAATGTCAATGGAATGCCAGGAAGATGCTAGCCGATAGCCAATGGCAGAGCAGCTACAAGTATGTTTACGTTCGGTAAACTCTGGGAGCTTCAAGTAGCAGCGCATACTGTATTTTTGGCTTTCGTATCCTGAAATTTATTTCGTAACAAGAGGCAATTTTCCCGTTGAGATGTGTCATAACCTGAAAATTCCATATGTAGAGACTTTCGTAAGTAGAGGAACCACTGTATTTCTTAAATAGTAAAGACTACATAAACCACAGTTTGTTAAACTTTATTTTACTTGTGAAAATGCAAGAGACGGTCATTTCCTGTGTTTTTGTAGTTAGACCACCTTAGACCAGGTCGAGACTACAATGCTCAGACTGCTCAATCTTGGATTAAATTATTTTTTAGATAGTAAAGTCTATTACCATTCGTACCAGCCCACCCTAAAGTAACAGTCTTGAAATAGAAGTGGCTTTTTTATACTGAATCCTGAAATAAACAACAAGGTTGTTGCTATATGTGTATTAAGATCTTAAGCAACAGTCTGTAGATTCTGCATTCTTGAACATTTTTATCCATGTGAGATGCCAGAGTATTCTTTTATTTCTCCTTTCAGCGACTCGACAGGAAACCTGGGAAGAGTCTGACCTTTTCAAGCCACAGCCATCCTCCGACATCGATGCCATGGGCAAGAAACGTTACGTTGGTAAGCTGTGATGGACAAGTTGACTGTAAATTTTGGGGGATTATGGTGACGACATCTTGTCGGGAGCTGACTCAATTTGAAGATGCTTAAATGGGCGAATAGGACAGTCCTGGAAGCTGATTGGAACGTGCACACCTTACCTCAGTTACCACAGGCCAGCTACTTTACACTACCCCTTGCTAATCTATGACACTAACCAAGGTTACTTGACTTTGTAGAGAAATGTTTTGACTTCCAAAACTCTGGCCAGGCTCCATCAGAGCTACCACAGCCATCTGATGCTGGTAGAAGCTTAGCCAGGTTACTTGGCTGGCAGCAGTCGCAGTGCAGTTGCAGCCTGGACCATTGCAGGCCAAGACCAGGAGTAAAGTCCACTGACTGGCCAAGCTGTCAGTGTGGACGTCCTCTTTTTAAAGATCCTCTCCTGGTCAAAGGTTAGCTAAGTGGCAGCTTTTGACCCTGGAATTGAGAGCCAATCGATTGCGGTGGTCTCGTAGACTATGCATGAAGAAGTGGATAAACCCTCTGTGATGTCACCCAGAGATATATTATAAAGTTACTTAGAAGTCAGATTGTCTGGATTCTGTGTGATAACCCAGCACTGACCGGCACAAGTCGACAAATGACAAAACAAGCCCACCTTTAACTTAGTTACCACAAATGAGCTACTCAGCTTACCTCAAACTAACCTATGATGCTAGCATTACCTGACATTCATTCTGAACAAAACTTCCATCCATCCTGTCTTCTGATCTTGCCAAAATCAGAACTACTGGACATAAAATAAAAACTGGTGGACCTCTGCTGGGACCCATGGTGCTATGGTGCCTCGGTCACCTAACAGTCACCACGGCAGAGCACAATTGGCTACCCTTTAGCAAGTGGTCCAGTTGGTTAACCAGAAAAGATCCTGAAATGGTCTGAGGTGAAGGCTACTCAACTGGAGAACCTGGCTGGTCTGGCTACTGCAAGGGGTAGCAAATGATGAGCTAGATGCCATCAGACAAGAACTGACTCTATTCATCTCTGTTTAATCCAAAAAATGGACAAATGGGCAGAACAAACAGACCTGGAAGCTGGCTGGATCCCACCTGCCCACATTAGTTCAGTTACCACAACTTTGCTATTTTAGCTTGACTGACTTATCTCATGCTGCCTATGATAGTAATTAATGTGATCTTATATTATTCTGATCAAATCTGTCCAAACAAATAGAGTTCAGATTAGAGGTCTTCATGGGTGCACTTTCATGGACCCTAAACCCGAATGGACCCGTGAAAGTTCGACCCTGAAACCGACCTGATCCGAGCTATTATCATAAGCTGAGTGACAGCTGCCACCGCCAATATCTTTACCTCTCTCGGGTAAATGCGGACCCAGCCTGTCAGAGAGCACCTGACCGGACCGAGACTAACTGTACCGATTCCCACCTGTCACGTCTTGTGAATGGACCCGAGACCCGATTCAGGTCGGGTCGGAACCTTCGGGTTTGTCAGGTTGTTCCGAAGACCTCTAGTTCAGATGTTTCTACCAAAACAATATCTGAATCAAGTGCTACCAGAACAGAAACAAGGAGTAGCAGAGCTCCACTGGTACCAGGGGTCACTCAGTCATCTGTGGCCAACCTAGGCGTGACTGATGACGTGATCATGGGTCTGGGCTGGTAGCTTGTTCAGCCCGTCACAGGTGATCGTGGAAGTAGATCGGTTGGCTGGTCGAGCTGCTGCAAGAGGTAGAAGCCAATGATCTGGAGATAGCCCAGCTGGTGTCCTTTAGTTCATCTTCACTAGCAACCTGAGGAAAGGTAGCTGCTTCTGAATGCTTAGCTAAGCTTCACCCCCAGCCAAAGATGAGCTGCAGGTCACTCAAAGAAAAAGACATGGCCCAATTATATGATTATATGATTATTATGTGATTTTATATAATATTACGAGATGAGGTACATGCAGTAAGAATTCACTTACTGTCATGAATGTGACATCGAACTATGAAGACCAAAACTGTTTCTGTACCAGGCTGTAAGTACGTTAATATCTGCTGTAAAGTTGGTGAACAGTGAGTCAATGGAGACTGACTCACTGTTGGAGTCAGCCCCAAGTGGTCATAAGAACTGCAATGTTCTTCACTTTATTGGTTGTATGCAGCCCATGGCATCTTCCACTGGCCGCCAGGTTTGTTTATTCGGCCCATTTGCCCATTGTTGGATTTGCTGGGGATGCCCAGAGTCAGCTTCTGTGAAGGTGGCGTCTCCCGGAGCCCGAAGGGCCTGTACAAAACAAAAACAACAAATGCAAAACAAAGGACTCGTTTAAGGATCTGCAACCCCATATGGATGTAAAGTGCCTTCAGATGGCATTTGTTGCAAATTGGCACTGTAAAAATAAACTAAACTGAACTGATGAGTACTAAAAAGCATCTGTTGGAAGTTTTACCATTGTTTAGATTGTGACTAATTGGCACCCTTGTCCTCCCACAGCGCCTCACGTCATCTACCAGACTGGGAAGAAGCCAGATGAGCCCTGCTCCATCACCTCCTCCCTCAACTATTTCCCTGAGGATGAACCTGGTGAGGCCAGCGTGACATCTCCTCCCAAAAATGCCCCATCCAACCTCACCGTGGTAACCGTGGAGGGATGCCCGTCTTTCATCATCCTGGACTGGGAGAAAACTGACAATGACACCACTGGTATGAAGACCTTAGACTTTCAGCTTTTTCAGTCAAACAGAACAGTTTTAAAATTAATTTTTAGAAAAATACGTATTGTATAATAGTGTTTTTTTTGTTGGTCTGTTAAATTATATTGAAAAGCCACCACATGCAGTCTATTATGGCACTGAATTGTGGCTAAACCATGTCAATATACACACAACAAATTGAGTTGGAAAGGAATTAGCCAAGAGAATGGCACAGCGAAGGATATTCACTGCTAATTTCATCCTTTTAAATGTATAATTTTGGGAAAGGAATATGCCTCTGTATAAGCAGACAACTGCGCGATTCTCACACTATCTCGAAACCTTTGGGCAAACTTTCGTTTAATCTCACCAATCCAGTCAAGGAGGCAGCTTTTGAAACGCTCCCTGTTAGACCTCATGCTGGAGCAAAATCTCTGAAAAACAAGACCACAGTGCTTCTGTTGCCTGTGTGACCAAGGTTTTAAACTGTCATATGCCCAGTTTTTAGGCCTTTTTCGCTTTCACTTTGACAGGTCCACGATTGATTTAACATCTTTGATTTTCCCTTCACATAAACATTAATTGCACCTGGTCCTCTCAACTCACTCATTGATACCCATGTTGGGTCTGGCCCATCCCTCTTGAATGAGAGTCAACTTAAAATGAAACATTCTCCAACTGTCTCTTCCGCCATAGCACATAACTGACAGTAGCATCTCTGACTGGCTTAGGAAAGTAATCAATAACACCAGGGAAAGGGGAAGGAAAAACAGGGTGCTCACTGGACCACACAGGAAAAAAAAAAAGATTTGGGAAGTTTGATCTAACTGACCCAGAGGTTTTGAGTCACAATCAAAATAAAAATGATACTATTGTGGACCTCTCTGTGACAGTCTGTGGGAATCAGAGGTCTTACTGGTTTGAAGGAGATCAAATGCTCATTATTTTATTTGCCAGCGGAGAAAACTTACAAAATCATTTGGAGATCAAGTCAATGTTCTTCCTTGTGTATAAGAAACACCAAAAATAATCAGAAAATCCACTGTGCACTGGGTTTATTAAGGTTTATTTCAGTGTACTGATGACTAACAAACAACTCTGTTGGCTTCTCTGTCGTCCTCCCCTCAGAGTATGAAGTCATTTCCACCGCAAAAGGACCCGATGGAGAGCAGGTGTCAATCCTGACCACCAACCAGACGCACACGGCTGTGGAGAACCTCAAACCTGAGAGCAGGTAAGACTAACCGCAGTGCCTGCTGTTATTTTAGTCAGTCGCACTCCTCAGCAGGTTAAAGTACCAACAGAGGTATGTCAATAGTCCATCACATGAATCCTGGATTATAAAAATGAAGAGTTGAGGTGTTCCTGCTGAGAGCACTGAGGTCTGACAGGACGCCTGCAGCGGTCGCAGCTGTGCAAACAGGCCAAGGCCACAGAGCACGCTAAAACAAGCAACGTTCTAACATTTAATGAGCCTGGACGTGACAAAGCTGATGGCGGCCGGAAATGAAGTCTGTCTCGTGTCAAGTTCAGACTCCTGCGTCACCACTGGGAGCACAGGTGAAGGTTTTCATCATTGTGCACCAGCTGTGGGACTTTTACGACCGTTCAAGGCTCTACTACCTGTTTAAACACGGGGCGTAAGAACGGGAATACAATGTCTTCTGTGTCTCTAAAAGATCGCTTGCGAGAGTAAAATGCATTCATTTCACTGTATAAAAACCCAGGTGACATGGCAACATCCACACTAACAGCTGAAACCCATTCGCTGAAGTACAGAATCGTGCACCTCCAAAACACCTCCAAAGTCAATCGGTTTGTTACAATTTGTTTACTTTTGTAGCTAAAAGCCAAAGTCCCACGGAACGCAGAACAGCCTTGAATCAGCCTTGAAGTGGCTTTAAAGCAGTTTTGCTTCATACTCGACGCAACCTGAAATCCCACAGGGAACGTTTTAAAGCAGAGTGCTTGCAAGCACCACCTGATCGGCTAAATTTATAAGAAATTACGAGTTTATCCAAAGGTTTCAAGCTCACATGACGGTTGTGTGGTAGTCTGTTCATTAAAAGACGTATATCTCTCCATGTCTTGTTCTTTCTGGAATGATTCAAATGAAACGTGCTTTTGAACTTCTATGCTGATCTCCTCCTCATTTGTGGCTCCAATAACTAAAACCCTCTGAACTGTTTAAACAGCCTCCTGGGTTAATGTAACATCAATGTATAGTCATAGTCTACTCATTCGAAGGTTGCAACAACTTTCATAGATGGTTGTATCTGATGTGGCTTTCATCACACCGATGCACAATTACAAAAAATTAAACAGGACTGTTTAAAAGCACATCGCTTACTCCTTGTATCTCGTTGGAAGAAATTTAAATGGCTGTCATTTTTTGATAATAAGACAAAGGTACATCAGAAACACCCACTGTCAAATGCTGCTGCAACACTAGCATGTTCATGTTGGCATGTTAAGTTCAGTGGTGCAGTTATGCAATTGGCGTGGTTCACATGAACATGTGTGAACAAAAAGACTGTTATTAGTTCGGTGATCTCCGCCACACGCTTTTAATCAGCCCAATCAGGTTATACCCTATTCCTTATTTGTTATATTATGTATTTTTGTCAGCACGAACATCAAACAAACCATAAAACCAAACTAAATACATAATTTTCTGCTTTTGCCTGGACCAAAAGTGCCAAAATACAAGTATGCACAGATAGCGGACATATTTGGGTCTAGTCTGGGTACTTTGGTACTTTTGACTCATCAACAAAAGTGTTATGTCAGCCACACATGGCCTAAAGGCCATGAGCTGGGCCTGACTTGGTTTGTAGCTTGTGCTGTATAGGTCACGTGGTCCAGAGCACATAAACATACCCCCAAAAAAAGTTGAACAATGTCTGGTAAAATTCTGGCTGAATTCTGGGAGAAACACTCACCTTAAGTAAACATCATCAATCATGGCTCAAACTGGGCCAAAAAAACTGCAGATGTGGACCGTGTCAGGGCCAAATATTCTTTGCTTTTTGGGAATCCTGGACGAGAAGATCCTTCCCTCGTCCAGAGTACTGAAGACAGGTCATAGATTGGCTTTTCCAGCAAGACAATGAGACAAACATATGACCAAGATAAAAAACACCATACTTTCTTTACTAAGTTTCTGAGTGATAATCCAGTCCCATATAATTAAAAATGTGTGGCCAGACAATGGCCCTGCATATGGTCATGAGTTATGATGTTGACTCAAGATGAGTTTGGCTGCCCATTCGCAGCCTCATATCTACCAAATATGCACCAGATTAGCATTTTTAATGGGGCTTTGTGCCACAACTACCCCAACCCTAACCCTAACCCTAACCTATGACCTATGACTATGACTGGCCCACATCACACCTGCCATTTCTGTAACTGAGACTGGACCAGCCAAAAATGGCTGTTATGTGAAGTGATTGTCTATTATTTCTTCTATCTTTGTTTTCCTTAGCTACGAGTTCAAGGTATTGCCAAAGAACGAGCTGGGTTCAGGTCCTCCCAGTGAACCCGTATCCTTCAACACAGAGTCAGGTACAGATTTTTGCTTTCACATAAATCATTTCTGCTCTCTAACGTTCTGTCTCAGAATGGTGAATTATCATCATGTATTTCTGTTAGCAAAGGGTTTTATCCAACATCTTTTGCTTTTTCCGCAGCGGACCCCCGTGTCAGCGAGAACGTTTCAGGTAAGTTAGTTGATCACATTGTGTTATCAATGTTTTAGCAGTATCAATAAAGCTATGTCAAAATGAAGAAACGTTGTTCCCTTTTCGGTGCAGGAAAAGACGCCATCTGGACTCAGTTTCCTTTCAAGACCGATTCGTACTCTGACTGCCACGGCAAACAGTACGTGAAGAGGACCTGGTACCGCAAGTTTGTTGGCGTCCAGCTGTGCAACTCGCTTAGGTACAAGATCTACCTGAGCGACTCTCTCAATGGTGAGTTCAGATGGACTGGAGGCCCAGATTCACAGAAAAGCTGGTTCTGGTGCTCATCTGTCTCTACATTTCAGGTAAATTCTACAACATTGGGGATCAGAGCGGTTTTGGCGAGGACCATTGCCAGTTTGTGGACTCGTTCCTGGATGGACGAACTGGCCGGCAGCTCAGAGCTGATCATCTTCCCTCCAGAACCGGTAAGCACCAGGATTCACATTCCCTGACCTCAATCAACAGCTATACCACCACAGGGACCGCCCAGGCAGAAAACGTTCTTCAAAGACACCGACAGCAACAGAATTTAGCTACTTTATGCCTGATTTATACTTCTGTGTAAAGTAATAAGCATACCTACACCATAGATGTGAGCCCTTCACTGGACCCTGATGTGTGCCTCTCCCCAAATGTAACACGGTGTTATGTTGAAATGGACCGCAAGAAGATGTGATTGACTGGTTTTGCAGATTCTCCTTCATCGTCATCTTTCCCTCAGCTACTTCTTCTTTGTCGTTTTTAAGTTGGATAGAATGATGCTGAAGATTTATCAGCCATCAGACATGCCATACCCCTGGTGCTACTGATAATAACTTATGATCGATTAAACTGTCAAAGACGGCTGGTGAAGGACACATTTGCTCCCACTCACACATAGGAAAACTAAGATCTTATTACTTTACATGATGAGGTCCATAAACATTCATTCCCGCATAGCTATCATGGATGTGAGATCTGGCTATGGAGAGAAGATAAACTGTTTCTGTACCAGGCTGTTAATATGTTTATTTCTGCTGCAAAATTGGAAAATATTAACATGGATGTCAATGGAGTCACTTTATTGGTCATTAGCTGGATTTAGCTACTTGATGGAAAGTTTGTATCAAATTAGCTGTAAGATTTATCATTCTAGGTACCTAGCATACTAACTCCTAACAAATGTGTATGAGGGTTTTAACACAAATACATAAATTGAAACAGCCAGCAGTATTGTGCATGTCTAACTTTATTAGAGATATGGTGTTTCACCATAATAAATGTATAAATATATAAATATTTGCTCTGGGGTCATGCTCTGGGTCTCTGAAAAGCACCTAGAGCAGGGGTACCCAATCCTGGTCCTAGAGAGCCCCTCTCCAGCAGGTTTTAGATGTTTCCCTGCTTTATTGCACATACAAGTGGCTGTGTCCTCAACAGGCTTGTGCAGACTTTGACGACAACCTGATAATGACCATTAATTAGAATCAGGTGTGTTGAAGCTGGGAAACCTGGGAAACATGCTAGACAGGGGCTCTCGAGGACCAGGATTGAGCACCCCTGACCTAGAGACTATGCGTATTGTAATATGCGCTATACATATACAGTTGAAATTAAATAACGAAAATCATTCTAGCAGAAACTTTCCACTAGATTCATGTATCTCAAGTCCCAGTGATGAATCAGAATCATTTTAGATTCCTTGGAGTGTTTATGTGAGCAGTAGGAGTGTACAAAAGCAAGCAATACTGATCAGGCATCTTGCAAGCATACAGTATTTGCCCTTTGCTCTGAAGCTAACCTTCTTCTTTCTGGTCCAGGTTTCTACAGAGCTTTGCGCCAGGAGCCTGTCCACTTTGGGACAGATCGGTGGGCATTCCCATGTCAACTACGTCTCCTGGTACGAATGTGGAACGCCCATCCCAGGAAAGTGGTAGACGGACTTGGCAGCGCAGTCGACTTTGAACAAAGCCAGTGAAGGGATTGGCCACCTCGGCAAGGATGGCGACGGCAGTGAGGGCGCTTACGATCTGCCGGACCTCTGGACTCCCTCTACTTGTCACCCAGAGCTGTAAAAACATGTACAGGACATACTCGTCAGGGAACTGTAAGGAGAGAGCATTTTAAAGATATAGCAAACATGCCTCATCTTTACTATTTATCAAGCAACCAGGCTACAGTGATGTTAGAACAGATTTGGTTCCTCAAACTTATGCTAGATATATTTTATTTTGTGTTAAAATAATGGGAAGCTGGCTCCCTGGATTACTATTTTCATAACTTGTGAGATGTTATTTATCAAAAGGGCTTTGATTTCACTTCTTCACGAGGGCCACAGGCGTTTCGGGGGGGAGGGGGTGGGGTTAGGGGGTTTCGTTGTTTCCAGTTGAGCTCCACACTGATTTTTATTCAAAAATCAGTCAAGTGAACATTTTTTTTTTAGAAGATATTATCCTGCTTCACGTTCTTACAGGGTTTCCAACTGGCAGCTGACCAGAAGCATTACTTGTTCAAATATTCGGTCAAAGAAGACATATTACACAATCCATGAGATCTCTGACACTCATAAAAATTTAATCTGGGCCTCACAAGGGTTGATCGCATGAACAAACCCAGGTGGGCAAGTCACATGGGCCTAAGGTGGCGCCAGTGGATGATCTCATCTGGGGCACCATGCTTTAGCCCAGTTATCTCACATGGGCCCTGCATACAAATGTTGGCTGGGCCACGTTGGTTCAGATTATGATCTTTGTGCCATGTCTGGCCGACATAGCCTTTTCGAAGCAATAATTTCACCAATTTTCTCCAGAAAATGTTAGGGGGACAGCAACTACGAAATATAAACAGTTCTTGTCACCATTCATTATTCTGCTGATAATTTTCTTGCTGTGATGGATATTCTCATATTTAAAGGAACATACCAGAGTTAAATCAGTCCCATAGGTCTGTCTTTAAAAGGCAAGGATTGTAAATCTTTGCTCGGGGCCCAAAACGACATGGACCGATATGGTTTTGAGTTAGAACGAACCATGTTTCCAGCAAAATGGCAAGTAAGAGGAAAATTCATGGCTACGTAGCAACGTACGCTTGACTGCTTTGCTTTTGAAGATAACACGACTTGTTGTGTACTAAAATACTGCTGCAACTGGAGATTTCTGTTAGCCTCCTGGTTAGCAGCCGTCCTCCAGTTAGCAATGGGAAAGTCCTGGGTTGAAGAAGAGCCAGCTGGCCGAAGGTTTCTAGGCACCAGGAACTGCTCCAGTGGCCTTTGGCTGGTGCTGCCAATTGGCTGCAGTCCAACTGCTGCCCAGCTAACTGGCCAAGCACCCTGGCCAGATCACAGCTAGCTTCAATCTTACCTGACATCTCCCTCTGATATAAGCCCATACAAGTTAACTACCGAATGTGAGACTGTGAGCTGTTGTTACGGGGTTCCTGTTGACACTCGTTTCTTGTGTCATTAATATCTAAGTCCTGATTTTGTGGCAAACACATACTATAATCTAACTCAAAACTGCTTTTATTCGTGTTGTTTTGGCCCATGAAGAAATTTTACACTACTTACAACATAATAAAAGACCAAGGGTTGACTTAACTCTGCTATGTTCTTTTAAGAGGCTGGGAAGCATCAAACTGACTCAACATTAATCGATCATCAATCTAGTTGTCCGTTAATTTCCAGTTAGTAGACCGATCTGTTAATTGATGAGTCTTTGCAGCTTTAACATATCCATCATGCCAGCCAGAGTCCTGGTGCTTTACGCGGAGTGCGTAAAACTCAACAGTTGCGACACATCGATGTGTCGATTGAACGCTAAGCTTCTATGGGAGCTCTTCTACACTTGCAGTTTGCACAGCGGAAATTGTATTTATATGTATATGATGAGAATGTACTTTTTCAGTAATTTTTTTTCAGATGCATGTTTCTTACAGTGGCATTTAAGAAAAAAATCTCGACTACAACACACTCTTCATCTTCTTGTTTCATGCTAAAGCAGGGAGGGAAGCTAGCAACGCAGCTTGATAACTAGTCATGAACAGCCCCTTTTTGTTTTCACAAAAGCATAAAAATCTGATTTAATTTAAGCATAAACACATCCTAAATTTTGTATTTTAGAGAGTATATTATTGAGTAATGTAATCCTCATCTTTCTTGATAGACTTTGTGTCTACATCATTTCTGTCTCAGGAAGTTAATGTCACAAGCACAACTATCTGCACACTGAGGGTATCTTATTTTAAACATCCCAAACTGAAATGAGACTCTTCTAGGTATTGGCACAGTGACTGTTTCACACTAATCTGAAGGAGGGCACCCTACGTTAGAACCCGTGAAACTATGGCTAAATGTTTCCATGGCTAGCTCCAACTGCTATTTAGGTCGAATTTTGAAATTTGTTTACATCTTGAAATTATCTGACTGACTAGCGAGCTATCCACAGCTAGTTAGCTAGTTATCCGCATGGTAGCTAGCCTGCTAGTTAGTTCCTCCACATGGCAGCAAGTTGGTCATCCATGACAAACTGGTCAGACAGATGTGGGAACAGTTAATTTTCTGGCAAGCTAAGTCTAATTTTCCATTTTCTGAATATCAGAACTCTGGCTTTTCGGTCAGAACACTTGAAAAGTAACATGTTGGGTGGCTTTTCCGAATATCTTTTATTTCTCCCTGATTGTCTTAAGTACCTGAGACAGAAAGCAAACAACCAAACAAATATGAATCTAAGTGTTGCTCTTGACTACAGTGGGAAGGTAGCTTGTAAATCTAGCAATCTGTGTCTTTATTTTCTACTTAAAAATAAGTCAATTTTCACATTGTGAAAGGAGATCAATTGTTTTTTTTGTTTTGTTTTGTTTTTTTACTTCTATTATATGTACATTTTGACAGTGTCTGATCAAATCAAATGTGCTTAAAACTTCAAATAATGATGTATATGTATGTAACTGTAACCCAATCATGGCCCATGTCTGCAGTTTTCTTTGGCCCAGATTTGTTATTGACTGGTGAAGAGTGAGCGCAGCTGCAGCTGCCAAAACCCAGCCACATATCCAGCAGACATGAACCAAATCTGTATTTTCTTTGGGCCAACCTCTGTCCCACACCCATTTTACACCCATGTTATTTCCAGATTTATCACATTTTGGCCACATTTGGCCCATGCAATGCATGCCACAAGTCCCCAGCCAATGTCTGCATGTAGGTTCAATCTGAGATATAAATGGGCTGAAAAATGTGGTCCCATATCGGATTGTCCCATGTTGGCCCCACATGAATTGTTCACAATGGTTCTGCTCAGGTACGTCAATTATGAATGGGCATGGACCCAAAATGGGAACCTAATTTGGGTCCCATTTGGGCCAACCACATATGTGAACCCAAGTGGGCAATTCATATGGAACCCGTGGACAACCTCATATTGGGCCCGATATTTTCAGCCAATTTTTATCTCAGTTGGACCTCACATACAAGTGTTGGCTGCTTCCAGTGCCATAACTACATCATAACTGGCAAAAAGTCCTGCTTCAGACCTGAACTTCAATTTTTGCTTTAGCATCCATAGTGAGCCTCCAACACAGGTAGCACAGCTCATTAGCACTGGGTGCTACTTCTCTCCAGGCTTCCTGAAACTGGACAATCAGAAGGAAAGTTAGCATTTAAGAAGAGGGGCCACAAAGAAGCAGGAGACTGACTCTCTGCAGACATTTATAGTGGACAGTTCTCCACTAAAACCTGTCATCTGCAGTTTTTGATAAAGTGGTCTGGATCCACACCAAATGTTGTGCCCTTTCCTTGCCAATCCCAGCCAGCATGTCAATGTGGGCTCCCTCTGGACCCCTCATGGTTTCAGTAGTAAGGGCCGGAAAAGTCAATGTGGGCCAAAATATGGGGCCCATGAGGGTTACAAGTGGGATATAAACATATGGTTTAAGAAAGGGGGGAAAATTGTCCAGTCGTCCAGTTGGGCACCTCCTAAAATCCAGATAGATCCTATCAAAAGCAAACCTTTGTGGGTCCCATATTTATAGCCCACCTTTGACCTAAATAGGTTAAAGCCCACATATAGATGCTGGGTTAGAAGAACTTTGTCCAGTACTTTTTATTGTTACTGGAAGAAATAAACTTGAAATATGTCCCATAACAGGATCCCCTCTAAACTTCTTGAAGTATGTTGAAAGTGTAAATATATAGCATGCAGGTATAACAGATAGTGCTTCATAACAAACCTCATATATTGCTTGTGGCTGCTGTTGATTTCCTGTCTTGTCAGTTGCTAGCTTGGCCAGCCACTTCCTTTCAGTTTACAAAGAGTCCTTCTGGTGAAATAGATCTGGTCCCACTCCCATTCAAGGCCGTTTCTGCAAGTACACAACATACCAAACCAATCACAGCAGGGCAGGGATGGAGTTTATGTAACAACTCACAGAAGCTTCCAAGAGCCACGATTCAAGCTTCATTTCTCTAATTGGCTGTATGTCTATCCAATGTCATCCAGAGGCAGTTTTTTCTATAACTGTTGGTACTGTCCCATGGAAATCAAGGTCCAGTCCAAAGGAACACAGACTAAATCTTGGTATCAAAGAGTAAATTAAAATGGCTGGCCAGGCTGCTCGAATGGTGCATTGCTGGTAAATTTTCAAGAGACACAGGTCTTTTTCCTCATACCTTTATTTGTTGTAGCACATTATTGCTGGAACGTCACTTCCTGACAATAAAAACAGTGTACTGTGCCTTTAACCCTCAGCTGCAGCCTTGACTGTACTCATGCATAGAGCCCATTATTATAAAGCAGGGATCATTTAAAAACAAAGGATGAATATGTAAAGATATAAGAATGTATTGCTGTTGATGTTTTTCTACATATGTTCATTTCTGTATTGATTTTCAATAATAAAAACATTTTGATTCCTAATGCCTAGTGCCTAATTTGAAACTCACATTTGTGGTTACTTTGGATGAGGAAAACTCCACATATTTTCCACAGCTTGCCTGAAGGGTTTAATTTAGTCTATCTGAAGGAAACTGGCACTAAAATAACAGTTTCCATTGTAAAATGTCCAACCTACAAGCCAGAGGATCTCTCAAAAGATGAGAAAGAAAGAAAGAAAGAAAGAACAAAAGATTAAGACAGGAGGTCAAACTAGGCGATTCTAAAAAAACAAATTCAAAAACAGGTGGTACCAACCACAGTTTGGGATCAAGTTCTACCAGTACCACAGAGGAATAAACCACTGATAATATGAAAACATCCCTTAACTGTTTTTTAACATCTACGCTGACATGAGTGGGAAAGTACAAGAAAGGACAATGAAGTTAAAATACACTGTAAAGTACCTCCGGTGGAATCTTAAAGTGGGCTGGCCCCCTTCACATTAGATTATTGCTTTGAAATTATTGATTTGTTTATTAATGCATCATATTTCATAACTCATTCTGCTATGAACATAGACTTTGTGATGTTTTCTATAAGTCTAAATATTTGGGACCCTGAATTACATATACTAGGAGGTGAATCCAAATATACACAAACAGACAAGGCTAGCTGCCAGCTGAAACACGTCCACCTTAGCTCAGTTAGCAGTTAAGCTCCAACATCACCACTTCCAGGTTGAAGTCTTCAGGGAACTATAAAAAGTTGCAGTTCCTCAGCTGCCCACTAGGGGCTGACTCCAAAACAGAGCAAATCTCCACTGACCTCCATGTTAAAATGTTCGACTTTATAGCAAAAATAAAACATATTTAAAGAGGATACGTTTTGTTGTGCTTTTGAGTTGTGCTAATTTCACCAACAGACCACCTTGACTGGCTGTGGGTTGGCCTGGACAGGTCTGAGGGCGAAGCCAAGCTAAGCAGCACAGTTTGTGCTAAACAATCATTTCTGACGCTAGCGGGTCCCAGCAGAGCTCTGCTAGTTGTCGTTTCAGCTCTGGCAGCACTTATTTCAGATGTTTCGGCAGCAGCACCTGAAATAAGGATGTTTGGACTGATTTGATAAGAATTAGGGTAAGGTAATATCAATTAGCAACACAAACTAAGCCAGTCAAGCTAAAATAGCTAACTGTAACTGAACTAAGGTTAGCGTGTTCTGCACAGCTTCAAAAACACGAAAAAGACGCTTCAGAAACACTCTTCAGAAAAACTATGGGTGGTGTCACAGAGGGTTGATCCAGTTCTTCCTATTCAGTCTAAAGTTAACGTGTTAGCTATATTAGGTTGGTGTTGTTGGTAACAAGTTGGTTGGAGTTAGTGCCACAAAAAAGGGCTTCAGAAACATTCTACAGAAACCTATGGTTGACATCACACAAGGTTTATTTCTTTATACAGTCTATGATCTGTAAACTGTTAGACATGTCAGCTTTGGTTCTAATCAAGTCTCTTTTAATTTTTTCTCTTCTGTCTGCAAAGTAATGAAGAATTTCCTTCAGCAGCTTTGGTGGAATGGTTTGTGACGGATCATCCAGTACAACAAACTGTTTTCTGTTTACTACAGCAGATAGGCTGTATTCAGATTTTCAGAGAAAAACAAGTTCTTTATAGACTCCAGACCTGGAAACGTCCTATATGCTAATTACTTAGCATAAAGAAAAGTGACTGTAGACATTAATCTAACATTGAGATGACGCACACTGTCGGCATAGATATTCAAAAACATTTATCACGCCAAAAAATGCTGCCCATATAACTCCAGCCAGAGCTGCCCATTGTAGCCCACATTAGGCTCCAAACATCTGATTTTCTTCCACATAATCAATAGATGATCTTCAGAAAGCCAAATTATTATCTAATGCTTCTTTTTCCTTCATATGAGGTTCCACTGTTCCTCTGATCTGGAAAATTCATGTTGATTCACATTTAGTGATCCAAGGAGCTGGTTTCTGTCAAACCAAGAAAAATCTAAATTCCTGACGAGAAACATCAGCTGCCTAATCTGGTCACCCGTCTTGACTTGTGTCCTCTTCAAACAAAGGACTAGTTTCAATTGTCTGGATTGGACTTTCAATTCCAGGGTATATATATATATATATATATATATATATATATATATATATATATATATATATATATATATATATATATATGCAGTCAAGATGGGGGACAGTGGTCAAAATCAGCTACTGAGCATCAGAGGAGAAACAGCAGGCCTCCAAGAATACATAAAGAAGATGGGCCCCCACTGATGACCTGTTGGATGAATGCCTCTGGCAACTTAAACGGAGCACAGAGGAGGAACCCGAGGTGTTATCATGGACCAGGTACCAGGCAGAAACATCTGTGCTGAGTATGGACTGGAGAAGCACCTCCAAAGGAACCGACAAACTGGCGATGGCTAATCAGCCTGACATAGTGGTGGTGGATAAACATCAGAGGATAGCAGTGGTGGTGAATGTGGACATCTTAAGTGACAGCAACATCAGAAAGAAGAACCTTGAAAAGCTGAAGAAATACCAAGGGCTGAAGGAAGAGCTGGAAAAATGTGGAGTGTGAAGGCAGCCATGGTGCCAATAGTGATCAGGGTACTGGGAACTGTCACCCCCAAGATGGATTGGTACCAGGAACAACATCTGAGATCTTTGTCCAAAAGAACGCATTGCTGGGAACATCTAAGATCCTACACTCCCAGTGCAGGCTCCCAGGCCTCTGGTAGAGGTCCTAAGGTTGAAGGAGACAACACTACCTGGCTGGGTGAGAGGAAGAATTTGGACATTTTAACATGGAGGTTCATGGAGATTGACTCCCTGTTGGAGTCACCCCCTAGTGGACAGTAGAGGAACTGCAACTGTTCTTTGTTCCACATCGAATTCAACTCCAGATGTTGATGCAACCAGATGTTGCACCTTGGTGACAACCAGAAATGGCTGCAGCTGAGTAGGAACGCTGGTGAATGACTGTTGCGGGTTTTCCAGTTAAAACTTGTCGATCCAAGGTGTTCTAGGCGATTCTGAATCCTGTATGAGTCATCACATGCAGGTATAACAGATAGGCCCGCCCCCACCTCACTGTTGGAAATGGCTGTGAAGGGGAGAGGTTCACCCCTTTGCTTCACAACAAGAAGGTTCCTGGTTCAAATCCCAGGAGCATCCTTTCTGTGTGGAGTTTGTTTTCTCCAGGCACTGCAGCTCCCTTCCACAGTCCAAAAACATTTATACCAGGTCGACTGGTGACTCTAAATTCCCGACAGGAGTGAGAGTGAATGGTTGTTTGTTGACCTGTCTAGGGTGTACCACTACCTTAAACTTAGTGAGAGCTGGGATAGGCTGCCTGAAATAGGAATAAATGGGTATAATTAATTGATGAATGACCATCATTTAACTTTTAGAGTGCTCCAAAACAGTCCTACTAACCATTTATTAACTTCAAACCCAATTTAAATGGAACTATTAACATAAAAGATGAGTATATGAATCACAGAGTCAACTTTGAATAATTTAAAGTCTGAAAACGTAGAATACGGGTCTTTTTATAAAGCTGCCCAGCGAAGGAAACCAACAAATTGCATCACATATTTAGTTTGAGTCACAGAAAGACATTAGTCCAGGGGAATTTGCTATGAGACCGAGAAAGTAAAAGGCAACAACAATGACATGACACAGGTCTGAGAGGGGAGATGGAAGGTTTTACTCAGCAGGTGAAACACTATCAGAGCAGCGCTTCATTCCATTACTCCATTATGTGGCACCATTGATTGATTCGTTCTGGCTGCAAGAAGCATGCCAGCGGTCCAGGGCTTCACATGCCTCCACATCACCCAGATGACTGATCTAACTGGCACCGGGACTCAGTCAGAGGTTTTTTGGTTTAATAAAATATGACATATTAAGATGTAGAACCAAACTGAGCCGCAGGGATTCACTTCATAGGCTCTGATGAGCCATTATGGAGGCTGAGGATGACCTCATGATTGATCCTGAGCAGTCAGGTTTCCCAGAACGGGAATGCTCTCAGGCTGTGGTATCATATTGTGTTTGCAGACCAGATCATCAATCCTCATATTACCCACAAACCCCCCCAGTGTCATGACTCTGACCGCAGCCCCCGGGCAGAAACACCGGCGGTGATGTGACGGATTACCTCATTTTCCAGCTCTGAAAACCGCGGGCCGTCTCCACGACAACCACAGCTTTGTTTCAGTGAAGGGGGACAGATCTGACAAGTTCTTGACTCGGCGAGGAGACGCGAGGAGGAGAGAGAAAATAAGAGCAGGAAATGTCTTCAGGAGGAGAGCAGGAGGACGCCAGCGCTGCTGAAATTTCAGCCTGCTGGAGAAAGTCACTGTTACGTAACTCACTCCCAGTGGGAGCCGGTCCGCTCCGGTGAGGAGACTGCAGCCTGGCGCTTTGAAGCCGGGCCCAAGGTGATGGCTCCTGAGAGACTCATGGTCCTGCAGCAGCAGAGGTTCACAGAAATTCAACAAACAGAAACATTTTACACAACAGACAAAAAAAAAGTGTGAAATCACCTAGAGGTTTCTGACAAGTGCTTTTGAAACCTCTTTTCTGTTTCTCTGCATGGCATCATGTTGGAAGGACCTGACTCCGTCCATCCTGACTCTGAGGAAGTCTGGAAGTTCACTGAAGTTCCAAATACAAATTAGTTACTGGTTAGCTTACTGTTAATTACAGTTTAAATAAGCTAGGCTAAAGCACAGTAAACATGTCATGTGCAGTTGTGCTTCGTGAGACTACGGACTGGGACAAAGTGGCATCATAATTATTATACACGTTTGAATTTAGCACTTTCCCATTCTCTTTTTCCTTCATCTTGCTTTTTTTTCTTTTTGCGTATCCTGACGGATACACTTGCTTCATTTTGAGTTTGAAGTACTGAAGAAAGCCGGCCACGGGCAGTCGGGGCCCTAATATGGGGGTTCCAAATATCTTGTTGCAGTATCTATGGAGGTTTCAGGTTGTGTCATTGATATGGATCTATATTGGCCGTGTCTTGGGGGTCCCTTAACACACGAGGCAGTGACAGCTAGTGGGGACCCTATATGGGGGGTTTCCAACGTGTCGTCGTTGCAGTGTCTAAAGCAGTTCAGTCATTTTCTCATTGTCCTGGGGCCCCTTCTAGCTCGGGACCCTAGGCAACTGCCTAATATGCCTACCCCGTTGCGGCGTCTCTGGCCAGAGTGGGGCTCCGCTGGGACCAAGAGCCCACCTTTTGTGGAACTATGAAAAGTTAAAGTTCCATGACTGACCACAAGGTGCAGGTTTCACAACATTAAAACTCCACTTTCGTACATTCGTACATCCATCCATTCCAACAGTTCTGTTGCTACTCCTCATACCTATATCGGTGTTTCCCACACATTCATTCAATTCAGTCAAATACATTTTTCGGCTGTTTACTTTGTGAATGTCGCGTGTTGTTTCAATTCTGGCGCATTGGGTGGCGGTATGCATTGTGGCGCCGCCTATAAATTTATAAGTCACAGAAGAAGAACTCGCGGTGGGCCTATAAATCGAGAAGACGCAGAAGAAGTCGTGGTGAAAGAGGTGTGATTCAATAGACGAAGATACGATCTATGCGAAGGTAAGACGTGCCGTTACAAAGTGGTAAAATAAGCCCAAAGGTGGTCTGGAAAAAACTCCAACTCATCATGTTATACCAGGCCGTGTCTGTATCAAATCTAGATGCTCAACATGTGCAGAGACATGTTATCCTGCTGTTAATGTATATTAGCCGACAGGCACCTGTTGAGCTGCTGCCGAAGCGCCGTAATGTCGCCTACACACATCTGCTCTGCTTATGTTCACCCCTTTACACAGATGAGTATAGAAAAATATTTTCTGAAGAAGAAAAGACCTCGTCTTGAAGAGGAGGTAGGCTCCGTATCTGTATATAGTGTTTTCAATTTAAGCTTTGTGCTTACAATTACAATTTTGCAACAGTTCCATTCAAAGTGTCGGTTTTGACTCTGGGAGATCCTGCTGCTTGTACCACATCAAGTGAATTTATATAAAGCTACAAAAGCTAAAAAATCTGACCAGTCAATGGCTGGACTTAATTTCATTGACAGTCCCCACATGCAGAAGTCTGCTGGGACTCAGTCAATCATCCCACAACTCACAGACCAACAGTGGTAGGTTTGCCTGACTGCAACACTCCTATCCTGGTGAGGGTTGACAGATCAACCCAGCGGGTTAGCTAAATCAGCTAACTGGTGGCCATGTTCCAGCCAGCTTCTCAGTGCTTCCTCCTTGCAACATGGCCACCGGTTAGCTAAATCAGCTAACTGGTGGTCATGTTCCAGCCAGCTTATCAGTGCTACTAGTTCTTCCTCCTTGCAACATGGCCACCGATTAGCTAAATCAGCTAAATGGTGGCCATGTTCCAGCCAGCTTCTCAGTGCTACTAGTTCTTCCTCCTTGCGACATGGCACCCCCCCAGCATGAGGAAAAAGAGCCCTCAAAGTAATTATTCAGTAACCAATGGGAGACTGATTATTCTTCCATTAATTAAATAGCCTGTGGTCTCTGCTCACAAATTCTGGTCCAGTTTGTGTCACCTTTATGAGCTGTGTGCTTGCTTCCTTTTGATTGAATTGTCTTCATCAGTTTGGTGACGTTGCTGTCAGAATTACATTTAAATACTTGTCACGGTCAGAGAGTTTACAAGCACAAGGATCTGATGAAGATAAATAATTGCCTTCGTGACTTCCTCGTTGACGTTTTGCATAAAAACCTCTCAGTTTGATCTAAAGGCTTCAACCCTGGGAGAGGAGCGACGGCGGTTTCAGCTCCGTCAGCAGAACTGGGTTTCACGGTTTTTATCACAAAATAAGCAGCCTGAGAGAAAACAGCTGCGGAGCACATGAGGTTTGGAGCCTCCACCCCCACCCCCCCATACCTCCTCAAAAACACATGTTGTGTGTTCATGAAGCAACGGTTTCTCAGACTTGCACGACTTCAGACCAGAAAACATCAGCAGGTTGGAGCATCGTACAGTTGCATCAACATTTTTACCTTTACTTTATCGTCCCTGACGGACGTCCTGTTAAGGACAGCTGCATTTCACAAAAATACAGAACCATATGTCAGTGGAACTGCAGCAAAACAAGAACCCATAAAATGCTGGTTCACCGCTGATAAAACTGAGAAATACTTGGTAGATACAAACAGACGGAGGAGCTGACTCCACCCAGCTCCCGCTTAATACAAAAATTGGCAAATGGGTGGAGCAGACAAGTCTGGAAGGTGGCTGGAACACAACCGCCTTACCTCAGTTACCACAAGCTTGCTTTTTTTAGCTTAGCATGTTAACCTTTGACGCTAACTAACAGTAGCTTATATTCATTCTGGTCAAATCTGTCCCCAATTCTGAAGCGAAATGAAGACTGCTGCAAATCCACACAATACAAACCCACGCTACTGTGGCAGACTATCACTAGCCTAGCCTAGCCTAGCCTTACGTGGCTCAAAACCGACAGCAGCAGTGGTTGGACAACAAAAGCCAGACCGTTTCAGGTTGGTCTTGACTTGTCCAAGGATGAAGGTGGACTTGACTCTGAGAGCATGTTATTCACAACCCAGAAGTGAAATGTACAGAAAATGCTAAGTTGCTGTAATGACAGCTAGCCATTAACCCACTAACACTTTGAAATGCAGCTGTTACTCAAAAACACTATTTATTATGCATAAGTTTGTAGTTTATGTGGCATAAATTTGTAGGTTAGGTCCTTTTTTTTTTATTTCTTAACAGAGATAGAGGACTGGCATCAGCTTTGAAAACTGGATCATTCTTATTTTAAAGATAATATGATTTGTTGTTCTGTTAATTGTAGTAAGAAACTGCAGTGACTGGTGCTGGTTCAGCCTGGAAATGTTTGGGGGCAAACCAGCTTGAACTTTACCCCCGGTTAAAGGCTTTTAGCCTGGGCTAACTGGAAGACACCTACTAGCTCACTGGCTTCCACCTCTTGCATAAACTGGGTCCTTTGGTCAATTGACTTTCAGCTTGGATCATTTCAGGAGGCTTCCAAGCTGGTGAACTGGACTGCTACTCAATAATATCAGAAATGAGCGCTGTCAAAACGGAAACAAGAGGTAGTGGAAGTCACTCAACTTCCGACTCACTGGCTACGCTGGTAAACTTGTGCAACAACCAGGTGACTGTCAACAGTCCGGCCCAGTGAGTGGTAGGCTGATCGCCAGCTGGTCCCAGCAGAACTCCTTATTTCAGTTGTGGCTGCGATCATTTCAGATGTTGCTTTGGTGGAAACATTTGAAATGAGGATGTTTGGGACAGATTTGATCAGATTTAATACCAAGTAATATTGGTTACCAATACTCTAACTGAATTTGGATGTTCTATCCAGCTTTTGCTTGTTCATCTATTTTCAGAATCACTCTCCAGAAATGTATAGGTGACATCACAGGAGCAGCACTCTGCTATGCCTTGTTTCATCTCTGGCAGCTCTCGTTTAGGATGTCATTTTAGTAAAGACGTCTGAAATGAGGATGTTTGTGTGGCGCACCTAAAATAGTGTCACCACATTTTTGTGATAAAATTGAGAATAATAATTACATTTACAATTTTATAATTTTGTGCATTTGTTGTAAGAGTAATGAGGGCCAAGTGTATTTTCATTACACTCATGAGTGGTAAAAAAAATGTGTTTTGTTTTGGTAGCAGTAAGGCGGAACCTTTGTATTCACTCCGGTTGCTCCGGGGACCGGTTAGAGAGCGCACATCTCACCGTCTCCTCAGACGCAATCTGGAATGACTGAAGATGCACGCTGTCCTCATTGCACCTAATTTATCCACCTGATACAGGTTGGTATACTGTTGAAGATCTATAGTTTTCTACCTCATAAGGTCATGCTCAGTCTGTTTTCTGTTTGTTAGAAGTTTAAACGTGTTATGGGTGGGTTTTGACATGTAAAAACAACGAAAAGAAAGTTACTTTTCTGGCGGAGTTTTCTCCTGGTGACGTCATAGGGTGTGCCGCGAATCGGCCTGATCAGTCAATTAGCAGTGGTATTGTGTTTATAAGGGCTCCCATACACTGTAAATGTTTGAACACGCATTGTTTGTGAGGTTTATATGATTGATATGCACTTTTTCAAGTCGATGACTGAAAACTGACTGTTTGTTTTGAAGACTGTTTGTTAGTGACAGTTTGTTTGCTAAAGATATATAGTTAAAAGATGTAACAAACATTTTCTTAGTTCACATATTTCAGTAGCCTGTACTTATTACAGAGCATTAACGCCATGGTTAAAGGGGCAGTCTGCAATGTTTTGATGGATGTTGACTTTGAAAGCAGTGTTTGAGCAGTTGTATACTGTATTTAAAATTGCACTTTATTTATTGAAGGTTATTTGGCATAAAGGCCATCAGGATGTGTGTATCACAACAATAAGTACAGACCAGAGTGAATGTGTTTATTGAAGTTGTGGGAATGTGCTTAATGAGATGGACTCAAGTGAGCTGAGGAAGAGAAGAGAGTCAGATATAAAGAAAATACTGGAATATGTTGAACAGAAATGTTGTAACATGTCGTGTTTATGATTTTGGGTGTTTAATAAAACACACAGACGCAATCTGGAATAACTGAAGATGCACACTGTCCTCATTGCACCTAATTTATCCACCTGATACAGGTTTCTTCTTTGTTACTGCGGCGCTCATTTCTGAGACCCGTAACATTTGCACAAAATGTGAAAGACAAGCTAAAACAGCGAGCTTGTTGTAAATGACCTGTGTTCCAGCTTGCTTCCAGTCCCGCTCATCCCTCACATTTTCCCACTTTTCGATTAACCAAAGGTTAGGCGAAGTTGTTTCCTAGTAACATGGCTCTATGCAGTTAGTTCTCAGGTGTTAATCAGCAACAGACCAAGTGACATTTTCACTTTGATAACGACTGTGTTTTATTTTTGGTAAAAATCTGCATGAGATCCGCTTGAATGTATCCAAGTTCAAATCTGGTCGGTTCTTATTTCAGATGAAGTTTGTTGCTGTGAAGTCAATTCAGGCCAGCTATGCCATAAATCAAAATGCTCATCAATAAACAGCAAAACATCCCCCACATGTTGGACATCAGAGAAACAGCTGCTTTTTGTTTCTGTGTTCAATGTCTGACAGACGGTAGGTGCGGAGAAGATGTTTTACAGAGCAGATAAATCCTCCCTCCCGCTCAAACCGTGTTGTTGTAGATGAGCGTGGGAGCTTTAATTTCTGCAGTTTTATTGTGGGGGGGAGGTGGATACGGTCTGCAGGAACACGATGATGATGAGGCCCATAAAAGCAGGACAGCGCTGAAAAATGTGAGTCATTAACAGTGGTGAGCCTCAAAGTGGAAAGAAAATGTCCTGCAGAGGAAGAGGTGAGATTAACCTCAGCAGCTGAGGTTTGGAAACAGTTGTGTTGTGTTTAGGAGGTTTTAGAGGGTTTGCACAGGCCTTTGAAATATGTTAGTGAAAGTTTGAAAAGGTATGAGGGGATATTTAGTTCTTCCAGAGATTGTCAAAGATGATCCAGAGGCGATGCAGTGCTTTAAGAGGTTGTTCTTGAGGATTTAGGATGTCTTAGAGGTTCTTCGTGGTGTTCTAGAGGTCTTTGTCCAGGTTGTGGGTCCAAGGAGTATTTATGGAGATTTTAGAGATCTTTGTTTTGGATTTGAATTTCTGAAGAGGTTTCAGGGTAATAAAGGGGTAATAAAGGAGGTCAAAAAGGTTCCAGGAACAGTTGAGGCTTAAGAGGCTCCTGTTAAATATATATGGGTCTAACAAATTAGGTTTTAAAAGTCTCAAATTTCCCTTCAGAGGCCATAGGCTGCTGTAGGGGTAATTGTTATGTTTGTAGACGTCTTTTATGAGGTTGAGGTTTCAGGTTTGTTAGGCAGATCCAGGAGTGTCTTGGAGGGGGGCTGTTTTGAATTTAAATGTCTGGACACATTTCAACGAGGTTTTAGAAATGTCTGTTGAGGTTGTAGAGTTTTTAAAGGTCATAGAGGTCAATTTTGAAGATTTGGAGGTCTTGCAGGAGCATTCAGAGCCAGTCTAGGACATGCTTTAGATGTAGAGTAATGAAAAAGGTTTCATGTTATCAATTCACAAGATTTAACTGTGAGTTACACCAATGACCCCTTAAGACCTCTCAAGAGGTCATTGATGAGGTTGGAAAGCTAATAACGGAGGTCTTCCACCAGAGATTCAGTTCCCTGTTGATTATATATAAGTCTTGTAAGAGCATAACAAACAAGGTTTCAGAAGCCTCATAAGACCGCCCAGAATCTATCATGGCAGATGCAGAAGTATTTATGTTTGTAGAGGTATGAAATTAAGCTTATGAGGTCTGCTGAGGTTTTGGTTCATCAGGTAGTACCCAGGAGTATTTGCAGGAGGTCTTGGAAGTTTTTGTTTTAGATTCAAATGTCTTTAGGGGTCATGGTGGTTTTCATGGAGGTTTTAGAAATCGCTGTTATGGTTGCAGACATTTTAAGAAGCTTCCGTGGAGAGTTTGAGGTTTCAGAGCTAAATGTTGAAGATTCAGGGGTCTTGCAGCACAAGAAGGGAGCAAAGCTACTGTATAAGACTGCACACTGCAAGGGGACAAAAGCTGATGGATGGATGGATGGATGGATGGATGGATGGATGGATAGATAGATAGATAGAGAGAGAATCTTGCAGCACATATATATATATATATATATAAGCTATATATATATATATATATATATAATATATATACTTAGGATTTTTAGATCAAATTAGTAAAAAAGACTAGCATAGTAACATGAAGGAATAATAAAATAATTCTTAATTCTCGGTCCCTTAAAAAATGGTTTCTTTTTTTTTTTACATGTTTATTGGAAAAAATATTATTCTGGTGAAAGAGAAGGCCAAAGTCTAGGACTCTGGGCACAGTTGGTAAAAACAAACAAACAAAAAAAAAAAAAAAAAAACCCCACAATAAATTACTAAGTTCAAGATTTTTTGGCTAATGAAAAGTAAAAGACAAATTCATGATAAATGTATGATAAATAAAGAATATACAATGCATTAATAATAGATAATCCATACATAAATCGCTTAATACAGGATAACATCAGCTAATTATTCCAGACCCTAAAATTTTAAATCATGGCAAGAACAGAGCAATTTAAATATATTTTTTGTGCTTTAAAGAAGAACATTTTAACATGAAGGTCAACAGAGATTGACTTTTGAGACAACCCCTAGCGGTCACTAGATGAACTGCAGTTTCTGGTTCACTTCAAAAAGGCCCCTTGGTCCTATGAAGTTATTTGCTGCCCCCATCTGGTCTGGAGTTTTATTGTTTCATTAAGTTCCTTTAAAACGCTTATTGAGGGGGCTCTAATTTTTAAGATGTTCGACATCTTCTCAGAAGTTTTAGAGCTCAACAGGTTCTTCTAGAGGTCTTTGATGTTCTCACAGAGATGACAGACACCCTGAAGAGAAGTCAGGGGTGCTCAGATGCTTTTAGTTGTTCCTCAAAAGCTTCAGATGCAAGTTGATTATTATCAAAGAAGTTTAACTGCATTACAGATCAAACTTGGGTTTTAATTGGGTTTTAATTGGGTTTAGGGTTTCCTCAGGTTTGAGAACCTTTGTCTCAATTCAGGGCCCAAATATGCATCAGAATTTCGATGGAAGCAGGTTTCACCCAGACATGGACAGTTTCAGCAGAACGAACTGGGACATTTCAGATGACCTCACCCACAAACAACCGAAGAACTGACTTCTAGCCAAATCCTGCTGGGCCACTGACACAAACTGGTATCTGGTCCAGACCTTGGCTGGGTTTCATCTTTATTCAGTGGTCCTGGTGTTGGTTTTATGTCTCCTGCCAGCAGCTCTCCCAATCAGACTCCCCTTACTTGAATCCTAATAAGCCCAGAAACCTGTCCAAACACTAGCAGCAGCTGAGCCTCGATGAGAAGAAGAGCCGCAGAGAAAACACAAACCATTTCATGAATCAAACCGTCCTGAAACCCGATCCTGAGTCCACACGAGATGGAAGACCCCGAAATCCGATCCTGAGATTCTGTCTTGGACTCAACATCGAAAACGTGTTTCTGCAAGTGATGGCGATGTCAGAGAGACACCTGGAAACGCTCACCTGCCGCATCGCCCATCGCCTTTCCTGGAACGGCTCCTTCTGAGACCTAACTGGGGGATTCTGGGTAATTCCCTGAGCTCATTTCCTGTGAAATCTCAGACTGTCAGAGCTGCAGAGGTAAACTTTGATGAATCGTTGTCACCCAGTTGTAAAACCCAGTAATGTGATGACATAAAAGCTCTGATTAAAGCTGTTTTCACTGCAGAGAGAGACGAAGACTTGGGTTTAGGCAGAAACCATCTGTTATTGTTCTGTTACTGTTGGAACCCTTTCTGCCTTCAGCTGAAACAGTCTGACACGTGTCCTCAATTTAAGGATGCTTTAGAAAAATGCTGAAGTGCACAAAGAAGTGAGGATGGTGAAGCTGTCTGAAATTAAAATGTCAAAAATAAACTGTGTATACATTCCTGATCACGTTGACGTGCAAACAGACTCACAAAGAGTTCCTGATCAGAGCTGGTATTAATGTGAGGAGCATTAGGCCAGTCGTCTAAAAAGAACAAACTGAGGTTCACAAAACTGCACCTGATCAACCCACAAGACTTCTGGAACAACGTTCTATGGACAGATGAGACCAGGGTGGAGTTATTTGGCCTCAACCAAATACCTCAAATTCAATTCAAATCCAATTCAAATATATTTTATTAATCCCCCAAGGGGGAAATTCAGGTTTCAGTACACCAGTCTGGTGTACTAGAGGAGCTGCCGGCGTCCAGCGCTCCTTTTCATGCCCGGTTCCGTGGTCCGAGTGCTAACTCCAGTTAACTTCTTACCATTCCTGTATAATTTGCATAAAACGCCTATCCAAGGCATACCCAAAGTAAATTGAAAGCTGTTCTTGAACCGTTTGTAGCACATGGATGGTTTTGGTCTCTTTTGAAAGGTAACACTCTGAAGTTTTTCCCCCAACTGTCAGAATCACTGTAAGTGCTACTAGCATTGAGTAATCTAAGTTTGAACACACTGAAATATAAGTTTTTTTATTTCCGCCTGAATTTTTTTTGTAAACAGATGTCTGCAGATAAGTGCAGCTGTGACTTATTAGCTGGAAAACACAATGGGACCACAGCATGAAGCCTTACCTAGTGCAAGTTCAAATTTGATAACAATACCACTAAAAATGTGTATTTTACACACGTTTTTGTAAGAGTATGTCTAGGCGTTTCCAAAAATGGTCATTTGGAGTCTCCAAAATGGCACTTGGATAAACATGGCCACATACCTCGGAAAAAAGGACATAACCCTTGAACGCTTCATCGACAGTCATAATCTTGGCCTCTAATGAAAGGTGACACTTAGAGGTATCCTATCCCACATCCAGATTCACTATCAATATTTCTGAAAAAAAAGTTACTGAAACATAAATCTAAACTTTGCATATAAAAAGAGTCAAAACAAGTGTTGTTGTGGAAAATGTAATTTATATAAAAAAAATGACTATCTTTTACAACACAGCAAACTATTCACATATTTGAACATATTTACAATCATAACCATTTACAGGTTGGCAGCATGCCAGTCACTGTAGCAATCTCTAGTCGGTATCAAGCACAAAGGCACATCACACGAGGAGCATTTTAACTGTGTTTTAGCATGACAGTGCCTGCACTTCAGCCTACCAGTAGTCCTCTGCCCACTGATAAAAACCAGTATGTGATGTGCTCCACGCAGAGCAGGAGGAGGTGGGACAGGTCTGGCTGTGGAGGAAGACCCTGCTTCTGCCAGCTGCTCGGCGAGGGTCTCCCAGAATGCCTTCTGGTGCAGAGGGATCGCTCCTCTCCACCCATACACCTGGAACAACAATGAAAAAAATATATACAAAAACATAAATATGTGCAACACAAAAATTGTTTCATTTCAAAATGAATACACAGTTGAATATACAGCACATATCGGCTGTACTCCTTCACAGCTGGTGGAACTGAGATGTCCTTCATCTGCCAATGTCCATCTGCACCTTTGACCCTCTATGTGACCACTTGCTGACTGGCTCCCAATCCACATCTGAACCCTCAGATGACTGCCCATTATGTGAAAATAAAGAAATAAGTCATTTACAAAATTTTCCATCTTTTCTGTATTGTACTACTTTGCACAATGAAACCCCCCCCCACACACACACACCCAAACACCCCCACACACACCCCAACAAACAACTCACACATACTCCTCCCCCCACACACACACACAAACAAAGGCTTATGTATTTATTCAAAGTAAAACTTGTTTATGTCGAAATATACAGTAATACGTAATATAATATGAATAATACTACCAATTATGATACAATATATACGTAATAATATAATATAAGCTGGTCAAATACTTATGTATGCAGAGCAAAATCTTCTCCGACAGAGAAAATGTCTTCTGTGCAGGCGTGCGCTCTGTTATCTGATCTTATCTGATCTTCTCTCCTGACACGTCACTTTCACAACGAGTCAAATTCCTCCTCTTCCTTCTTGGACAGTCCTTTTCACCATTTTTTACAATAAATACGCTCCCAAACTGAAAAAACACTGAGAAATAAGCCACAATGCGTGCGCCCAGCTGAGACGCGCGGTCACGCGCGTTCATGAGACTATCTAATTACCATTTACGCACAGCTTTCTTTGTTTCCCCGTTATCTCCACCCCCTCGACCGTCACATCGTTGTTTTCAGAATTTCATTGGCTTATTCAATGCGTCATTCATCAGCACGATTGATTCTAACTGGCTGGTTTTTTTCATGAAGCAAGATAGGACATGGCTTCGTTTCAACGTTGGCCCTTATTGGCTGTTGTAGGCTGTGGACAGGACAGGGAAGCTGCTGTATGGCTGTATGAGGTGTCAATCGAAAGTTCAGAGGACCCCCTCCATTTTAAGACCACAGACACGTATGTCAACACAGAATAAAGCGTTTTATGATGAAGAATACGCAGAAGTTACTGAACACCGACCAGCTACCAGTGGTGTTTTTGTGGATATTTTCTGGTATGATAATGCATTTTGGACTAAATACTTTACTGGATTGGATCGACTGGACCTTTGTGAGTTCAACCAGACCATTTTTGTGGGAATATTTTTGATCGGATGACTTTTATAACGCTCATTAGGTGAGTTGCGTCGATTTCGTAACTGCTTGTACGTTTGTTTGTGGTGTGACAAAGGCGTTGATTGTATCTGCTGTTATGATTATATCCTGAAATGGTTTACATTGATTGAATCACAAGAATCTTAGCTTTCCAAAGATATGTCGCATGAGTGCCTCATGTATCATATGAGCGGTGTAAATTACGGTTTAGTTTTGGAAACTACAGAAATTTGGACTGACGGGCCGTCGGAACGTTAACAGTTTAACAGCCGTTAACAGCCGTTAAAACAGTTAACAGCCGTTAAAACCAGTATATCTCCATAATGATGACAAGTGAGATATCTCCAGGTCAGAGGAGGAAACACCGATGAACCAAACCGTCTCCTCTGGGAAGACTGAGCTCCTTCAGTCCGGCGAGGGACGGAGCCGACCGTCCCAGAGCCGACCGTCCCAGAGCCCGGTTCATCATGCGGACCGGACCAGGACGTTGTCGTCTCCCCCGGCGGTGCTGGGCCCCACCAGGTCACCAGACGGCCCCTGCCAGGTCAGCTGACCCATCTGGCATGTAGACTGCTGGACAAAGGCAGCAGCTGTTTGCCGGTCACGGCCATGCCCACTGCTACGTCGGGGGCTCCTGTCCTGGCTCCGTGACGCTGCAGCCCAGATCCAGTGGCGGTGGTTGCTGCGGGTAGCAGTTCAGGACTACTTAGCTTTCCCGAACCGGCCTCCAGCGACACCATCCATGTCCGCGGCGGCAAGTCTCCACCAGCCGCAAGAGGACCAATCCGCCCCCCGCAGACAGTATGTCAACATCCAACCGCAAATCACCACAAACTGGAGCGTCCAGGGTTCAGCGTCCAGTGTCGCAGGGTGGTGGAAGGCTGATGTTTTTAGCTTTTTTTGCTATCACTGAGTCGACCATGAACTCCTCTGAATGCCAGAGTAAACGTGAGTCCATCCAGGCCAACCTGGAACAGGTTGGACAGCTCAACCACTTCATAGACCGTATGAGAATATCTGGACAAAGGCCCGCTCACAACATGTCAAGTCACCGGCGACTGCAGGCCCAGATAGACAGATCCTGTAGCTGCTTCCAGCTGCTTACCGAAGCTTCACTTTCGAACTTTCCCAGACCAACCTGAAACTCATCGTAGCAGTGTCTAAATATCCATATTACCTTTGACATATGGACTATGACCATTTAGGTCTTTAATCACAAGTCATAAATCAAGACAGCGCTCAGTCACTAAAGTGACGACAGCTAACTGGTTTGACACCGTAGACGTAGACCTTCTATGGTGTCATAATGGCCTAATTATAGAGCAGTTTGTGGTTTTATATGTCTGATGAGGTACAGAAAAATTCACTCCCTCACAGTAGTCATGGATGTGAAATCCAGCTACGGTGACCACAACGGTTTCTTTAAACCAGGATGTTTAGGTAACATGTTCATTTGTGCTGTAAAACTGGACATTTGGGTCAGTGGAGACTCACTGTTGGAGCCAACCTAGAGGTTAATAGTGGAGCTACGATTTTCTTCACTTGCTTCATCTTTTTCCCATTTTTGGATCAACTAGAATCTGGCCGAGTCATCTGCCATGGTGGCGTCTCCCAGAGTCCCAGAGGGCCTGTCACCCCCATGGCTAACTTCAGAGGGTCTGTCCTGTTCTTATGTATGCAAGCTGTTAACACTTCAACTGATTTGTTTGTGTCTTCTGTAAAAAATGAATCAAATCTCCCTCGTGAACGGTTGTCTTTGAGGTTGTGGTCCTCTTGAACTGTCAGATCTGGATTCCAGATCAAGTCGGTTGAAAAAAGCCATCTTTGTTCCCTCTTTTCTCTCTTTGTTGTTGTCCTCCCACAAGTTTATGACAGCTGAGTTACGATGTGGAGGAACTCCCAGCTCTATGCTCATCTGGCCCGGGATTCCCTTCTTTTAGGAAAATCAGGCCGAGCCAGGATCAGTGGGGGAGGACGTGATGATGGACGAGTGCTGCTGGAGTCGGGGAAACCCTGGATGCTGCCACGTTGAGAAGCTCAACGATTGATAACCCCAGCTGCAGGTGATGATTTCTCCACTTTATATCTTTTACTGAAGGTTTTGTGGAGTCACTGAGGCATCTAAATATTCCAGTTTGTCCATTGTGGTTCACAGAAATGTTGCCAGTGTTGGTTTGACGGCTATAAATCAGACCACAGATCACCTCTTGACTGATCGATTATCTGCAACTGCAGCATTGATCAAAACTCTCAACCAGGCCTTTAGAACAGGGAAGAAGAAGAACGAGGAGGAACCAGTGGCTGTAGATGCTATCTATGAGAAGTTTGCAGGAACAGATTTGAGAAAGTATCATACTTATTACTAGGGCTGGCCAACGATTAAAATTTTTTAATCGCGATTAATCGCATTATTTCCCTGATTGATCACGATTAATCGCATTGTATACGCAGAATCAAATAATGAATTCAAAAGTGGTGTAAAATGCTCTTTTATTGAAATGTTCTGCTGCCATATGAACTAAAGTGCCATAACATTTGTTGTTCAAACACTTTTAACATCAGCACTTGTCATTAACACATATTTAGTGTAAATCTCACCTTAAAAAATGTAAAATAAAATAAAGCTTATTGCCACTGCCAGGGCATTAATGTCATCAAAATCTACAAACAAAATCCAACAAAATGATTGTGGCTCAGCACAATCAGAACATTAAAACAGGTAATTTCTGAGGTAACAGCAGAAACTTTTAACGGGGAGTTCAACTTGGCAGTTGTTACAAATAACCTTGTTTCTGTTGAATCCTCCGTCTGGGAGAACTTTAAAATGAAAATGTCCATGTTAAAGTTCAGTAACTTTACCAATCCGTTGATCAATCATTCTTTCCATTTTCAATTGTCAATCAAAAAAAAATTTTTTTTAATTAAAAAGTGACATTTTATTATGTTTTTAATTTTTTAATCTAACACAAAAAATGAAAAAAAAATTACTGTTTTTTTTTTATATTTCAATTTTAGACTTGGATCAAAAATACCAAATTAAAAAACGGGCCACAGAACTGAATTTCTTTTATAATTGAGGACTGGACTTTCTGTTGTCATTACACATCTGTGCCACTAGATGGAGCCGCACTGCAGTAACCAGCTAGAGAACAGCAGGACAGTGAACACATGGAGCAGATCTGATGGAACATGGAGGAATGACGCGAAAGTTTTGTTGCAGCTCAGAATTTTTGTTTCCAGACATAATTGTTAATATTGCTACCTGAGTTGCTACCTGAACTGTAAAGGTTCACGGATTTTTATCGTTCTTCATGTCTGTTTTAGCTTTTCCTTGTTTACCTGCAAATTGTCTTCTGGTTCTGCAGCAGCCAGTAACAGACTTTTCAAAACAAAAGCATGTGAGCAACATGCGTTTACGCGCGACAAAATAAATGTCGGCGTTAATAAATGAATGCATTAACGTGATAATAACGGGTTAAACTTGCCCAGCCCTACTCATTACATAACACTAAAACGGAGATGAATGAGAATCAAGCTTGTTAAAGAAGTGAAGACCTGATGGAGGGAATTCAAGATAGTAGAAGAAAAGAAACGAAGAACAAACACCACTGTGGCGCAGAAAACGCTACTGGGTTTACAGAGCATGGTCAAGAAATGTGGAAATATCCACTGATATCCAGTGAGATGCTCTCCTGACACAACCCTCCCCACTTATTCATTTTTGGAACCAGTAGTATGAGAACACTGGCTTGTGATCTCTTAAGCCTGATTTATGCTTCTGCATCAAACTGACGCCGCATCGATGCTATAGGGGGGAGTCCTGCATCATAAAGCGTTTGTCTGCAAAAATCATTCAGAAAAGCGCGTAAATTATTATTGGTTTGCTTTGTTCTTCTTTGTCTCTGTATTTCCCATAAATACTTCTTCTTCTTCAGGTTGATAAAAAGAATTGTTCGCTACAATGTCTGTAAAGAATGACTGATGCTCGGCATTTCATTCGGCGCCAGCTCACCTTAGATGTATCTCATGTAAGATATGGTGGTGGAATCAGAGCAGATCCACACAGCAACTGACAAGCATAAACCTGGCAGTGGAAGAAGCATAAATCAGCATTTAGAGTCTGGGTCAGCCATTTTCTTCTTTGGTGTCTGGACTCCCCCGTCTTTTGTCTAACTTGTTTCCTGTTTTACTTTGAAGGTCTGTCTTGTCTTCGTGGTGTCTACCTTCACTTCCCTTCTGTTCATTCCCCTAAATGTCCACACTTGCCTCTCGTTTGCTCCTTTGTGTATTTAAGTCTCTTCCTTCCCTTTCTGTTTCCTGCTCCGTCTGCTTATCATCCTGCGTATCTTCCCGTGTTTCTTCCCAGATGTCTCAGCCAGTGATGGTGAGATGAAAGCCTCATGAGGCATCAAACCACTTGAGCACATCGGTTCGAGAAAGGGTTCATCACTGGAAGCTTCATAAGCACACGACACCACCTAGTGGCCGTGTGTATAATTACAGGCAGCTGGATCTCAACCACAGCTGGTTGTGGCACATTGAATATTAATGTCTGTCATGGGTCTGGGAATGACTCTGAATTACAAAGACTGTATAACCAAATAAATTCTCTACATTACATTATCACATATGTGTATGATAAATATGTCATGAATGTATTCTGTGTGTGTAAAGTTTCCCAATATGGTAGTATCATATAATATAGCAGGCTGTGCAATAATGGTTTTCTCTCACTTTAGGAGAGTAGCATGGGCCTGAGCAGGTAGAGGACAGTGGAACTGCTGGTGAAACTAGGAAGAGGGGACTGAATAAGCTTGTGTAACTTGGACAATGATGTACAAAACAGAAGAGATTTGATCCATTTTTTTATAAATAACAGTCTCTTAATAGTTTTTGGTTTTAAGTGATTCCTTCGTTTTGACACAACCTCTCCGGCCTTTAAAAACACCCTTTCACATAGTACAGGAGATGATGATGTGCACAAAAATGCAAGAGCAAGATTATATAAATGGAGGTACAGTCATTTTTCCCTCTCCCAGGATTCCAGAGGGTTATTAGGAGATATCAAATCAAAATGTTTCCAGACAGGGGAAATCCTCCTCTTCCAAGCTGGCTCCATCCTCCTACCTATCCTTCTCTCCTCACTCTCCTAAATCTTCAAACAATCCCTCTCTCTAAACTCTCCAAACTATCTCCAAACTATATAAATGCTATCCAAACTCTAGTGTCCAAACTATCAAATCTCTATCCAAACTCTGAACCTGACTACAACTTTCTATCAACAACCCTCATCTTGAATGGAGCCTGAGGGGTTTAAATCGCTGTTGAACCTGAACCACTTCCAGACGCAGTCACGTGGCACAGCCGGGTAACGAGGCTTTGGACGTCATCATTTTTAGCTCCTCCCCCAAATGAAGCAAGCCTCGATACCCGCTTCGTGAAAAAAAAGCCCCCTCCATTAGTGACACATGCCTCGAAGCCTTGGCACATCTCGTAACATCACTCGTCTATGCCCTTCACCTTTCCACATTCCCGCCTTGCTGTCCCGTCATTTATAAATAAATCACGCTTGCTGGAAACTCCTGCATTTGGGTTCTTCCTACAACCAAATCATGACATTTAGAGGCTTCTTTTTCCCATTTGCTGGTCAATATGTGGTTCAGTGTCCTGGTCAAAGATATGGTGAATCTGTGATGGGGCTTGGGATCAGTCTACTCTCTGATCCACAGCTGCTCCAAGCACAAGTACAATCAAACGGAGCCTGGCAAACCCTCCTGACTGCTTTTGTCTTCAATACAAAGAATTATTCTGGTTCCTCTGGGTATGACTGATTTCCAGGGCACAGTATCAACAGAAGAAGAAACTGCCTCTGGACACAACTGGACAGACATACAACCAGTCAGAGAAATAAAAGCATGAAATGGCTGTGACTGGGAAAGATACCAGACCCATTTCACCAGAAAGACTGTTCTGAAAGTGAGTGGATATGGCCGACCAGGTTAGTAAAAATATGCCACAATGCTGACGTTGGAAAGTTTGTCTGAACTTTCCTTCTCAAAGATTCCTCTGAACACTGTTAAACATCAGGATGATGATGGCGTTGAATGTTTTTATTTACCACTCTGAGAGCAGTTGAGCATCAAAGGCTAGTTATTGTTCAGCAGCGCAGGTCTCTGCAGGAAAACAATCTCACTATTTGTACAGCTTCTCTCTTTTTCCAGGTCCTGACCCTGACTGAGTCCAACGTGGATGTCGGGTTTGATTCAGGCTTGTTCAGTGATCAGATAAACGAGTCTGTTTTTAATAAAACAGGAACATGGATCTGACTCTTTCTCAGGAGGTGAAAATGTAAACCAGAGGAGGACCGACCGAACCGTCCGGGTTTGTGATCTCTGAGCAAACAATGTGAGCATGTCTGGTTTTACTGGATAGAAATGACGGCTTGACCTCCGGATTACCTGAAATGGATCTCAGTCTGCAGCTAGCCGCAGAAAAACGTGACACGCTCATGTTTTGGCCCGCGGTCATTGTTATTCTGAGCTATCAGAAGTAATCGCTCCTCCTGGTGCTGCTGATTTTTATCTGCGACGTGACAGAGGGAAGCAAAACAAGAGCTTGTTTTAGCTCCGGACACGTGGGCCAGGAAGGAGTCCATGTGTGGACCGGACCCAGGGAGATGCTTGTCCTCCAACTGCAACGGCTGGTATCCATCAACGCCGGTTACATAACTCCAGGCAGGCGAGTCCAGGTCCAGGATGGGGTCCGCCGTCATCACGCCTGTTAGCGTGGATTGTCCTTGACGTGTGGTGAGCGCGACCCCCATTGCTGAAGGCGATTTCTGGTATTTAAAACACCTGTTTCTTACAAATTCCACCAAGCTTCACAGCTCAAAGTCCTCCTGCTGCAAAAAGACCCGCATCCTTTCACATACATTTATCAGATACCAAATTATAGAAATTATTTGATAAATGTGACTTAATGCATGCCCTGCGATGGACTGGCGACCCGTCCAGGGTGGACCCCTGCCTTTCGCCCTGAGCCGGCTGGGATAGGCTCCAGCAGATCCCTGTGACTCTTCAAGAATGAAATGGGTATAGAAAATGGATGGATGGACTTAATGCATATATTCTTTTTATACAGAACTGTTTTGGGTTTGTTTGTATCAGGTAATCTTTTTAGTCAGTTCGCTAGCACGCCCATGTGGGACAGTTGCTGACCAGAGACTGTAAAAAAAAAAAGAAAAGAAAAAAGCACTGGACAAAAGTTTTGTGACATCACTGAATCCAAATGTCGTCATTTGTGATGTTGCAACTGAAGCAATGTTTAAAAAGTGTTTGAGCTCTGATCAAGCTCCAACAGGTCCCTTACAGAGCCGATGCTTGGCCACCTGACCACAACCTTAAGGTGGATCTGTACAGCTGTGTTGTGACAGCGCACTGGTGGTGAGTTTGCTTTCTTTGTCAGACCAAAAATGACCAATTCAAATGTCATCCTGGTTGCTATATAAATAAGTAGCATGCTTTGACTTAGTACCACCTCCGTGTACAATTTAATTGGATAGCTCTAGCTGTAAGGCCACAACTCAATCGGCTGACGCACGCATTGAAGTGGGAAAAGTTGAAAATTCTCCGACTTTTGACGGTGGCAACACTAATCAATGTATGACGCACAGAACCCACAAATCACTTCAGCAGGACATCATCCCCTTTAAAGCCACTGAAGGCAGACACAGGCATGCGTACATGTGAATGTACCGTTAGGGTCTCCAGGGCTCCATCAGAGCTCTTGGTCCTTTTCGTCATTGCCCGGGACTTATCCCTGCGACGCTGGACGCTCCAGTTTGTGCCCGGTTTGTGGTGATTTGCGGTCGGATGTCGACATACTGTCTGCAAAGGGCGGATCGGTTCTCTTGCAGCTGGTGGAAGACCTGCCGCCGCAGACATGGACGTATTGCTGGAGGCCGGTTCGGGAAAGCTAAGTAGTCCTGAACTGCTACCCGCGGCAACCACCGCCACTGGATCCAGGCTGCAGCGTCATGGAGCCGGGATGGGAGCCCCCGATGTAGCTTTGTCCAGCAGTCTACACGCCGGATGGGTCAGCTGACCTGGCAGGGGCTGTCTGGTGACCTGGTGGGGCCCGGCACCGCCAGAGGAGACGACAACAGCCTGGTCCGGTGATCAACCAGGCTCTGAGATGGTCGGCTCTGCCGCTCGCCGGACTGAAGGAGCTCAGTCTTCCCAGAGGAGGATGGTTGGTTCATCGTGTTTCCTCCTTTGACCTGGAGATATCTCACTTGTCATCATTATGGAGATATACTGGTTTTAACGGCTGTTAACTGTTTTGAACGGCTGTTCATGGCTGTTAACTGGAGTTAGCACTTGGACCACGGGACCTGGGCATGAAAAGGAGCGCTGGACGCCGGCAGCTCCTCTAGTACACCAGACTGGTGTACTGAAACCTGAATTTCCCCCTTGGGGGATTAATAAAGTATTTTGAATTGAATTGAATTTGAATTTGAATTGAATTGAAAAGACTGCAGGTCAATCTGAAGGGTGACCCTTCCATTTTCTCCCAGATGCCATTCATCAGTTAACCCAGGTAGCATCTGTAGATGGAGGTAGCTGCTGCCAGCTGCTTAGCTAAGCTTTGTCCTTGGACCCTTCTACGCCAACTCAGAACCAGGTATGATGCTCTTTTGATACAGTTAATAGCACAATAAACCATATTATCTTTACAGTAAGAAAGATTATGTTCTGTTAAGTCTTTATTCACATCTCAAGACAGCGATAAGTAGCTAAAGAGATGACAGCCATGCAATCGCCATGCCAGCCATTAATATACACCATGCCCTTAATTATGCATGAATTTGTTGCTCTAATTTTACTTGATGATTACTAAATTAAAAAAATCACAGCATACAATTGTCATGGATACCAAAACCATCTTTTTGTACAATGCTGTAAATATGTTTATTTCTGCTGTAAAGTTAGACATTTTAACATGGAGTCATCCCCTAGTGCTTCATAGAAGAACTGCAGTTTCTCCCTTGGCAGGACCCCACAGAGCCTCAGCCACTCGTAATGCGGGTCCCAAGCCGGGATAAATGAGGAGTTATAACCAATGTAAAACCAACACTAAATCAATGCAGAACACAAAGATCCACTATTGACGCCGACAGAGGAAAAAGCTAAAAGATTTTGAGCCATATGTGCTCATACCATAATAATACCTCCAATATGTTTGACACATGTGTTCTGCTCTGGATCATTTCCATCTCCAGACTTTCCTCTTCCGTCATTCTGATTCAAGTCCATCTTGGTTTCATCCAGTTGGTTTGGTTTTGACAAACAATCTGATTTTTTTTTTTAAAGATGTTTTCCGGTAAATCCCTTGTTTCCACTTGTCCTCTGCCTTTTTACAGATGGGTCGGCGTCATGCTAAAGCTGTGAAATCTGCTAATGCTAACTCAGCGCTGCCAACTGAAGACAAATTAAAAAAAGAAAAAGCTTGGTAATCATTTGTGCTGTGCTAGCAAGTATTAGACGCTTGCACAACATATATGTTCTCTGTGAAATCAATGATGATTTCAAGGCAAGTATCAAGAGGTCAACATCACTGCTTTATGGACATGGAGTTGCAAACCCCACACATTTATTTATATACAGCACAGCACACAATCGTCACATGGATAACCATACTACACATGCATTCACACCTTAAAAAATAAGGTTTTGTCAAAGCATAGTACTAACCATTAAAGTATATGCAGATAGTAAAAAAAAAAAAGCTGAAGAAGGAAAAAGTAGCAATGGAACGCAATTAAAAAAGCTTATCTGATTAATTGGAGGTGTTGTAATGAATCATAATTAATCACATTTTTATCAAATAGCAATATTTGACACATGAAGTTTTTTAATTCAAATTTTTTTTTTTTTTTTTTGATGACTGAATAGTCAAAGTCAAGGTCAGCTTTATTGTCAATTCTACTATATGTGCTAGACATACAGAGGAATGAAATGATGTTACTCTCAACCTCAATCAACATTATAAATAAAACAAAGAGTCAGTAGAGACAATAGAATAGAATAGGTGAATGTCATGAATACATGACTCGAGATATATGTGAACTAAAACAATGAAAGTTGATTTTTCACCAACAGTTATCTGTGATTTTTTCATCAGTCTACTACAGTCACAGATTTGTGCAAACTCAAAGTGCAATTATAGTTATTATGTTCAACATTTTACAACTTTTTGTAGACTCAATTCAATTCAGTTCAATTCAACATTATTTGTATAGAGTCTATTACAATACAAACTGTCTCTAGGCACTTTTCAGAGACCTTGAGCATAAACTGAGCAAATATCAATAATGATAGTAATATTAAATCCTAGTTAAAGAACCAATGGCAAGTAAAAAAAACTCCCCAGTGGGAGAAAAACCTTTAAGCCAAACAGTTGTAAAGAAAAAGTCCCCTTTAAGAGAAGGAAACCTTGAGCAGGACCTGGTTCATAAGGTGGGACCTTCCTGCTGAAGGCCAGCTGGGTAACAAAAGAAAACGGAGGGAGACAGGACAGAGAGAGGAGAAAGCATATATCTCAGCAAAATTATATAGGTTAATATATATTAACATTCATTATCCATTTGCTGGAGAACTAAGAATTCCATGTACTTATAGTCTGACTGGTACATTGTTAGTACATGAACTACAGAGATGATTATATAAACAGATGTAGGCAGCAGCACTGAGCTGGTCAGAGAATCAGACTGCAGGTCAGCATGTTGCTCTGGAAACTCTCAGGACAGCAAAAAACTACAAGGGCAGTTACAATTATGAGGTGCTCCTAATTAACTATGCCTACAGCTGAAGGAAGAAAAGGAAGGAGAGGAGAGAAGAAGGGTGAGGACACCACTCAGCAGATCATGTTGGTGTCTCCCTGCAGCGTAGACCTATAGCAGTATGACGAAGCTGTGATTAAGACCAGCCATTCCTATAACTGTAGCTATGACTTTTAACCCTAACACACAATTGTTTAGACCAGTGTTTTTCAATTCCTGGTCCTCAAGTACCACTGTCCTGCATGTTTAGGGTGTTTCTCTGTGCCAACACACCTGTTTCAAATGGATGGACCACCTGCGTCACTTGGCATCAAGGGTCTAAACAAATCTGTCCTTGACCCCTGAATTTGAAATTAGACTAACTATAGGATTTACTAATCAGAAATGTTTTCAGTTTAGTTTTAAAGGTGGAGGTGGTGTCAGCCTCCTGAACCCAAACTGGTAGCTGGTTCCATCGTAAAGGTGTCTGATAGCAGAAGGCCCATCCTCAAAATCTACTTTTGGATATTCTAGGAACTACAAGTGAACCTGCACTCTGAGAGCAGAGAGCTCTATCAGGAGCATAAGGAGTTATCAGGTCTGGTAGATAACGAGGAGCTTGGCTGTTAAGGCCTGATATGTGAGAAGCAGAATTTTGAATTCCATTAAAGATTTTACAGATAGCCGATGGGAGGAGACTAACACAGGCGAGACCTGATCTCTTTTGCTGATTTCTGTCAGCACTCACGCAGCAGTATTTTGGATCCGTTGGAGGCTATTCAGTGAATTACTTGGAAATCCTGCTCATAACACATTACAATAATCCAGTCTAGAAGTGACAAATGGATGGATTAGTTTTCAAGTATCACCCTGGAAAGGATGCTCCTATACTAGGAAAGGATGCTCTGCGATATTACAGAGGTAAAAAAAAAAAAGTCTGTCTTACAAACCTGATTAATATCCTGTTTGAACGACAAATCCTGATCAAAAATGACTCCAAGGTTCTTCATTGTTGTACTGGAGGCCAACATAAAATCAGTTTATCTGTTTCTAAGGCGTTTGGGACCAAAAACAATAACCTCTGCTTTATCAGAATTTAAAAGCAAAAACTTTGTGTACATCCAGGTCCTAATATCCTTAAGACATGCCTGAAGTTTGGCTAATGTTTTGTTTTGTCTGGCTTCATGGATAAATACTGCACATCATCAGCGTAGCAATGAAAATTTATGCCGTGGCTCTGGATACGTTTTCTCAAGGGCAGCATGTATAAAGTGAAAAGGATCAGTCCCAATAGTGAACCCTGTGGGACGCCATTGCAGACTCTTGTCTATGTGTAAGAAATGTCATTAACATGAACTGAAGTGGAACCTATCAGATAAATATGATTTTAACCAGCCTAGTGTTGTCCCTTTAATTCCAATAACATGCTCTAATTGGTGCAGCAAAGTGCTGTGATCAATGGTGTCAACAGTACCACTGAGGTCCAGTAGAGCTAGTATGGACACTAATCCATTGTCTGAGGCCATGAGGAGGTCGTTGGTGACTCTAACCAGCTCTGTTTCTGTGCTACAATATGTTCTGAACCCTGACTGAAAAACTTCAAAAAAGATCATTTCTATGCAGGTGGTCACCTAGCTGGCTTTAACTACTTTTTCTAGAATATTTGATATAAATGGGAGGTTGGATATTGGGCTATAATTCACTCAAATGTCTGAGTCAAGCAATGTTTTTTTAAGTGAAGGCTCAATTAATGTGACTTTAAAGACCTGTGGTCCATATCCTGATTGTAGGGATAGGTTAATATGATCTAATATTGATCTACCAATAAAAGAGAAAACCTTTTTGAGTAGTGGAGTTGGGATGAGGTCTAATAGACATGTGGATGGTTTAGCTTTACTGATGGTTGAGGTAAACTCAGAGAGGTCTAAAGGAGAGAAACTCCAGTCCTCAAGAGCCATAACCCTGCATGTCTTAGATGTTTCCCTGCTTCAGCACGCCTGATTCACATGATTGGATCATCGTCAACTTGTAATCCAAGTCTGTTAATGACCCAATCATGTGAATCAGGTGCACTGGAGCAGGGAAACATCTAAAACATGCAGGGTTGCGGTTCCTGAGGAGACCTTTGCTCTAGAGTCAGGTCAGGACTGGAGAAAGTTACTGAAGCTGTAGAAATGCCTACAGCCGTTGGTAGAAGGGCTTGGTTGATTTCTTCTCTGATTCTGATTATTTTACCATTAAAGAAGCTCATAAAGTTTCCACTACTGAGAGCAACAGGAATGTACGGCTCAACAGAGATGTGACTCTCTCTCAGCCTGGCCACCGTGCTGAACAGAAAACGTGGGTTATTTTTGTTTTCTTCTTTTAATTATGAGTAGTCAGCTGTTCTAGCATCGTAAAGGGCTCTTTTGTAGACTATTAAACTATCTTTCCAGGCACGATGGGAGTCCACAGATTTATAAGAGTACCACTTCCTTTCCATTTTACGTGTTTTTTGTTTCAGTGTTCAGATATGTAAATTATACCAGGGAGCTGAACTCATATGGTTAGAGAGCCTCTTTGTCAGAGGGGCAACAGCTTCTAAAGCTGATTGTAATATATGTGCAGTATTATTGACGAGGCAATCAATATCTGCAGAGGGTTAGGGTTAGGATTAGAGGGTTAGGGTTAGAGGGTTACGGTTAGGGTTAGGGTTAGAGGGTTAGGGTTAGAGGGTTAGGGTTAGAGGGTAGGGTAAGGGTTAGGGTTCGAGGGTTAGGGTTAGGGTTAGGGTTAGAGGGTTAGGGTTAGGGTTAGGGTTAGGGTAGGGTTAGGGTTAGGGTTAGGGTTAGGGTTAGGGTTAGGGTTAGAGGGTTAGGGTTAGGGTTAGGGTTAGGGTTAGGGTTAGGGTTAGGGTTAGAGGGTTAGGGTTAGAGGGTTAGAGGGTTAGGGTTAGAGGGTTAGGGTTAGAGGTCGTCACCCTCAATTGTTCTACTATATTCTACCACAGGAAGATTAGACACAACGGCCTCCTTAAATTTATCCACAGCATTTTAAGATAGGCCTCTGCTGAAATAATACATTTTATTATGAATTGTAACATCAAGAATGTTTAATTCAAACATAATGAAACAGTGATCGGAGAGAAGAGGATTCAGAGGCGACACTAGCGAAGTATCAGGTTCCTCTAGACCAGGGGTCACCAGGGACACCAGCCCCCTGCTCTAGTCCGTCAGTGAAGACCAGATCCAGGATGTGATTAAAGCAGTGCATCGGTTCACCCATTGATTCTATAAGAGAAATCATGGCTTTTTTTTTTTGTTGTTGTTTATAATTGTTTGCCACGAGTGGCCTTTATTCACAGAGAAAATCAGGAAGCCAGGACTGAGAGAGAGAGAACAGGGAAGACATGCAGCGAAAGGTTACAGGCTGAGAGTCAAACCAGCCACCGCTGCAGGAAAACTCTTGTACATGGGTGGCCTGCCCTAACCACCGTTACTGGGCAGCCCGAGAGTCAACATCCATGTGAACGTTAAAGTCACCCACTATGACGACTTCGTCTGAGCTGAGCACGAAACCAGACAGAAACTCCAGATGAGCTCCAGCAGGGGGCCGGTACACTACCAGTAACAAGACTGGCTTTTCTGATTTCCGCCTCGGGATGGTTAGACTAACCGTGAGACTTTTAAATGTATTATAATCACATTTTGGTTTTATTGTTACTTGAAGGCTGGAGTTATAAACGGCTGCTACTCCTCCACCTCAGCTCATGCTTTGGGGGATATGATAATTAATATAACCAGACGGCGTAGCCTCATTGAAACTAACGTGCTCTTCCTCCTGTAGCCGTGTTTCACGTCTCCATAATTAGATCGTTGACTAACAGAAACTTAGAGCCAAGAAATCTAATATTCATCAGTACTAATCTAATTTTAAGATCTTTTGGCTCTGAATGTCTGACAGTATTTATTTTTATCAGGTTGTTTTGGTTAACGCCTCTATCACGTTGCGCTGAGTAAACTTTTGAAAGGACGAGGAATCAACACCATGTTAGCATTAGCAGTTTCATAATTAATGTCTATATTTTTATTGGCCGGGGGCAGTCCTGGGGCTCTGCATCCTGGCCTCCGTCCTGGATTGTCAGGGGGAGCATCTAATAAAATCCTCCATACTTCAATAAATCAGAGCTGCATCATCCCGGGTGGGACGAATGCCGTCTCTTCTAATCAGACTAGGCTTTCCCTGAAACATCTGCCAATTGTCAATAAAGGCCACACCAATTTCTGGACACACCACAACAAACAGCAACCGAGCAATGACATGTGGCTAAACGTATCATCGCTGGTCGAATTAGGAAGGGGACCAGAGAAAACTACGGGGTCCAACATGCTTCTCAAGCACTAACCAATGTGCGATTAGCAGTCTGGAAGCGGAGGTTTGACTGCAGCTGTTGCAGGCTGGGCCACCTGAGAGGGGCCCACCACAACCATAACTGCTCTTCGGTGTGAAGTGTAGCAATACAGGCTTTTACTTCAAAGTCTCCAAAACTCGCCAACAACACTGGAAAAAGTTCCAAGATGTGTCACTAGTTGCCTTTTTCTTTCCAAAGTTGCTTAAGGGGTACGAGTTCTAATGACAAAGCAGTGAGTTGTTAACACCGGTTCTTCACGGCGAACCAACTTTAGGAGCGTTACCGCCACCTACTGGCCTGCAGCGTGTGCGTCTGTGTTATCCGTGTGCAAGAAATGAGGAAACTGAGAAAGGTGTGTGTTTTTTTTTTTTTTTTTGTATTTTTTATTTTTTTGAGGTTAATTTATCAAAATAATCCCTAAAAAGACATGGTGAAGGTTACCATAGGTGTTCTGGTCATAGCTTTCTCATAAGAGCAAAGAAGCAGGAGGCTGAAGGCGAAACTCTCTTTCCCCTTCTTTAAGAGCCCAGTGGTTTGGAGCTTGTCGCAAACCCACAGTGTTTATATTCACGGAGGCATTTCTTGACTGTTCATGTTGACGATGACAGTCCTACCTTCTGCAGAGTATTTTTGACTTCTGGGGGGTTTTTTCTTCACCAGAGAGGGGATGCTGCGATCATCCGCTTTATGTCTTCCATGATATCACTTTTGGAGCCATCCTCTAGTTTCCAGGGGATGAACTGTAATTTTCTTTGCTTCTGGGTTTGCTTCACACCAGAAAACAAATCTTTTTTTTTCAAAAAACTGAAAATAAGTCAGCGTTTGCCGCATGTAGCAGCTGCAGACGGGTTTTCTTTCGCACGCCATATTCTTCTGTTTTTATGATATTTTCTCTTAGCTGCTTGGTGTTGGGCTTGTTTTCCTTCAGTGGAAAAAGATCTGTTCCCATGTGTTTGGTGTGCTGCATCCATGTCTTTCTGAAGCGGATGGAGGGAGTTTAACAACACAGAGAAGCACAGGAGGTATTCAGGAAGTAAACATGGATCTAAACTGTGTCTTTGTCTGATTTTTTGGAAATGACAGAGCTGCTTGTGACCAGTAAAATATTTAACGACTGCTTTACTGGCCTCAGAAGTGGGTCAGGGGCAGCAGGTTGGGATCCACAGAAACGTCAGCTCTGGTTAGCCGTTGTTACTCCGCTGTATGTTAAAGCATTTTCATGGAGATTTTCTCAGAGTTTCCAACAAAAAAAGCCTGAACCTGGACCAGGCAGTGAGTCCAAAAGACATCACTTAATCAGCACTGGCCCTGATCTCCCAGCGGGGGCCGTTCCAGAGCGGCCCCGCTGGATCCAGGAGCCTGATTGCTGAAACAGACGCAAGGCAGCGCCAGCAGAGGAGGCCCGATGAGGCTGTCAGCGGGTCCGAGGTCCCAGCAGGACGGTCCTGCTGGAGGATGAGCTCTGACAACCCTCCAGAACATCTGCGCGGCCGGTGTGTGTGTGTGTGCTTATAATTATACTCTTAGAGGAGTTATGTGGAGTGTTTTCGTTGCTCTGACAGGACGCTGCTGCACGGCTCCGGCTTGTAAACCGGCAGATCTGACGACATGAGGGCTGTAAACATCTCGGCTTGAGGATACGGCCTCTGAGCTCGCCGACCCGCGGCCAACTCTGCGCTGGGCAGTACACACAGCTCTTTACAGCTCTCAGAATTAGTTCAAAAAGCTCTTTTAAATTATAATTGGCTTCCCGCGGGGCCCGGAGCCACACGAGGCCTCGTTGAGCTCCGCGTACATGGCTTTTACAGAGCTGCAGCCACTCTCTGCTCCGCGCTGTCTGGTTCTCATTTCTGAGAGGAAAATTTCCGCTAGCGCAGCTGTGATCAGTCAGTGGCCCGAGACAAAGAGATATCAGCTGACAGGCGATCAATCCAGGCTCAGCTCATCACCCTTTTAGAAATGAGATGACATGCTACATGCTAGCCATGATCAAAGCTAAGATGCCACAGCTTTTAGCTTTGAAATGATGATCACGCTAAACAAAAACAACTGTTAGAAACAAAAGAAAGCAACTTCACTTTTTAGAGCACAACTTTGTATTCAGTCTTACCTTTGGTGTTTCACCATCATAAATCGTGTTCCAGTGGAAAACTCTGGTCTCCTTAATTATCTTAAAATGACATCAGTACAGGTGAATATGCACCTCATTATATAAAGCTACAAATGGTTAAAAATTAGGAGTGTTGCAATTTGGTTGACTGCTGGTTATAGCTCAAATAGCTACATTACATGGACATTACTGTAGCTACTTTAGCATTTAGCATTACCTTAAGTTACACCAATCAAGCCAAAATTCTGACCACTGACAGGTAAGATGAGTAAACTGGCATTCACATTAATCCTACGCTGGCACTTTGCACCTACCAAAAACTATTTGCAGACCAATTATACCCTGGACATGATAACATCTTTATTCCACAAGAGCCACCTCTCCCAGCAGGTCAGCAGTAGGCACCGACCTTTTTTTTAAGAAGCACTCAAAGAATACACCAAAGCAACTTCACTGCTTAACAGAGGACAATAATTTTTATCTTATTTTAAAGATGTGCTGTTAATTGCAGACTGCTGCAACTGATTTTGGAGGGGTGAAGCCTGTTGCAGCTATCAGTTAAATAGCTGCTTGTCAGGGCTAACCAGAGACCCCTGGCTGAACTATTTTTAGCTCATTAGCTTCTACTTCTTGCAGCATCAGATCCTTTCAGGATCCTTTACTAGTTGACTAACCACTAACTACCACTAACTAAGCCACCAGAGTTGAAACAAGACCTAGCAGAGCTACACTGCGATTCAGCATCACTAGCCCGCTAGCTGTTAGTCCTCCTATCAGCTCTGATGATGCTCATTTTGAATGACATTTTGGGAGCGTGCCTATGTTCCCTCAGCCCTTTGTTCTCTCAGCCCTATGTTCCCTCAGCCCTATGTTCCCTCAGCCCTATGTTCCCACAGCCCTATGTTCCCACAGCCCTATGTTCCCTCAGCCCTATGTTCCCTCAGCCCTATGTTCCCTCAGCCCTTTGTTCCCACAGCCCTTTGTTCCCTCAGCCCTATGTTCCCACAGCCCTATGTTCCCTCAGCCCTAGTTCCCACAGCCCTATGTTCCCTCACCCTTTTTCCCTCATCCCTATGTTCCCTCAGCCCTATGTTCCCTCATGTTCCCTCCAGCCCTATGTTCCCTCAGCCCTATGTTCCCTCAGCCCTTTGTTTCCTCCAGCCCTATGTTCCTTCAGCCTTATTTCTCTCATTTCTAAGGTTTTATTTTTCTTTCCAAAATTAGGCCCTATGTTCCCACATTTCCTCTATCAGCAATTTGCATCAGATTTTATCCCCATTTCTGCCAATTTGGTCAATTAGTCAATTCGGGCAGCACGGTGGCTTAGTGGGTTGCTTACTGTGTTGCCTCACAGCTAGAAGGTTCCTGGTTCGAACCTCAGCAGGGGCCTTTCTGTGTGGAGTTTGTATGTTCTCCCCGTGCTTGCGTGGGTTTCCTCCGGGTACTCCGGCTTCCTCCCACAGTCCAAAGACATGCATGTTAGGTTAATTGGTGGTTCTAAATTGCCCGTAGGAGTGAGTGTGAGTGGTTGTTTGTCTGCATGTGGCCCTGCGATGGACTGGCAACCTGTTCAGGGTGGACCCCTGCCTTTTGCCCGTAGATGGCTGGGATAGGCTCCAGCAGATCCCCGTGACCCTGCAGAGGATGAAATGGGTATAGATAATGGATGTCTGTCTGTGTCTTCGATTCTGTATGTTTTTTTTTTTCGGTTTACTTTTTTTTTAGTTATGCGCTTTGGGTTGCACCCAGTACATGTTTAAAGGGATGGTTCAGAGTAATTTCAACCTAGGGTCCTGCACCATGACCTCGTGCCAAATGCCCTCCAGAAGCTAGTTTTCCCTTGCTCAATCAGTGGCATTTTGAGAAAAATCTTGTAAATGAGGGAACAAAGGGCTGAGGGAACAAAGGGCTGAGGGAACATAGGGCTGAGGGAACATAGGGCTGAGGGAACATAGGGCTGAGGGAACATAGGGCTGAGGGAACAAAGGGCTGAGGGAACATAGGGCTGAGGGAACATAGGGACTAATTTTCAAAATTTTCAGTGAAAAACAAATTCTTAGAAATGAGGGAACATAGGGCTGTGGGATCATTGGGCTGTGGGAACATAGGGATGACCCCGACATTTTAAGCTGCAACATCAGAAATGGGGATATTTGAATAGATTTGATCAAAATTAATGTTAGGTAACATTTCATAGGTTAGTATGAGTTAGCCGCCAAGCTAAACAGCTAACTTGTGGTAACTGAACTAAGGTGGGGGTGTTTCAGTCAGCTTCCAGGTCTGTTTGTTCCTTTTGCAACGTGCCATTGTGTAAAGAGATGAAAAAGGGGCTTCAGAAGATCTCTTTAGATGTCAACACAGCAGGTTTATGCAGTATTTTTTTCTACAGTCTGTGTATGGATATAAAATCTTTGGTTTGTTATAATTAGATAATGAATCCCTGAAATGACAGCCAATAAAGCTGACTGCCTTTCTTTCTTTCTTTCTTTCTTTCTTTCTGAATCAGCATACCAAGACCCTGACGCTCCAGTGTGTGCTAGTTATTTTGGTAGCTTGAAGGTGGCTGACTTCTGGGCAAGGACACAGAGGAACTGTGCCGCTGCCAAAGCTTGTAGCTGCCAAACTCGAGGGACGGGGCTCCATCTGGGTCGCTGGTCTGACACAGCACAGGACGTGCAGAAGCTTTCAGGTACAGTTAACAGCACAAGAAACAAATCTTTACACCTAAGCATGATGATGATGTCTTAATTCTATATATAGTAGTAAGTAGCTAAAGTGATGACAGCTAGCTAGTCTGTAGGTGACACCACAGACTGCAACACACTGAAAAGACGATGCCTCTACTTATAGATACATTTGTGCTGGGATGTAAGTGTGTTTATTTCGGGGTCAGTGAGGTCACTGGAGATTGACTCAGTTTTGGAAGCCAGAACCTTGTGGTCCGTGAAGGAACTGCAGGTTTTGGGCTTTCTGTGTTGATGGGTGATTAGCCAGCCTGATGTGGCCCCTTGATCTGCAGTCTAATTCAGTCATGGTCTCATCTTCCACAGCAGCTGTTGAAACCTGCTTTTCACGTCAGGATCCTTCAGAAACTGAAAAAGGACTCTGTGTGCCTGGTTGGTGGTAGCTGAACCGCTCCTGGAGGCTAAAATGAAGACGGATGGTTCCTGCAGGTCGTCCAAGCACCTCCCTCTGATTTACCGCTGACCTCCTGGGCCCATAAAACATGCCCTCGGATGATGCACGCTTCTTCCCTCTGATGGATCTCTTCTCTCCACCAGAGCGACGGCAGCGGTTTAATAAAGCAAACACAGAAAATGATAAAGTAGCTCTGCTCAGAAAAAGTCAAAGACGTGAACAAGTTCAGGTTCAGGCAGGAAACGCAAACGAACCCTTAAGAGGACGAATCCAGCAGCTGTATGGAAGCAAAGCGAGTTGATCCCTCAACATCTAACTTCTATGACATCATCTACGATCCTGCTGGAAGAATAAACAGTCCACTCTGATGGTTAGCTGCCCCATAGCTCATGCTATGCTACGATGCTAACTAGCAGTACTTGACATTTATTGTGATTAATTCTATTCCATTCATCCACATTTCAAATGTCACTACCAAAAGAACAACATCGGAGTTTCAACTGAATTCAACAACAACCTGCAGATATTCAGCTCTCGGATGACAGAGTGTCTCAAACCTGGGGTCCTCTCTCTGACTGAAAATGTGACAAAGGAGTGTCCCACAACAGCAAAATTGCCACAATGAACCAGGGGGTAATATCTGTTTTTCAAAGCTTTTAAAGCTACTGGGAAAGGAGTGAAAGTTGCAGTTCTTCTAATGACCACAAGGGGTTGCCTCATTTCACATCCATGACAACTGTAGGGTGATTTTTTTTTTTTTTTTTATGTACCTCAGGTGAAAGTATATTAAACCACAAATGTATGTGTAACCAGTGGAGTCAAGCCACATAAGTTTTCTCCTCCCAGGCTACCGTAGTTTCCTCCTCCTCAGTCACACCCCTAGTTGACTCTTGAGTGGCTGGCCTGTTCACCTGAGGGTTTAGCTAGGACCTCAGGGTGTTGAACTCTGAGGTTATTTGAATTAATCTGACTGGGTGGTTGGAGTCCTGGGTGGCCTTGGGTGCTACACAATTACTTAAGTCTTTGTCCAATGTTACACTGTAGGCTTAATGACGGCTTAATGAAGTTTGCAGATCCTCTACAGAAGATCTGTGGTGAAAAACACACCCCACCAACACATCAAATCGGTGATTTTTATGCTGGATGCCGAAGCAACATAGCAACACAGGCTTGTGCAGACGAGCGGTATGGTTGTTGGGAGTCTGGGACGTACAGAAGTACAATTAAATGCATGACTGTATAATTAATAAGAGGGTATTTATGTTCTTGTGTGGCTGACTCTAATTATTCTGTGTTTTAGAAAGAGTTGTCTCTGCTACTTTGTCTACTGTGAATTTATTTTAAGTCTTTTATTTCCTGGGTTGGTCCTCTTGGCATGAAGGCGTGGCTGCTATTGGCTGCACCAGTGTGTCATCACTACTGGAATTTTAATTAATGCTTTGGTGAGTGAATGTGAATTCCTTTTTGACTTTTTCATTGACTTCAGATGCTGTTTATGGGGCGAGTTGCTGGATCGAGGTCCTGTTCTTTGTATGCGGAGCACTGCATTTGTAGTGGTAACGTGCACCTCCCCATCCTGCTGTGGTCACATTTCCTTGTAGTGTTTGTGCCTGTACGTTTGTCTGAGTAGGTAGCAGGAGCACGACTGGTGTGTCAGGCTCAGTCTTCTCCCTAGCTGGCCAGCCTGAGCTAAGCCAAGCTAAAATAACTGCATAGTTATAGATTTCTTTTTTTTTTTTGAGTGACAGCTGAACTGCAGTTAATTGTGTCATATGGGTAACTGTCATCACTTTAGCTACTTAGCACTTGGGATTTCAATTCAATTCAATTCAATTTTTATTTGTTTAGCATCTGTTACAATGCCAGTTGTCTCTGGGCACTTACCAGAGACCCAGAGCACATATCATTAACTAAAATTATGATATTAAATCTGTATCAAGGATAATGACAAGTAAAAAAAAAAAAAAAACTACCACAGCAGGAGAAAAAACCTTTAAGCCAAACAGTGGCAAGGAAAAACTCCACTTTAAGAGGAAGAAACCTTGAGCAGGACCTGGATCATATGGGGGGACCTTCCAGACCAGCTGGGTAAAGAAAGAAAAAGAGGGGAGAGACAGGACAGAGAGAGGATGGAGGACAGAGAGAAGAGAGCACACAAATGACTGCATATAATGACCATATAAACAGATGCAGGTAGCAGCACTGAGGTGAGATGGTCAGAGGACTAGATCACCAGCCGGCACCCTGAACACATCTACACACACACAGGTGGAGGTGAACGCTGGGATGGACAGAGGATGGAACTGAAAGTCTGCATGCAACTCAGGAAACTCTGGCCTGCAGACCTACAGAAAGAAAAGAGAAAAAAAGGGAGAAAACAGCACAACAAACTACAGGAAAGAAAAGATAATGGAGCACAGTTACAGTAACAAGGTGCTCCTAATTAACTATGGATTAAGCTGGAGGGAGAAGAAGGGAGTAGAAAAGGGAGAAGAGCAGTGGAGACACCACTCAGCAGATCATGTTGGCGTCCCCCTGCAGCGTAGGCCTATAGCAGCATAGCTATGATGAAGCTGTGATTAAGATGAACCTACTCTAGTCTTAGCTCCTACAACTATGGCTATAACTATTAGCCCCTACACGCTGTTGTAAGACTAACTGTAGGTTTTACTGAACAGAAATGTTTTCAGGTTAGTTTCAAAGATGGAGGTGGCGTCAGCCTCCTGAACCCAAATGGTAGCTGGTTTCATTTGTCTTCAGTAACTGGAAAGCACGCTCTATTTAATACCAACTTTATTTATAGAGCACTTTAAAACTGCCACAGTGGACCAAAGTGATGTACAGATGAAAAAATAAAATAAAAAAAAAAACATATCAAACAAGATTAGAATAAAATAAGTTTATTAACTAATAACAAACTTAAGTTGACAAAATAAAAATATTAGAACGTAGTATGTCTTATATCATACAAAAATGAATAAAAACAGCTAAAAATCAATGTCTGATGCCAAAGGCCAGTGAGGAGAGTTTTAAGTCCGCTCTTATTCGTATTACTATTTCAGTTGTCCTTTTTATTGTCTGCATATAAAGATGAAACCAGAAGTTTACACACTGCAAAAAAAAAAAAAACTAAGAGCTTTTTATTCTCAATGTCTGATACCAAATCAGACTAAATATTTCCTGTTTTTTTTTTTTCTCTAAATCTTTGTTGCACCAGAAACCTTTATTCACAGAGAGAAAGACAGGAAATCAGGGCAGAGGAAGAGTGGGGAAGACACTGAGCGAAGGGTCGCAGGTCAGGAATTGAACCTGTGACCACTGCAGGACTGCAGCCTCTTGTTCATGGGCCGCCTGCTCTAACCACTGCAGCCCACATTTCCTGATTTAGGTCAGTTAGGATTACCTTAATTATTTTTTATTTGGGAAATGCCAGAATAACGATGGAGGGTTTTTTTTTTTTTACATGTGCTAAGATTACTCTGCTTTTAAACACTTTCGGTAACCCCAAAGAGACCAAAGTTTTTGGATACATGTTCTTTTGCCTGATGAAACTAAAATTGAACTGTTTGGCCATAAAGACCATCGATACATTTGAAGTTAAAAAAGGGGGAAGCCTGCAAGTGTAAGAACACCATCCAACTGTAAAGTATGGGGGTGGCAGCATCATGATGTGGAGGTGAACTGGTGAACTTCACTAAATAGATGGGATCATGAGGTTAGAAGATTATTTAAAAATATTGAAGCAACATCTCCAGACATCAGCCAGGAAGTTAAAGCTTGGATGTAAATGGGTCTTCAGATGGACAATGACCTTAAACATATCACCAAATTAGCTGCATAGTGGCTTAAAGGCAACAAAGTCAGTGTTTGGAGTGGTCATCACAAAGATTTCATCTCAGTCCTACAGAGCTGAAAAGGGAAGTGTGATCAAGGCAGCCTTGTTTACCGGTTTACCAGTTCACCCTCTCATTATTCTGGCATTTAGCAAATAGAAATAATTTAATAATCCTAACTACCCTAAAACACAAAAAGGTTAGTTTGATTTAATGTGAAAAAAATATGTTATGTCTTTTTACACAACGTATGTAGACTTCTGGTTTCAACTGTATGTCAGTGGATAGCGCATCATTTGTCAAGACCTTTTTTTTGTCATATACTGTTTGACAAAAAAAAGCTGCTTCTGCTAGAATTGAATCTTCTAGCAGATGTTAGTTCTCCTGTGTGCACATAAGGGTGAATGTGTGCCTCACCAGTCCTCTTTGGCAGTCTATTCTTACATGTTTTAATAACACCGTTTCATAACTGATTCTGTCAGAGAGGACTATGTTTGTAGTCTGGTGATGCATGTGGTGTTTGTGTGGTTAATGAGTGTATGATGGTTGGTACTGTGATTCTGGATACAACCTCCCATCCACACTATTTCTGCCAGTAAATGCATCAACCAGCATCTCTGACCGAACCAACTCGACCCTGAACAGTTCCAGATTAAGCCAATGGCTAACTGACAGTGCTCCATCAGGGTAGTTTGCTCTTTTTTTTTGCCCTTTATTAAATTAACCCAGGGTTGGGTGGAGTCAGCTTCATCTAATATGCCGTTTGACTTCAAGCTACAAATGGTATCTCAGGCGGAGGTCGACTAAAACTTCACCAGACTTTCAGCACTGGCAGTCCCCGTTTCAGACGTTCTTACCAAAATAACTTTTGAAGTTAGGACAGATTTGATCAGAAGGAATGTAAGGTGATGATAGTTGGCGTCATGACTTGCATTTGCAGGAGCTGAACTGAGCTAAAATGGCTAGGTTGTGGTAACGGTCTTAAGATGACTTTGTTCCAGCCATCTACTCATTTGTGGATTATCTGGGGTTGGACAGAGTCATCTCCTGCTGACATGCTTTCCTCTAAAGGTCTAAAAAACTTACTTTAGAAACCTGTAGGTGATATCACGGACTTGTCAAAATCTCTTCATACAGTCAATGCTAAGAACAGAAGCCCTCTTATATGTGACCCAGGAGTGCTTGTTGTCCATCTTGGCTCTGATTGACAGATCCTCCTCTCATCACGTCTCCCTCCACGTTTCCAGTCTGCTGCTCTCATCACCATCATCACAGACAAAATTAAATTACATCTCACTGCAGTCGAAGAAAAGCCTCCGCTTTTATCCAAACCGCTGGGATTGGCTCCAGAAACACTGCTGCCGATTGGTCCTGGGATGTCCTCCGCTCCGGATCTGATTGGCTGAGAGACCAGAATCACGTGAGGACCATCAACAACATGTATGAAGATTCCATCATGGCAGCGTACACACACATCGTTAATCAGTGGAACCTGCGAGCAGGCAGGAGGTTGTCATCACAACAGGAGATGGCTTCTGAAAGGCCATCAGCACCATCTGTTGTTGATTTAATCTGCAAGTGGAACATTTAGCAGCCAAGGAGGCCAAACTGGAGCTAAAACAAACTCGACCATGCTGCTCCAGTGACCTATCTGAGATGACAGTCATGTAGGGAGTCAGGACCCATAGAAACATCTAACTTCCACTTCTTGAAGGCGTTTTTAATTCTGATGTCCATCTACAAGAAAACTCAAAGAATCATCTCGCCAGTCCCAGTGTTTTCATGTTTGATACTAGAGGGGGTTTCCATTAGTAGGGGTTTCGGATATTTTAACTGGGCCTCGACTGTCTGCACTTGTCTCCACTGCCAGGAAAAGCCTCCGAATAAGAATTTTCTGGATCTTCTACTTGGCCAGTGTAAGTCCCTGCCTTTGGTTAGAAACTTCTAGGGTGACCTCAAAAGTCTGTTAGGTGGGTATGCTGCAGGCAGAAAGATAGTGTTCAGCCGTCTCAGTGTCCCCTTAGAAAACTGTCATGGTCTGGGGTGGCCATGACGGCCATTTTGGGTTTTTCCTTGTTCTTTGTTAAGTTGGCGTCAATCCCTGTCTTTTGTGTCACCTGTTTCCTGTTTTACTTTCAAGGTCTGTCATGTATCCGTTGTTTTGCGGCTTTGCTTCCTTCCCTCTTGTTATCCTGATCGTCTGCACCTGCCTCTCGTTGGGTTTCCCTGTGTATTTAAGTCTTGTCATCTCCCCTGTCTGTGCTGGTCCGTCTCTTTCTGCTTATGCCCTGTAAGTTTTGTCTAGTGTCCCGTGAGTGTTTTTTTTTTTTTTTAGCCTGGGTTCTTGTTTTGATTATTTTTGTAGAATTTTTGGTTTGTTTTGAATTTTGTCTTTTTTTTCCTCTATTGGATTGCCTTTGTGGATTCTGGTTTTCTTGGTCTTTTGGGTTTTCATTTTGCCAAATAAATTCTTAATTCTTTTGAAACTCCTGTGCCTGGGTTCCTCCATTCTGCCTCAAACCTGACAGAAAACCCTCTGTGACATCACCTCTAGGTCTCTGAAGAATCAGTTTAAAGGCCAGTTTTCAAGGCTCTGGATGACACCACTCACCCAATACCCTCAGCAGTTACGACCCAAATGCAAGAGTGCAAACAAAGTCCTTTATTAATAAAAGAAAAACCAAAATCAACTTTCACAAAATCCAAGACACAAGAATACAAGGGAATGGGAACAGACAGACTGCCAGGGAAAAAAGGGAAAAATACAATTTGTATACTGACAGCAGTTGACGAGACAACTTCAGGAAAATGGACCAAGAGAAGTAAAACTAAACTCAACATACAAAGAAACACACCTTCAAATTAAAACAGGAAGTTGCCGAAACAGGGGACAAGAAACAAAAGAAACAAGGAGACCTAAGAAAAAAAAAAAAAATTTAAAAATAAATGGCGGTCCTGAGACGGAATGAACAAACCTCGCAAATGGGTCTCTGAAAAGTGCTTAGAGACAATCTGTATCATAATAGACACTATAGAAATAAAGTTAAAGTTGAACATGCCCACATTAGCTTACTTATATCTAGCTGGTTATTTTTACTTGCCTTAGCTCATGCTAATGCTACGATGCTAACTAGCAGTACTTGACATTTATTGTGATTAATCTACCCATTCATCCACATTTCAAATGTCACTACCAAAACAACAACGGCTGGAGCTTCAACTGCAGATATTCATCTCTCGGTTGACGGAGTGTCTCAAACCCGGGGTCCTCTCTCTGACTGAAAATGTGACAAAGGAGTGTCCCACAACCAGGGGGTAATATCTATTTTTGAAAGCTTTCAAAGCCACTGGGAAAGGAGTGAAAATTGCAGTTCTTCTAATGACCACAAGGGGCTGAAAAATCTTCAAAACAATCACAACTGGCCTCCATGTTAAAATGCCCAGCATACTTCCAGTCTGGTACAAAAACAGTTTTGGTCTCCGTAGCCAGATTTCACATCCATGACAACTGAACAAGGTGATTTTTTACGTACCTAAAATGAAATTATATTAAACCACAAATGTATGTGTAACCAGTGGAGTCAAGCCACATAAGTTTTCCCCTCCCAGGCTACCGTAGTTTCCTCCTCCTCAGTGACGCCCCTAGTTGGCTCTTGAGTGGCTGGCCTGTTCACCTGAGGGTTTAGCTAGGACCTCAGGTTGTTGAACTCTAAGGTTATTTAAATTAATCTGACTGGGTGGTTGGAGTCCTGGGTGGCCTGGGGTGCTACACAATTACTTAAGTCTTTGTCCAATGTTACACTGCAGGCTTAATGACAGCTTAATGAAGTTTGCAGATCCTCTACAGAAGATCTGTGGTGAGAAACACACCCCACCAACACATCAAATCGGTGATTTTTTTGCTGGATGTCGAAGCAACATAGCAACACAGGCTTGTGCAGACGAGCGGTATGGTTGTTGGGAGTCTGGGACGTACAGAAGTACAATGAAACACATGACTGTATAATTAATTAGAGGGTATTTATGTTCTTGTGTGGCTGACTCTAATTGTTCTGTGTCTTTAGAAAGAGTTGAATCTGCTATTTTGTCTATTGTGAATTTATTTTAAGTCTTTTATTCCTGGGTTGGTCCTCTTGGCATGAAGGTGTGGCTGCTATTGGCTGCACCAGTGTGTCATCACTACTGGAATTTTAATTAATGCTTTGGTGAGTGAATGTTAATTCCTTTTTGACTTTTTCATTGACTTCAGATGCTGTTTACTGTGAGCCGTGAGTCTATGTACATGTTTGCACAAGACCCAATGCATAATCTGTAGCTTTTATCCCTGAGCATTTTTATATGGAAATCACATCTCAGTTAATTTCATTTCAACCATCTTTGTGAGGGAACCTGCTTCATTCAAGCAAGGGCTTCATAACTGGTTGTGAGTCTGACACACATCTTAGTGTGGAGTCCTTGGGCATCGCTGGAGCCAAGACCTTTAACCTTTCCAGGATAGTCACTTATGCATAATTAGAGAAAAGGTGTTTTGGTCAGCACTTTAGCTACTTTGTGTTTAGCACTTCTCATGATGGTTTGGGTTGAGCATGGCACCTTCTTTGTTTTCTGGGTTTGGTTTATTGTTCTTGGCTTCCGTGTCTTCAGTTGACTTTGTTTCTGTTTTACTTTGAAGGTCTGTCTTGTCTTCGAGGTGTTCACCCTCACTTCCTTCCATTCATTTCCCTGATTGTTTGCACCTGCCTCTCATTTCTTCCTTTGTGTATTCAAGTCTTGTCTTTCCCTTTCAGTTTGGCTGGTTCATCTCTCGATTTCCTGATGTTTCGTCTGTGGTTTTTGTCGCCCGTCTGCCTTCCTGTGATCTTCGCCCTGATTGTTCCCTGTTCCTTCCTTGCTGCCCCTATCTGTGGAAGTATCCTGATTTAGTTTTTGTTTGAACTTATTGAGGACATTTTTGTTGGAATTTCCTGGCTCTCCTGCATTTTTGGGTCCTTCCTTAAACAAAAGTCATGACACTTCTGAGCTCTGAATAAAGACCTGTCAGAGGTCTAGAGCAGTGGTTCTCAAACTTTTAATACTGCGTACCACCTGAGAAACTGTTCAGCTCTCTGAGTACCACCCTGAAGGCCAATTTTTAAAATATACCCATTTATGCCTTCTCAATTAGCTTTAAACACACAGGAGAGATGTTTATTCCTTATTGTGGTTTTTTTTATTGTTACCTGAATTGTTACTTTACTGAATCAGACATTTACAACTGTTGCACTGCAAGTGAATATGCATCAAATATTTGTTATAAAGACACAATTTTAATTATCTCAAGCTACACATTCGTTTGAAACATATTTATAATCCATTCTATGTTTCTGAAGTGAAAATGTGGAAAAAAATGTGGAAAGTCATGACATTCCCCGCGTACGGCCAAAGAGGGCTCGCGTACCACTGGTGGTACACGATCCACAGTTTGCACACCTCTGGTCTAGAGGACAACCAGCCAGATTTCCTCTTGCTCAGCAGGTGGAGCAGCTGGGTCCTCCAGTCAAGCGAACTTGACTTGAATGATTACCGTACCGTTCCACATTGGCTAACCAAACCACTAATAGCTAGTTGCTTACACTCAACCACACTCTTATGCATTGTTTCTTTTTTTTTGTTTGTTTGTTTTTTTGAGAGACAGCTAAACTGCAGTTTATAGTGTCGCATGAGTAGCTGTCATCACTTTAGCTACTTAGCACTTGGCATTTTCAGTGAACTTAACTTCTGTGCTGTGAAAAAACACCTAACAGACAAGTATTTAAGACAATATGGCCACCACAAACGTCTGAGTTGGGCAGTAAAAGGGTTTGGGGCAAAGGTGGTTCACCTGGAGTAGCTGGCTGAAAGCTAATGGATAATATTCACCAATGTCACTCATCCGGTTTGTAGGTCAAGCTTCCCAGTTCGTCATTCATTTTAGTGCAGTCACATGTTCACAAGTTACTAACATTAATCTCAGAAATGGATGAAAATCATCTGAGAACACCCAAACCACAATAAAAGGAAAAAAAGCAGAAGTATGTAGAAACGATCGATGTTCAGTCTTCATCTTGTCATGCGAGAAAATAGCAAAGCTGGATTTTATCAGTAGACAACTGAAAGGGATTATATACACAATCTGAAGGACTTTCACAACGTGTCGTACCCTGACAACTGTGATTATATTCTTCATAACAAAGTTACCTAAATGTTGGAGGAACAGAAGATCTACAAGTCTCTTGAGGCTTACAATCAGTTGTGCGTGGCTGGGTGAAGGATCTGGCCTACATTAGGTCGACAGGACTGTCACGGCTGAAGGAAAAGGGTTGTTGAAATTCATGTCACGATTTGAGCAAGCTCCATGTTTCTAAATCCCCCCCCCTAAAATGTTTCATCAATATGTTAAGCCTACGCCAACACATGTTATTGAGTCTAGAGTCGCTATCGTCCATAATATCAGGAAAAATGAGTGAAGTACATGGATGATCGTCATGGTAATATCTCTATTACCATGAGTAATCTTGATCTTCAGGTTTCCAAATGGGATCCCTTTACTTTCAAACATTGGTCACCTCTTTTACTTAAAAAAAAAAAGTGTGTTAGCTGTATGGAACAATGTATTCAGTAGAGTAGACTGGACTAGCATGAGCTGGTAATTGAGACTTGCTTGTACTTCCCTTTCAGCCATTTTTGGACAGGGATTAGGTAGAGGCACTTCCTGCCAAGATGGCGTTCCCCATTGGTCCAGGATTTGTCTCGTTCTGTGTGTGTAACATGTGTCACTTTGCACCAAAGAACACTAGAGATAGTAATTAATAACTAGCAATTAGTTACCACAAACATGATAACTGCAGAATCGGGATCAGAAGATGCAAGCTCTGGACCACACAAAACATAGTTACGATCTATCGCTCTGTGTTCTTTGAAATGGAAAAAAATTGAAAAATAAAATACAGTGCACTTAAATTAATTAAAAATAAATAAGATTTAAAGCAGAGGTGGCCAACACTGGTCCTGGAGAGCCACAAATCTGCATGTCTTCGATGTTTCCCTGCGTCAGTGCACCTGTTTCACATGAATGGGTCGTTAACAGACTTGTACAGACTTGGATCACAAGCTGATGGTGATTCACTCAGGTGAATCAGGTGTGCTGAAGCAGAGAAACATCTAAGACATGCAGGGTTGTGGATCTCGAGGACTGGAGTTGAAGACCTCTGATTTAAAAGGGTAACTCAAAAGTACCCCAGTTTCTTTGTTTATCACTTTATCACCTGTGCATCCAATTAATTCAGTGCCTCACCAATCAATATTCTGATCCGAAATCAGGTAGGTATGTGATTTAAATGCTCATGGTAAAAATCAGTCTAAAAAGTCTCTTTAACCCCAAAATAATCCAAATCTCATAGGTTTTTAGACTGTGGAAATCAGAATCATCTCACCCAAGCAGTCCATTCATGAGTCCAATGACAAGTTTTAGATATTTTATGATGATATATAAAAAATTGTGATGAAACTGTTTTATATCTAATTATTATTATTATTATTATTATTATTATTATTATTATTAATAAATATTCTTGAATAATACATCAACCAGCTACCTGGTGAAGAGCCCAATCACTGATAAACATTATTTAAAATCATTTGAAACAGTGAAAAGCTGCATGTCTACACCCGTCCTCAACTCAGTCGCTAACTGGTGGTGGTTACTGTCCGAGTCCACCACTGTTTTCCTTCTTCCAGTCAGTCCGTTTGTTAGTGAACAACACATCAGCATCTAACTCTGATTCTGCCAACTAGGTCATAAACAGTCTAGAACATTCTTCTCCTGAGACTTTAGCCTGATGAGCTGCAGGAGGTTTACTCCATGTATTTCTGTTGAAAACAATTTTCTCTCTATCAAATAAAATTGATCTGGTTCAGCTGGTCAGTAGACCCTCTCCAATGGCTCGTTTGGGGACTGAAGAATGTGGTTCAGCCTGGATCCACACAGCAGTGTTGCAGCAACGCTCCAGTGGTGGTGCTTCTGACATTCCTTCCTCCAAAAACAACCAATCAAATTTCTTCCTGCTTGCTGAAACAAATAAATGTTTTAAATAGTCCCGCGACTGTGTATGATTTCATCGGCGAGCTCTGGCTGTCAAGCCACAGCTTGATTCGCTGATTCATGGATTAACTCTCAAAAGCTTGAATCAAGGCAACTAGACCTCTTTTTCTTTGTTCTTGAAGATATTTCACCTTCCATCCAGAAGGCTTTGCCAATTCAAAGCATGGTCCACTTGGTTCTTAGGATGATAATTGATTTGTTCTAAGCTGACGTGTAATTGTCAGGGAACTACTGAAATGAACAAAGTTAGCGAGACTGACTCATCTTGACGAACCAATCATTCTAACGATGATTGTTCAGATCAGTTCATTCATAACTGACACATCGCTGCTTTCTAGCCTGGTTTACACGCTCTCTCCTTGTAACCTGGTTTACTTGTGTGACTGGAGCACAGACTCGGTCGATCATGGATGATGCTTTTGCACCAAATCACCCTCAGATTCACCTGCTGACACCACCGGTTGGAAATAAGTTAATTATTTCTCTCTTTCACCACCTCATTAGCATTATGTTGCCCCATACTAGCTTTTTATGGGATGTGTTATAAGTCTGACGAAAAAAAATGGATGTACAGTGGTACCTCTGCTTACCAACGTTTCTACATACGGAATTTTCAGGTTACAAAGCGTCTCAATATGAAAAAATATTGCCTCTTGTTACAAAAGAAATTTCAGGATACGAAGGGCAAAAATACAGTACACACTGCTACTCGCAGCTCCCAGAGTTTAACGAACGTAAACATACTTGTAGCTGCTCTGCCATTGGCTATCGCCTAGCATCTTCATGGCATCTTTCTCTGAATTCTCTGAATCTCCGAATTCTTTGAAAAGAATCACACAGAAAAAGTGTTCACTAGTCGGGCTATTGCTCACTATGTTGATGGTTGCCTTGCACATTTTCAAAGGATTGTTAAAAGCCGACAAAAGCAAACGTCCTTGGATCGGTTCTTTACAAAACGTCAGACAAAAACCACTGCTGAGAGAGAACATGAACCAAAGAAGGCAAAAGGTGACGATGATAGCAGTTAAAAGGTAAATGAACATAATTTTTATTCTTTGTTTTTTATTATGTACAACTCTCATTTAATGTTTTTTGTGCAGTAATCTAATTGTAACAATTATGGAACGGATTAGAGCATTTACATGGGTAACGCGTCTCTACTTAGGAAATTTTCAAGTTACGAAACTACCTCTAGAACTAATTAATTTCGTAAGTAGAGGTACCACTGTATATTAACAGTGCCTTCATGGTGGTGCTGCTGCCTACCACGTGGGAGGTCCTGGTTCGACTTTTGGTTGCATCAGGAAGGGCATCCGGCGTAAAACTTGTGCTTAATCAACTCACTTGTTGTGGCTGCTGTGAATAAGGAACAGCCAGAAAGATTCACAAACAAATTGAGACGAGAACTCATGTTTATGAAACAACAAACTTGTTCTCATGGATTCAAGCTGGGCCAGTGACTGACCAGTGTCTGTGTGGTGCATGCTGGGGCAGACTGCAGCCCAAATATAAGTCATTTAATGAAGCACAGAATAGTCAGAGGAACAAAGAATGATAAATGTGCTGTTTTATGTGCCACATGTAAAAAACATGATGTTCTCATGTAAAACTAACTGAGAGGCAAAGTGAATAACGGTATTTGTCATGTTCAGATGTTTCCTGACTTTCAGCTGAGCCACAGATTAGAGAAAACATGCCGTAAAAGCAGCAAAAAGGCGGGAAAATGTGCCTCCAAGCTGCCACCTGAACACCAGCCTGCTGTATGAAGACTCAGTACCTCCCCAGTACCTCCCCAGTACACTGACCAGATCCCACATCCAGGTCCAGGATACAGTCGTGGAGTGTGATCCCCCCCATCAGGACCCTGTAAAGTCCTCCAACCATTCACCCTGGACTCCACATCTGCTTCCAGTCAGAGTATGTCCGATCAGATACCCTGCATTGTTTGGTTTAATGAGATCCAGACTGCCCCACCCACCCCGCTTTCACACCCCCACAGAGGAATCAAACATCCCTGCAGTGCTGGTTTTATATCAGGATGGATTATGTAACAGGAACATGCAATCTGTGATTGCTCATGTTAAAACGCTGCATTGGAGTGAATCTGCAGGTCCACAATGGCTAAACCTCAGTCTGGAAAAAACCTGGACAAACCCGTCTAAAAACGGCCCCCTTCTCAGTGTTTGTTGAACTCATGAGAATCACATGTAGCTGTACTGGCTCATGCGGAGCCTCATATGGTTCACATAAGGAGTCGTGACTCTGATGGATGTGATCATGTTATGTAAGGGCCTCTTGTTTTCCTCTGTAATGCAAGCTGAATGTGTGGATCAGAACCGCACAAAGGCATCACCCCATACCCACATTACACCGTAATACTCCACGGTCAATGTGTAAAGGCGTTTTCTGGAGGGGTGTAATCCGCTGAATTCATCAGCAGAATGACCACACTTCAAAAGAACTGGACAAAGCCCTTCTGACATGACCTACAGGGTTCTGAAGAGTGTTTATGAAACCTGTTTTTCATCCCTTAACACATTGGTAGGAACTGACACTTTCCAACCCCAGTTAATCTTTAAATGGAAACTCGCTGATTTACCACAATTAAGCTGTTTCAGTTTATGCTGACCTGTGATGCTAACTGATGTTAGCTTACATTATTCTGATCAAATGTATCAATCCATCCTTGTTTCTGACTTGAGTCAGAAACAAGGATGGATTGATACATTTCATTGATACATTTTCTGTTTTTGTGTATGAATTAAGGTACATAAAGATAATGCAATTCAACACACATACTACATACTGTAAAGTTTTAAACTCTAGCATTATATCATATTAATTAAATACATTACATTTTAAGCATGAGTTAATGATTTGGCCTTGTGCACCTCGAACAAAATATCCTAAGTATTATTACTTTGTGGCAGAAAGATGTAAAAAGTATACTAAGTTAGAATAAGTATAAGTGTAAGTCTTAGTATTAACTTTTGTTTATACTTTTAAGTGTAAGCCAAGTATACTTCACTATACTATGAAGTAGGTGAATAAAAAAAGTTTATAAAAAGTCACCTTCAAGTATACTTCCTCATTTTTAGTAAAGTATACTCATAGTACACTTGAATAAACTTCTTTTTGCTAAGGGGCTGGTACTGAAATAACATCCACAAATGCCAAAACCTAAAGCTGAAAGAGGACTAATTGAACTCTACTGGAACCCACAGCCACTTGCTTGCCTAGTAATCTCAGTCTTGGGTCAGTCACAGGTGACTGTGGGCTGCTAGGTGACCACACTTGGCTACCTGTGTGTTACTAGTAGTAGTAGTAGTAGTAGTCTGGTTAGTCAACTTGAAAGGGTCCTGAAATGATCCAGGACGAAAGTCCAGCAGGTGGTGTCCTCTGGTTAGCCCTAGCGTATAGCCTTTGTGAAAAGTTAATAAAGTGATGATAGTTCCTTCAGGCTGTCTTGCTACGCCTCACCCCGAACTCTTCCAGATCAACCCAAAACTGTTCACAGTGGTCTTCAATGAACAGCACAACAGGCCAAATTGCTTTTAAAATTAAAAGGTTTATGCTCTGTTTGTTCAGAAATCAAGGCCAGACTAAGTAGCTAAAGGAATGATAGCTGGCCGTCCATTTGTTTTCTTTTCTAAAGCTTGTATGCAGCACTGTGGTTGCTACATACAAGCTATTTTAGCTTAGCCTGCTAACCAAAACACCTATTCCAGACCAACCCACAACTGATAGCATCTCTGTTCTGTTCATTTATCTCCATTTGTTATGGGGTGAAGGCGGTGGTTTGCCTGGAGCAGACAGCTGAAATAGCTAAGCTTAGCTTGGAGCTGCCAAGCATCAGCAGTCACCCCTGGCAGAAGGCAGATTCAGCTGCCAGATGAGTTTAGACTTGGGCAGTCTTCTCATCCAGGTCAACCCAGAGCAGATCATGGTGGTCTGTTCGTACAGTTAACAGCACAATAAGCCATATTATATTTAAAAGAAAGTTATGATACTCTCTTAGCTCTGTACCTGAACTAGCCACTAGCATTTCCTTGGCTATATGGCTAGACAATTGCCAGACTGTTAGTTAATGGACCGAGATCTGCTAGGAAGCTCCCACAGTCCTTGCAGTTAAAGACTTAGGTTAGCATGAACTAAGCTAAAGCAACCACATAAAGTCATGCTGAGTGTCAGTAGAAAAAAAAAAAGCACATTTTGCATCAGCAGTATCAATCAAATGATCATCAACATTCCCACATTTAATGCTTTCTTTGTTCTAAGTAATAATGGAGGTTTCAATGATTTGATGGAGGCAGCAGATGTTTGTAAATCCAAGTTTATAGAAAATTGTTCCTTGGTCTACTGGGGAACAAACAATCTGGGTCAGACTTGTTTTCCATTTCTGGGCCACATCTTCGGAGCATGCTCAGTGCTCCACATTTGTCGCTGTGATCCGACCTGGACGAGCTGCAGCTGCTTTGGTGTTCTTCAGATCCGAGGATCCACAACAAACAGCCAATCTGATCCAAATGGTGACTCAGCGGGAACCCCTCTGAGTCCTTCCGACTTTCCCACGCTGATGGTTAGTCATCCAGGAGGGAGTCGGGGTTAGGGGGGGCAGCTAAACCTGGATCAGGGAGTTCCCTCCATAAATTCATCCTCTCAGAACCAGAGGCTGTAAATATCCAAGCCTGGACCTGGATCAGAATCACATCTCCTGCCCCTGCTCAGCTATGGTGACGCTCTGTGAAGTTGGGGAAGTGTTTCTCTTGAGAGACTCTAGCGACAGACTCTAGTTGGACTCTTATAACATTAATCTGAACACCTTCATGGTGGCCTCAGAGTCCATAGTTCAGGCCCATCTTTGGTTCTGTGGGTCAGCAGCTGGAGTCCAGAGAGTCCTGGATGACTCAGCTGGTCCACTCAATTCACAAAGAGGAACAAGCAACCACAGGTGCAGAAATACAGAAATGCAATTCTGTTGTTTCTGTCTTCATGGTTACAGAAGACGGCGTGGAATTGTTCATCTGCTACGGCGACCCAGAGGACCCAAACCTGGCGCATGAGTTTCAGGACCCCCACAGGGTTTAGCCACATCTTCAGGAAACTCCACACTTGATAATCCAGAACTGTATGACCTAAATGTGGACCAGGAAACAATGGCGAAACAGAGACGGGTTTTCAACGTCTTCTTTTGGGCAACCTTATTTAGCCTATCAAAAGACGTCCATGGACGTCAGGTGTTTGGTGGATTAGTGCTTACCTGGGACAGGTCAGGGCTGGATGTCTTGGAAGAGACCTGAACCATCAGGACCAGATGGGTCTGTTCAGTGACTGAGTGAACCAATGGGCTGCATCCACCTTGTTAGTCTCACGTCAATAAGGAAGGTAAAAAACGTGCAGTTCCTTTACTGACCAGTAGGGGTTGACTCCATCCATCCATGCTCATTTAGTCCTATTACAGGGTCACAGGGATCTGCTGGAGCCTATCCCAGCTCTCTTCAGGTGAAAGGCAGGGGTCCAACCTAGACAGTTACCCATCCATCTCAGGGCCAGATGTAGAACGAACAACCATGCGCACTCACAATCACTCCAACTGGCAATTAAGAACCACCAATTAACCTTGGATTGACTCCAAAAGTGACCAAGTCTCTGCTTACCTCCATGTTAAAATGTAAAGAACATGTAAAAACTTTACAGCAGAAATAAACTTATTTACAACCTGGTAGAAAAAACAGTTTTTGTTTCCATCATTAGAGTTCACATCCAGTTTTTATGTACCTCATCACATAAAATTATAGAAAGCCAGAAATGTATTCAGAATTTAGGGGTGTGGTTTTTGAGTGACTAACGTCTGTGGTGATAAAGATCAGATGTTTTTACTTCAGCGATGTAGAGCTTAACATATTCTGTATGTTTGACATCTGTGAATTAATCTGATTGAGCTAAGACAGTATAATCACTCTTATTCCAACAATAATAGGACTTGTTCTGTTAATTGCACTAACAGACCACCATGACCTGCTCTGGGTTGACCTGGAAGGGTTTGGGGGAGAAGGCCCCTGAATTGGTTCATCTGTCAGGGGTGACTGTGATCAACGGACAGTCATGGGTGCAGTCCTTTAACTGTATCTAAAGCAGGAGTTATAGTTGCAATACACATTGCACATGTGAACAGGCATGGCAGGCCTGCACATATAGTTGTGGTGCTGGTGATCACGTGCTTAGATTATATCTTGATCATAGATGGGGGTAGATGGGTAGATGGGGCTGTGTGCCTGGTAGGTGATACTCTGAGCAGATGATCCACTTCTTTAGTGACTTCCTATCCTCTGCAGAGCAGTTCCTGTTCCAAACAGTTATGGAGAATGCTCTACACCAGTGGTCCCCAACCCCTGGGCCGCGGACCAGTACCGGGCCATGGATCAATTGGTACCGGGCCCCACAAGAAAAAAAAATAGTTATTTAACTTTTATTTATTATATGAGTTTGAACTATCTTTTATTTTTGAAAAATGACCAGTTTCTCTGTTACATCTCGGTAACTTGAGCGCCAAATTTAAGCCAGCTAGCAAAATGAGTAAGAAACAGAAGTCTTTGGAAAGTTTCCTTGTGAAAGGGAAAATGCACAGTGAAGAGAAAGAAGAACAGCCTACGACTTCCAAGAATATACCAGGAGTCCTACTGAAATATGGATCTATCACTACAGGTGATTCCCACGTACCAAACCCGCTCTCCGTGAGTGTTTTTGTTGTTATTTATTCAATTGGTTCAAGGAACTTTAATGCTATGCTATACTCGTGTTATGTTAATGGCGCAATGCCCCCCCCCCCCCATCCACGGTAAAATTATCAAGCGTTGACCGGTCCACAGTTACAAAAAGGTTGGGGACCACTGCTCTACACCACACACTGGGAAAAGGACAATAGAGTTGAGACTGGCCCTCTTCAACCCTTTCAGAAAGAATCACTTGTTGGGCCACAGGCCATGGCTACAGAAAATCGCATCATTTTCTGAGACAAAGGAGACGAAAGAAATAATAAAACTCAAATCCCCAGCATGTCTGGTGATTTCAGTTTCACACCAAGGTGTCAAATGTGATGTCACACCCTCTCACTGGTTGGGGACCCCTCATCTCACAGCGGGGATTCCGAACAAAGGCGGATTGCAGTCCTGCCGCTTAAATACCGCAAGCTCCGTCAGCTCTCTCTTTTCCTGCTCATCGGCTTTTCTGCTTGGACCTCCTCTACACAACTCAAGATATTCTCTTTTGGCCTACTCCGGCCCGCCACAGCTTCCAGCCAGCAACCACGAGGCCCATCCAGCAACGTGCTAGTCAGCCACTGGTAAAGGAAGACCGGTTTCACGTGCCGCATGTATGGGCGCAGAAAGAGGCACGGTACCGCCACGGGAAGACGCAACGGCTCCACGCGCGCCTTACAGGAGGACCCGGTTGCGCCGAGACGCTGCAAACCTGCACCCCCACGGAAGCCAGGACGAAAAAGAGCCACTCTCGCGACCACATCCGTGGAGCGTAACCCAACAGCGGTTCTGCTGTACCAATATTAATCATCCTCCCCCGACTCTGGAATACCTCCGATTACCCCCTCGGAGCAACAGAAGTAAGAGGCTGGTGTCTGGGCAGAGCTACTTAGCTTAGTCATTGGTTTTTGTGATTACATCGTTTTATTGTATATCTTTGTTACTGTTGAGCCCTCCCGTGATCCACCGGTGCGCATTTACCCACGTGATCACCATGTTTCCTCACCACTGGCTGATCGCGCCCCGATTTCTAAACAAACGGTCAGGACAAGAGTGCGGACGTCTGTTTCACACTATACCTCCTGTGTGAAAATCCTCTGAGCGATCACAGCATCGGTGGTTAGGAATCACCTTGGCCTAGCGTTTCCTCTCCTCCTCTTTTCTTACTAACCATCTCCGTGAGGACGATACCGGATGACCTCGTCGGCCATCTTGGTAAGGGATGAAAACACTGCATTATACGCCTTATTGCATGACACACTGTTATAAGGTCTTTCTCGTGAAACGTAATATATTGGTCATTTAAGATGTGCAGGCCCAGAACTTAAAAAGTAGACACCATCTCCACAGCTACTTCTCTGATAAAAAGAGGAGGGGTGTGGCCTCTTCTTTCAAAATTCATGACCGCCTCCTCAGTCTTCCCCACACTGATGTTTAACTTGTTTACTATGCACCACTCCAAACATTTTTTTTCATCTCCTGCCAGTACAGAGACTCGTGGTTGGTGGAGATCAGTCCAACAACAGATGTGTCATCTGCATACTTCACTCTATGATTGCTGAGGTATTATATCTAAGTGTAGCCCATAGCAGGAAGTTCAGAAAATCCTTGTGGATGGAAAGCCAATGTTGAGCTTGATGGTGTAAGACAGGGGTGGCCAAAGTTGGTCCTCGAAGGCCGCTGTCCTGCAGGTTTTAGATGTTTCCTTCCTTCTACACACCCTGATAAAAGTGACTGTCATTAACAGACATGTGCTGACCTTGATGACAAGATGGTGACAGCCATTAATTAGGATCAGGTGTGTTAAAGCAGGAAAACATGTAAAACCTGCAGGACACCGGCCCTCGAGGACTGACTTTGGCCACCCCTGGTATAAGATGAGACACAATAGATCTAACCAGACTGTGGTATGTTTGTCAAGAAGTCCAGGACCCAGTTACAAAGAGATGGTCTTAACAAAAGCAGAACTGTTCAAACAACTGATTTATAGGTTACTTCTGCCCCACTAAAGAATATAGTGAAAATAAGAGTAACGTCAGGAGTAGGTACAGCAGATTTTGACTGAACTAGTTGATGTAGTTGTAACACCAGCAGTACTGTAGAAGTCCAGTTTGATCCCCATCATGACTTGATGACTCATGTATGACCTGATCAAGTGTCTCCATCTGGTGTCTGAAAGCTGTTGCAGCAAACATCAAGCATTTCTACATAGTTATTATATTCAGCATTTATTCCACAATAAAACACAATTCAGCTCAAAGATTAATTACCTTTTAACATCACAACAACATACATACATGATGATGAGTTACAGAAACTGTAAATTATGTTTACGTTAGAAGGTTAGAGGTGCATTTTATCAAAAAGAAAATATTAATGTTCAGTGTTTTTCTGAAGACCAGAGATGACTTTTCTGTGATGTCTCTTCATATTGAAACACAAACAAGAATAAAGTTCAGAGATTTAGCATCACTTTGATACTTCTGTTTGTACAGATGGAAAGTAGCGTTAGCAGAGACATGAGGGTTGTAAATAGGAAACCTACAGACCAGGGTAAATGTCAATGTCTAAATTATAGAACTGGAAATCCATGAAAATATTGTTTTCTTTACTCTTTTCTTTTTCCAAATGTTGTGATCCCTCCATCCACCAATGACAGTCATGCTCAGAATCATGACATTCAAACAGGAATGTCACAAACATCATATTAAAAATGTTTTCAAGCATATTTGAGAATGTTAGAACGTTAAATTGGAAATGTTGTTCTTGCTGCCCCCTACTGGTCAGTGAAGTAAAGGAGGTCTGTTTAAATTCATGACTGTCATCCAGTGAAAACATTTTGAATAACAAGTAGAAATGGAACCTGGAGTTTAAATGTACGTTTTGTAAAAGAAATGAAGAAAAGTTTCTCTTGTGAACAGATATGATCTTTTTTTTCTTTGCAAAATGTGTGAAAATATCTTAAGAGTCAACTCTGTTTGATGGAGAAATTACCTCAAAAATAGAAAACATTTACACAGAAAGCACGAAACTTTAAGACATCAAATCTCCATCCATGATATGTATCAAATAAATATATCATATTTTGACAACTCCATCCATCCATCCATCCATCCATCCTCTTCTGCTTGGTCTGGAGTTGGGTCGTGGGGGCAGCAGTTTCAGCAGAGAGGTCCAGACCTCCCTCCCCTCGGTTGCTTCCACCAGCTCCTCTGAGAGAACCCCGAGACGATTCCAGGTCAGCTGAGAGATATAATCTCTCCAGCGGGTCCTGGGCCTGCCCTGTGGGCAAGACACTTAGGGTGAATTCCAATTCCTCCCTTAACCCTCAATCTCAACTCTCAGTTTCAAAAATGCGCGCTCCAGCTAAGTGCAAGTGCTGTCCCGATTCTTAGAAAGTCAAATTGAGGGACGAGTTTGAGGGCTGTATCGCTCTCAAAATTGAGATTTTCCGACACCACCCATGGGAGTAAGGGCTACCCAGAAGGCACTGGATAATTTAGCCAAGACATCTTCGAAAAGGATGGTGACAAAAAAAGATAGCTACAAACGTAAGTATCTTCGTATATCTTAAAGGTATAAATGTTACGAAACCATCTTATTGTCTTTTAGACTTTTTTCATGGATTAACATCGTTGTTGGGTAACATTTATTTTTTTACTTTACGATGTTTGCCGTCGGAGGGTCCCGGCGGCTGGAGGGTCCTGGTCGCCGGTGGGTCCCGGCGGCCGACGGGTCTTGGTAGCCAGCGGTCGGTGGTCCCAGCCGGCTTCACGTTACTTGTATACCTTGTTGTGTAGCAACGGAGGACTAAATAATGTATCCTCTATTGTGTTATTTGCTAATATTATTTAGAGAATATACAGCGCTCTTTTCAATGTTATCCCTGTCTAATTTCAGGGAATACAGAGACAACACGGGCTCTAATACGTTTCAGTCTGAAGATGTAACTGCACTCAAGGGGTGTCCCATTTCTAAGTCACTAGATAGCCCTTACACTTACTTTCGAGGGTTAAGATTGAGGGCCAAAAATTGAGGGTTAAGGGCGAGGGTTGAGATTGAAGGTAAAGAGAGGAATTGGAATTCACCCTTAAACTACTTCACTTGAGGCAGAACCTCACTCCCAGGAAGGCATTCTACCCTTTTCCGACTGAGAACCATGGTTTCAGATTTGGAGGTGCTGATTCTCATCCCTGCCGCTTCACACTGGGCTGCGTACCGCTCCAGTGAGAGCTGCAGATCCCCACCTAATGGCGCCAACAGGACCACATCATCCCCAATCAGCAGAGACAAAATCCTGACACCACCGAACTGGAACCTCTCTGCTCCTTGGCTGCACCTAGACATAAACACGATGAACAGAATCAGTGACAAAGGGCAGCCCTGGTGGAGTCCAACTCCCACTGAAAATGAGTCCCACTTACAACCGGCAATGCGGACCAAACTCCCACTCCATCTGTACAGGGACTGGACAGCCCATAACAATGGGCCCAGGACCCAATACTCCTGGAGTACCCCCCACAGGATCCCCCGAGGGACACTGTCAAATGCCTTCTGCAAGTCCACAATACACATGTGGACTGGTTGGGAAAATTCCCATGTTCCCTCAACGATCCTAGTGAGAGTATAGAGCTGGTCTAGTATTTCACGACCAGGACGGAACCCACAATGTTCCTCCTGAATCTGAGATTTGACAATTGATCGGACTCTCTTCTCCAGCACCCCTGCATAGACCTTACCAGGGAGGCTGAGGAGTGTGATTCCCCTGTAGTTGGAACACACCCTCCGGTCCCCCTTCTTGAAAAAGGGAACCACCACCCCAGTCTGCCAATCCAGAGGTCCTGCCCAGGATTTCTATGCGATGTTGCAGAGACATGTCAACCAAGACAGTCCAACAACACCCAGAGTCTCCGTGACCTCAGCTCCAGTAATGGATGAGTCTACCACTAAGTCCACAGGCTCAGACATGTTGGTGGGATTGAGAAGGTCCTCAAAGTATTCCTTTCACCGTCAAACTACATCTCCAGTTGAAGTCAGCAGCACCCCACCCCCACCATACACATTGTTGGTGAAGCACTGCTTTCCCCGGCTGAGGTCTCTGATGGCTCCATGGAGCTAATCAAAAGTTGTTTTCCATGGCCTCACCGAACTCCTCCCACACCCGAGTTTTCACCTCAGAGACCGCCAAGGTGCAACCTGATACCTGTCGATACCTGCCTGCTGATTCCGGAGTCCCACAAGCTAACCAAGCTTGGTAGGACTCCTTCAGTCTGACGGCCCCTCTTACCTGAGGTGTCCACCGGGTTTGACGATTCCCACCATGGCAGGCACCAAAGACCTTATGACCACAGCACCAGTCAGCCGCTTCAGCAATGGAAGCGAGGACCATTCAGACTGAATGTCCCCCGCCTCCCTCGAGATGTGATTGAAGCTCTGTCGGAGGTGTAAGTTCAAGATCTTTCTGACAGGTTCCTCTGCCAGACGTTCCCAGCAAACCCTCACTACACATTTGGGCCTACCAGGTCTGACTGGCATTCTCACTCACCATCTGATCCAACAGCCAAGAGTGTCCTGATGCTCCATGCATTTATGGACACTCTTATGCTTGGTGTTTGTTATGGACAAGCCATGATTAGCACAGAAGTCCAACAACAAAACACTGCTCGGGTTCAGATCAGAGAGGCCTGTTCCTCCCAATCACGCCCCTCCAGGTACCACTGCCATTGCCAACGTGAGCATTGATGTCCCCCAGCAGAATAAAGGAGTCCCCATTAGGGGCACTTTCCAGCACCCCCGCCAAGGACTCCAAGAACGCTGGGTACTCTCAACTGTCATTGTGCACATAAGCACAGACGATAGTCAGAGCCCGTTCCCTGACCCGAAGGCGCAGGAAAAATACCCACTCATCTACTGGGAAAAACCCCAATGTACAGGCTCTAAGCTGGGGGGCTATAAGTAAGCTCACACCAGCCCATCGCCGCTCACCCTGGGGCAACGCCAGAGTAGAATAAAGTCCAGCCTTCTGTAGAAGATTGGTTCCAGAGCTCAGGCTGTGCATTGAGGTGAGCCCGACTATCTCTAGCCAGTACCTCTCAACCTCAGGCACAAGTTAGGCGTGACGTTCCATATCCCAGTAGCCAGTTTAGTCAGCCAGGGGTCGGCACGCCAAGGCCTACACTTTAGGCTGCCACCCAAAACACATTGCACCCGACTCCTATGACCCTCCCTGCAGGGGGTGGGCCCACGGGGAAGCGAACTCATGTAACCCGTTCAGGCTGAGCCCGGCCGGGCCCCATGGGTAAAGGCCCGGCCACCAGGCGCTCCCAATCAAGCTGCTCCCCCAGGCCTGGCCCCGATGACCCTAGTCCGGGCAAGGGACATGGAGTTCTTGCTTGATTATCCATGGGTGTAGCTTGAATCGCGCTTAGTCTGGCCCTGTCCCCCCGGACCAGTTTGCCTTGGGTAACCCTACCAGGGGCAAATGGGGGCAAAGCTGAAGTGTGTTTTGTTGCAGAATAAAAGCTTGTAAAAACTCCTGATGTTTAGAGGAAGTGATCAGAAAGGACCTGTTCCATGTGTTTTTGTTCTGTTTTCCTAATAAACATGATGGGTACCAGGAAGAAATAATAAATTATGGATGTAAGTTAATGGTTCCAAGATCCCTGTATTTTTTTTACTCAATATCATTATTTAACGCTGACGTTTATTTCCAGTATCGTCTTTTTCTTTTTTATCTGCTGCTCTGAGGAACATTGAATCAGATTCTTAAACCAGTCTTCTGCTGCCTGTGGATCAGGGATTGTTTCTCGTATTAAAAGACGATCATTCCTTCAGTGGAATCAGTTGTTTTCCATCGACTGAAGACTGCAGTTTTAACATCCAGGACTGCTCACCATCTCACCACACATGCCCATGAAATAGCCGAATATTCCCACATTTGTAACCATGAAAACAAAAACAACTGTTTTGTGTTTCTTTGTTTCTGCATTTCTATAGCTGCACATTCCTCTTTGCGAGCTGAGTGAACCAGCTGAGTGGGCGTGGTCTCCCTCCACTCCAGGTGCTGAAGATGGACCTGAACCCTGGACTCTGAGGCCACCATGACAGTCTGGATATCACTGTTCACATTAATGTTGCTGAACTCCAACATTAAAACACAAACCAGAGTGTAGCTGGCCGACTCTGCAGAGCGTGACCATCAACATCACATCACCATGGAAATGTCCCGACCACATGCAGAACTGAGTGTAACTGATCCAGGTATGTTCTTGGCTATTTTCCTGTTCTGAGAGGATGTTTTATGGAGGGAATTCCCTGATGCAGGACCAGCTGAGTCCCTTGACCCCCCCCAGGATGACTCACCATCAGTGTGGGAAAGTCAGCACCCTCGGAGGGGTTCCCGCTGAGTCACCACTTGGCTCCACGTTGCTGTTTGTTGTGGGTCTTCAGAGCTGGAGAACACCAAAGCAGCTGCAGCTGGTCCAGCCTGGATCACAGGGACCAGCACAAAGCACTGAGCATGCTCCGAAGATGTGGCCCAGAAATGAAAAACAAGTTTGACCCAGATTGCTGTTACGAAAGCACAACCCCAATTCCAAAAAAGTTTTGAAAGCGTAAATAAAACAGAATGTAATGATTTTCAAATCCTATTAACCCAAATGTGTTTCCAGTGGACCATGAAGAACAAATCAGATGTTGAAACTGAGATATTTTACCATTTCATGGAAAATATGAGCTCATTTTGACTTTAATGGCAGCAACACATCTTAAAGACGTTGAAACTGGGGCAACAAAAAGCTGGAAAAGGAACTGGTGCAAATCAAAAACAAAAGGAGGAGCATTTGACAACTAAGCCAAGAGGCATTTGGAGGTTCTTGGCTGTGAAGATGGGCAGAGGTTCACCAATCTGCAATAAAATTGTGTCTAAAAATTGTTTCAGAAAAATGTCCCTTAACATAAAATTGCAAAGTCTTTGAAGACCCACTATCTACAGTGCATAATATCATCAAAAGATTCAGAGAATCAAAAGTATCTTGATTGATCTTGATGACTATCTAATGTATGTGATCTTCAGGACTTCAGGCGGCACTGCTTTAAAACAGTCTTGATTCTCTCCTGGACATCAGTGATGGACTCAGGAACACTTCCAGAAACCTCCGTCTGTAAACACAGTCCATCTACATCCACAGATGAAAGATAAAGCTGGATCAAAGAAGAAGAAGCCACATGTGAACACCATCCAGAAACTGCCTTCTCCAGATCAAACTCATCTAAAATGATCTGAGACAAACTAGAAAACTGTTCTGTGGTCAGATGAATCAACATTTGAAATTCTTTTAGAAACCATGGAAGCTGTGTCCTGCAGACTAAAGAGGAGAGGAACCATCCAGCTGGTTATCAGAGGACAGTTCAACAGCATCTCTGATGGTATATGGTCAGTATCTATGGTGGACAGCTTCCACATCTGGAAAAAATCCATCAGTGCTGGAGAATATTGAGGTTTTAGAGCAACATCTGCTCCCATCCAGGCAAGGAAAAACTCCACTTTTTCCTTGTAGGGGGGGACCTTCCTGATGAAGTCTGGGCGGGTAAAGAAAGAAAAATAGAGGAGAGACAGGACAGAGAGAGAGAATGGAGGACAGAGAGAGGAGAGCACACAAATGACTGAATGAATGACTATATAAACAGATGGAGGCAGCAGCACTGAGGTGAGATGGCCAGAGGACCAGGTCGCCGATCACCACGCCAGTCGGCGCACCCAAACACAAGTGTAGGAGAACCCCGGGATGGACAGAGGATGGAACTGCAAGTCAGCATGAAACCCAGGAAACTCTGGCCTGCAAATACACAGAAAGAAAAGGGGGCAAAAACAGTACAACAAACCACAGGAAAGCAAAGAATATGGAGCACAGTTTCAGTAACAAGGTGCTCCCAAATTAATTATAAATGAGCTGGAGGAAGGAGGAAGGGAGGAGGAAAGGGAAGGAAAAGGAGAAAAGCAGTGGAGACACCACTCAGTAGATCATGTTGGTGTCCCCCTGCAGCGTAGACCTATAGCAGTATAGCAGCTCCTACAACTATGGCTATAACTATTAGTTACACTTATAGTTTAGTGTAACTGTAGGCTTTACTGAACAAAAATGTTTTCAATTTAGTTTTAAAGATGGAGGTGGTGTCAGCCTCCTGAACCCAAACTGGTAGCTGGTTCCATAAAAAAGGCTGCTTTGACATGAAACCTACTTTTAGATATTCTAGGAACGACGAGTAATCCTGCACTCTGAGAGCGGAGAGCTCTATTAGGAGCATAACGTGCTTTCAGGTCTTGTAAATAGCGTGGAGCTAGGCCATTAAGTTTCAGTATCTGATATGTTCTTTATGCTCTATTGGGAATAAAATATGCCTTTATGAGATTTATAAATCATTACATTCTGTCTTTTCCAAACAAGTCTCTCTCCAGGTACGTTCTATTTTGTACTGACTAACTTTACTTTGACCTCTTCCAAAATACTGCAACGCTTCATTATTTCCACCACTGAAAAGACATTTGAATGGGCAGATCCTGCGGTGGATCTTTGCTGGGTAGCTCAACAGCTCCTCCACTGTGGCTCCACTGAAGCAGCCAGAACCCAGATGTGTCAAATATAATTCCACTGGCAACGTCAGAAATGAGGAAGAATTGACGGATTTGAAATTTGATCCATCCATTTGTAGATTGTACATGGATAGCATATACTGTTCCTCCGTCATACCAGAACTCAACCAATTCGAATTTTGGCATGTTCACTACTCAAATAAGCCACATGCTTTGAATCAGTCCTGCTTTCCATGTATGATTTCCTGCTCTAGCTGTGTAGTTGCAGTTTGGTTGGCAAATTCTAAAGTCTGCATTTTAGACAAGTATGATTGAAATCTCCAACAACAACAGAGACCAGAGGTCCCGCTACCAGGATGGTTTACTGCAGGTCCCAGCACAGCTCAAACTGGAAGAGTCATGAAATGATTTTCCATAAGCAGCTCAGCTCAGCTACCAGCCGACACACGGAGCCGTTGGCTGAGCGCTTGCTTGACTCTGAGTCTTCAGCCAAGTAGGGCAACAGTTCCACGTATGACTCCTCGAAGGGTAATAACACAGGGTCCTGGCCGGTCCCTCCATGGTGGAGCTCATGGTGGACCTGTGGCTTTTGCTACTGGAGGCTCCTTTGTCTTACATCCACGGTTGTAAAGTCAACTGTTTACAACCCAACTGAGATCAACTGGTTTTTAACTTGTGCACAGTTTGAGAAACAAATGTACCCTCAGTTCCATAGATGACACCTGTGACCTTGTCATGTATTTTTGACAGATAATTCTCACTTGTATATTTCTATTAATGCAGAAACTGTAACTATAAAACTGCTTTGTATTCATAATCTTCTATGGTTGTAACTATGAACCTTATTCTCTCAGACAATACAAATTAAACTTCCATCCATCCATCCATTATCTATACCTGCTTAATCCTCTGCAGGGTCACAGGGATCTGCTGGAGTCTATCCCAGCTCTCTACTGGCAAAAGGCAGGGGTCCACCCTGGACAGGTCGCCAGTACAAATTAAACACTTTATATATAATTTTACTAATATGAGAATTAGTATATTATATTTCAATTAACATTTTTTGATTTATTTGTGCACAAGTTTAGATGACTATGCATGAATGCTAACTTCTCCACACACATTGTTGTTAACAGCTGTCTTACTCTACATGAATGTCAGTCACTGATAAACATAAACTGGTCTGAAAAGCTGTCCTCACTGCGACTGACACCAGTTTGCTGCAGATCCTTGACTCCATCTAGTGGTCTTATAACAGAAACACAGCAGCTGATGTATTCAACTGACTGATGAAAAGCAGAAGAGAATAGCTGGTTAATGGAGTGATCTCTGTGCAGCACCAGTGATGTGTTTCCTCTGCAGATGAAGGCAGGACGTGTGTGAGCTGATGTGGATGTGAATGCAGTAACATCTGTCAGAGTCAAGACAGAGACGAAGGAAAACAGAAGAGTCGTAGAAAATCTCAGAGGGAAGATGAGTATTGCTGACTGTCAGAGGTCAACTCTTGTTGGTTTGGGCTCCTGCTCTGGATGTCTGGAAAGCACCTAGAGACAATTTGTATTTTCGATATTTTAACAAAAAAAGTCGAATTGAACAACATCTAACACAGTAACATCAGTAAGTGAAATGTCTGAAGGTCCACAGCAGTTCATTGAACTAGTTGATGAAAGTGAGAGTGATGTCAGAGACAGTATTGGTCGTGTTTATAACCTCTGGACAAACCCCAGTGTTTAAAGCAGAACTGTTTATTCATCTTTATGCAGTCATGTCATTATCATGAAACAAATACAGTTATTTTGAGAGTGGTAAGTTTGAAAAGAAAAAACAAAAACAGACCATATTGTCATTTGGGATTGAGACAACCCTACATGCTTGACCCTGTCTGTCTCATGAATGGCCAATAGAGGAACACATCAGACTGCTTAGAGAAATGATTGGTATGTCTGATGCAGCAGGAACACGCTGAGTCATCCTTTTCCTTCACAGGGCAAATAAGCCACAAAATAAACCAGCAAAGGTCAAACAAAGGATGTATGATGATTTTTATGCTGGATGGACAGAAAGGAGAGAAAGACTGACTAATACAGAGTGATGAGGCAGAGAGATAGAGATAGAAGGATGTGCAGCAGGCTAGGATGATTAGAGATAGAGATGGTGTTGACAGATGTCAGGAGTGTGACATAAAGATGGAAAGAGAACTTTGAATAGTTGATGAATGAGGAAAATGAAAGAGAACGAAGAGTAGAAGAGGTGACTGTTGTGAACCAGGAGGTAGTAAAGGTTAGTCAGGCTGAAGTGAGGAGAACATTGAAGAGGATGAAGAGTGGAAACCTAGTTGGTCCTGATGAGACACCTCTGGAGGTCTGGAAGTGTCTAGGAGAGGTGGTTGTAGAGATTTAGATGAGGACATTCAACAAGATCTTAGAGAGTGAGAGGATGTCTGAAGAATAGAGGAGAAGTCTGCTGGTGCTGATTCTGAAGAACAAGGGAGATGTTCAGAGTTGTGGCAACTACAGAGGAATAAAGCTGATGAACCACACGATGACGTTATGGGAAAGAGTAGTGGAAGCTGGACTAAGGACAGAAGTGAGCATCTTTGAACAGCAGTATGGTTTCATACCAAAGAAGAAAACTACAGATGGAATATTTGCTTTGAGGATGCTGATGGAGAAGAACAGTGAAGGTCAGAAGGAGCTGCTTTGTGTCTCTGTAAACCTTGAGAAAGCAGAAGACAGGGTCGAGCTGTGGTATTGATGAGGAAGTCTGGAATAGCAGAGATGTTAGAGTGGTGGACATGGATGATAGCTGTAACACTTTCTCTTAGTTTGACATTTTTCCACATGGACCCAAGCATAACTTGAACAGCTGTTTTTATGTTCTGCTTGTACTGTGAATACAACCTGTTGGTGTTCAGGTTATTTTGGTTCTCATACTTCTAATAAGTGAGGTTATAATGTCCTGGATTTCCATGTTTGTCGTTTTTCTTTGTTTTTATTTATTTGATAAATGTCAGTTAAGAACCAGTGACCTCTTTTGGCCACTTTGTTCAGGAGAATGGTGTCGGGAGTGAAGGTGATTTCACCTTGAAGAGAGTTGCTCTGAGAGGAGAGTTTTGACCTTAAAGGACCCAGGGAGCTGTATACCAGCGTATGGATACAAACACAGCACTACATTTATAAAAGTCCCGGAGGAGGAATCACTGCAGTTTTTTATTTTTTGTAGTCATGACACCAACAGCACTGAAGGAGTCCAGTTTTTTTCTCCATCATGACTTGATGACTCATGTCTGAGCTGGTCCAGCGTCTCCATCTGGTGTCTGAAAGCTGTTACTGCAGAAAACATCAAGACTTCTTACAACGTTACCTTCAGCTTTTATTCCAAAATCAAAACACACTTCAGCTGAAAGAAAACAACACAGACTCATGACAGAACTACAACTACAACAAAACCTACTGTTACACCAGCAGCTGCTTCTGCTTCTCTGAGTCAGACTCCCGCTATGAGAACAGTTCAATGTTCACCAGAGGTTTTCTGACAACCCAAGATGACTTTTCTGCGTCGTCTTGTTGGCTCAGTGGACCCCTTCATACTGAAACACAACCAACAAGATGTAGTAAAAAAAAAAAAATAGGGCCCAACCGAGGGCCAGAAGGCCCACCGCTCCAACCTCCACTCATTCCTCATTGTTTTTGTCATATCTGGACCGTCCTGAGTCTACAAAAGGATGAACCCATGTTTCCTGTTCAGACTAACCCTGACCAGAACCTGTTTCTAAAACAAATTAATACACAAATCTGCAGTTAAGTTGCACTTTTATATCATGGGAACCTTCAGAAAGATGAAGGAAGATGTGAAGGAAAGGTCAGGAGAGGTGATTACATCATTTTAGTCAGGGGATCTATAAGCAAATTAGTTGAATAGTAACTTGAAATTAATCCGGTGCTGATCTAGATTAAAATTATAGAGATGGAAATGAACACAGAGGTTGGCCTTTACTATTCTTTATGAAAGGAATCATATATAAATATACATTTAGATACGGATTAACGGCAGTTTATCAAATTCTTTTGAGCTAGAACGGGGATGTCGGCAAGGTTGCCCCATGTCCCCGCTTTTATTTGCGATTTTTATAGAGCCCTTGAGTCAGTGGATAAGGCAAAATGAAAAAATACATGGAATTAGACTGACCCAAGGGGAACAAAAAATAGCCTTATTTGCAGATGACATTTTATTATACTTAGAGCGCCCTAACATTACCTTCCCTGACTTAATTACAACTTTAACAGAATATGGATCATTATCCGGTTACAGATTAAATATTCACAAATCCCAAGCACTGTCTTTCAACTACATACCCAGTCCACCTATTAGAGACCAATTTAAAATAAAATGGGATCTAGAAGCCATGAAATATCTGGGGGTGAATATTCCAAAAGAAACTGACAAAATTATACAAATGAATTACAGTCCCTTAATTTCTAAGTTCAAGTTAGACCTGGCCAGATGGAATTTAGTTCCATTTCTAGGTTTAGCACAAAGAATAGAAGCAATAAAAATGAATTTATTACCACGAATCTTATATCTCTTTCAGACCATACCAGCCGATCTCCCAAATGAAAAATTTCACGAATTAGATAAAATGATTTCAAGATTTATTTGGCAGGGAAAGAGGCCTAGGATAAGGTATAGAACATTACAATTACCCAAGGAGAAAGGAGGTCTCTCCCTCCCAAATATTAAAAATTATTACCGGGCAGCTCAGATAAAAACTCTAGTCCTCATATGTAACCCATCCTACAAGGCACGGTGGAAAGAGATAGAGTGCCAGATATCAAGTGATATTCCATTACTAGCTATAATAGGTGACAGTGCATTATTTAAATATCTAAAAGGAGCTAACCCATGGATAAAAACGTCACTTAAAATCTGGTTTCAAGTCATTAAAGAACAACAGGCCAAAGAACCTTATCAGCTATTAAGATGGATAGCCTATGACCCAGATTTTACCCCCAATAGGATAGATACTGGATTTAAAAAATGGATAGATAACGGTATGGCCAAATATAGCGACCTTTATGTGGAAGCACATTTCAGAAACTTTGAAGAGTTAAGAGCCCAATACGACCTAACGGCTTTGGACCGATACAGATTTTTACAAATCAGACACTATACTGAAAAGTTAATAAAAAAGGAAGATTTAGATAAGATAGACTCAGGTGTTTTGAACATTTTTTTAAAGGGATATAATGCAGACCCAGGTCATAGAAATATCTCGAAGTTATATATTGCACTGATAGAATTAACAGGTGAAGACACACTTTATATAAAGGAAAAATGGGAAAGGGAAGGAAAATTCACAATGCAATCGGAACTATGGGAAAACCTGATCAAACAACAATGGAAAAGTACAGCGGCCCTCTCCTGGAGAGAGTTTGGATGGAAAAACATAATACGTTTTTTCAAAACACCAGCACAACAAAGTTTTTTAAACAGAGACATTTCGTGTTGGAGATTATGTGGAGAGAAACAGGCGAATCATTACCATTTGTTCTGGGCTTGCCCATTGCTCGGGCAATACTGGAGACAAATCAAAACTGCCATGGAAAAGGTCTTAGGAGTAACAATTCCATTTTGTTTTGAAACATTGTACTTAGGTTCAAGTACAGTTATTGTCAAGGGCTTTGAAAAGAGGTATATGTTTAATATTTTGTTGCTGGCAAGTAAGAAGGCTTTCACGAGAAAATGGTTGCAAACTGAAACTCCCACCATTGAGGACTGGATCAATGTTATTCACGACATTTTTGTCATGGAAAAACTGACATTTGTACTTAGACTTGAACAGGAAAAGTTCAAAGACTGCTGGAAGTCATGGATTGAATATGTATTCTCTTTTAGATTGGACTTTAATTAATCTCTAGTAGAAGAGACTAATTCACTAACTCCTACTAAGTTTCTGAGCTACTTTACTGTTTTTTTTTGTTTGTTTGTTTGTTTTTTGTTTTTTAATATATTATGACTCTGAGATGTTTCAAGTATTAATTGTTTTAGGTGGATGTGTTTTTTTTTTTATTTCTCTTTCTTCATTTTTTATTTTATTTAAACCTTTATATCAAAAACAGGGACAGGATGTACACACGTGGACAAAATTGTTGGTACCCCTCAGTTAAAGAAGGAAAAACCCACAATTCTCACTGAAATCACTTGAAACTTACAAAAGTAACAATAAATAAAAATGTATTGAAAATCAAATCATCAAAATCAGCCATCACTTTTGAATTGTTGATTAACATAATTATTTAAAAAAACAAACTAATGAAATAGGGTTGGACAAAAATGATGGTACCTCTATAAAAGATTGAAAACTATTTGACCAGAGTGACATGATTAACTCAGGTGTGTCCTTTAATTGACATCACAGGTGTTTCCAAACTCATAATCAGCCAGTCTGACTATTTAAAGGCAGACAAGTAGTCACTCTGCTGTTTGGTGAAAAGGTGTGTACCACATTGAACATGGACAACAGAAAGGGAAGGAGAGAATTGTCCCAGGACATCCGAAAAAAAAAATTATAGACAAACATCTTAAAGGTAAAGGCTATAAGACCATTTCTAAACAGCTTGAAGTTCCTGTGACAACAGTGGCTCATATTATTCAGAAGTTCAAGACCCACGGGACAGTAGCCAACCTCCCTGGACGTGGCCGCAAGAGGAAAATTGATGACAAATTGAAGAGACGGATCATTCGAATTGTATCCAAAGAGCCCAGAACAACCTCCAAAGAAATTAAAGGTGAACTCCAAGGCCAAGGTACATCAGTGTCACATCGCACCATTCGTCGTTGTTTGAGCCAAAGTGGACTTCATGGGAGACGACTGGAATTTGCAAAAATGCATGTTGACAAGCCACAAAGCTTCTGGGAGAATGTCCTTTGGACAGATGAGACCAAACTGGAGCTTTTTGGTAAGGCACATCAACTCTATGTTCATAGACTCAAAAACCAAGCATACGAAGAAAAGACCACTGTCCCTACGGTGAAACATGGAGGAGGCTCAGTAATGTTTTGGGGCTGCTTTGCTGCATCTGGCACAGGGTGTCTTGAATGTGTGCAAGGTAAAATGAAATCTGAAGACTATCAAGGCATTCTGGAGAGAAATGTGCCGCCTAGTGTCAGAAAGCTTGGTCTCAGTCGCAGGTCATGGGTCTTCCAACAGGACAACGATCCAAAACACACAGCCAAAAACACCCAAGAATGGCTGAGAGAAAAGCGTTGGACTATTCTAAAGTGGCCTTCCATGAGCCCAGATCTGAATCCCATTGATCATCTGTGGAAGGAGCTGAAACATGCCATTTGGAGAAGACACCCATCAAACCTGAGACAACTGGAGCAGTTTGCTCATGAGGAGTGGGCCAAAATACCTGTTGACAGCTGCAGAACGCTCATTGACAAATACAGAAATCGTTTAATTGCAGTGATTGCCTCAAAAGGTTGTGCAACAAAATATCAAGTTATGGGTACCATCATTTTTGTCCAGCCCTATTTCATTAGTTTGTTTTTTTAAATAATTATGTTAATCAACAATTCAAAAGTGATGGCTGATTTTGATTATTTGATTTTCAATAATTTTTTATTTATTGTTACTTTTGTAAGTTTCAAGTGATTTCAGTGAGAATTGTGGGTTTTTCCTTCTTTAACTGAGGGGTACCAACAATTTTGTCCACGTGTGTAATTATGAAATAATGTATAACATGTATCACCTTTGTTCCAAATAAAAATTTGAATAAAAAAAAAACAATACTGTTGCAGCTCCTTGGTAGGTGATATACACAGCATTTCTTTCTCCAGCTCCTCCTCATCATCCATCACTTTGAAACAGACATAGAAATTATATTTCTAAAACTAATTGCAATTACGGCCTGCGTTCCAATGATTTTTATTTAGTAAAAGTGCCCACAGTTGGCTCTGTGTTAGGGAAACACAGTTTCATGTACTCTGCCTCTGCTTCATGGATGTCTCTGCAGAACACGCTGCACTTGAAAGAACTTATCGGTCTACCTCATTCACTCCAGTCACTTTATATAATTTAACATTTCAAATTGTGTAATTACTGTATATTCTATATTTATTTCTATTTTAGTTCTGTCAATCTCATTTGTATTGTTAATACCAGTGACGTGCGGTGAGATTCATGGCTGGTGAGGCACTGACTTCATCAGTCAGATTTACAAGCATATGAACCCTCCAGAACAACTTATTCACCCTTTGATTGGCAGCAGTTAACTGTTTATGTTAAAACCTCCTATCGTCATTCACATATAAATGCTTTACACATACAAACTGTAGCGCACAAAACAGCACATTTAATTAAAAAAAAGTTATTATGGTCTTACCTTTACTTATAAATGAAGTCCATGCGCCACTCCTTCTGCTCTTGCTGTCACTTATTCTGCAGCCAATGTGTCGCAAGAAGAATCCCTGTGCTCACTAGTGCCCCCTAACGTGAGGCAGGAGAAGTGCGTGCCTCACCCCGTGCCTCTTCTCAGCCGTTTTATGATCGCGCCGGCACAAGAGACACATTACACACATATAGTTGCTGTTCATTATATAAATCAGCTAAACTATGGAAACTTATTTCATATAGTAAACGTGTTTGAACATTTTAATAGTGACATACAAAGAGACGGCGATCTGGTCTCACTACATAGCATGGCAGCACAGTTAGCAGAGTCATTGCGCAATTCATGGTGAGGCTCAGCGGGGTGCTGCCTCACCGCCCACATCTTCTCACTGTTTGAATGGGAAATGTGAAAATTTGGCGATTTTGAATAAAAAATAATCTAAAAATGGTGAAGTTAAATGGAAAATTACTTTATAGTACAAATCAATTGATAAATATAAAATATATATTCATTTCTTTCTTTCCATGATAGCAGGTGAGGCACAGCCTCCCCTGCCTCACCTGACTGCACGTCACTGGTTAATACCTATGTCAACACAATGCTGCTCAGTTGGACCTCAATTGCTCCTCGGGGATAAATAAAGTCGTCTGAATCTGAATCTGAATTGGAACTTTTCAGAATTTTATTAGAAACCTTGAAGCTGCTTTACACCAAAATTGCACTTGTTTTAACTGAAAACCTTTAATTGTATTATTTTTACCATTTTATTGCATTTAATGCACAAGTGGATTTGTATGTTTGTGTTTATTTGTCATTGTCTCATAACTGTTTTTGGCTGCTGTCTTGGCCAGTCTTCTCTTGGAAAACCTCAATGGGACCGACCTGGTTAAATAAAGGCTTTAATAATAATAAATAGCTGGTCATCTTCTGAGGCTGCTTGAGCAGTGTGTTTTTTCTGACTCGTAACACAGAACTGTATGTCATCAAAGGTTCAAGCATATTCTACAATATTCATTTTCCAAAAGCCACCTGAATGATTTTCCCTTATACTTGGCAAACTGCAGGATATATTCCCCCAGAACCTCTGTCCAGTCTGAGGCGTCCCCTCCTCTCTGACGGACCACAGTCAGAGCATTTTACTTGACAATGTCCTCCTTCAGAGGTGCAGACTTGTCTTGCAGTGAAAGGTTGTCTTTTATCAGTTTAGCAGCATCAGTGGGATCCTGACGGAGGTAACCTCGAGGTCCCTTGCGAAAAACAACAGTCTTCTTTCCAGGAAAATAACAGGGCTTTTTATGCATGTTGACCTGTGACATATGGAAGAGAAACAGTGTTAAATGTAAGTCTTTACTTTTCACATCACAAGTTTTATACTATTGCATGTCCAATTTGGACAGGAGGGTAAAATGTCCCTTCATATGTTGCAACTTCACCAGCAGACCGTAGACGAGAAAGCACATCACAGGAACAGCCCTTTCATGTCTGCAGGACAACTATGAGAGCCATCAGGAGGGCCATCAACACCATCAGAGACACCCCCCCACAACAGCACCTCTTCACACTCTTGACAAGATGATACCCACAAGTGAAATGCAGGACCAGACTGTTTTTACCCTCAGACCAGAAGTTCAAATAAGCTTCAACACTGACCGCAGTAATATTCACACAAAACAATCAGATATACAGTCATGGAAAAAATTATTAGACCACCCCCTTGTTTTCTTCAGTTTCTTGTTCATTTTAATGCCTGGTACAACTAAAGGTACATTTGTTTGGACAAACATAACAATAACCACAAAGAGTTTTATTTAAGAGCTGATATCTTACCATTTTCCATGGTTTTCTTGATTATAACCTAAATCACTTAAGTTTTTACATCAATAGCTATGGTGTTGTACTGCCAAAAACACTGCTTTTATGCATTCAGTGTTTTCTTTTCTGTCTGTTTTAGTCACATGATGACGTTTAGTGGTACCAGGTATTAAAATGAACAAGAAAGTGAAGAAAAAATGGTGGTCTAATAATTTTTTCCATGACTGTATAGCAATACAGACTGACCAAGTTAATATTTTATTTGCCTCTCTGTTTAGGTTGGTTAAGAAAAAATGAGAAATGAGCTTCTGATGAGAAAAGACTGTAATAAAGTTATGAGCTATCACTCATCACAAAGAAACACACTTAATCTGGACTGATTAGTCAGGCCTCAGTGGTTCTCAGTTCTGTCCAGAACGCTACAAGCCCCTACGCCTCGTCACGGCTCAGTCCATGTAGAGGTTTTTTTTTTTTTGGTTCTGCAAACGCAGGTTTTTTTTAATGCAAATAATTTTTTTTCTGCATCTGCAGGTTTTATGTTGTTTTTTTTTTCCTGCTGCTGCAGGTTTTTTTTTTTTTTTTTTTAAACAATTTTAATATAAAAACATAAGAAACAGAACTAAACTAAATTAGAGGGGGAAAAAAAGAGAAACAAATTAAATTATAACACAACAGCCAGTTTCCTCCTCCTCGTTTGGCTCCTGGCGGTCATTAGGCCCCAGTCCCATGTCAGCATCATCCCCCTCTGGCCCCTGGCGGCCGTTTTCGTCCCCCTGCCCCTCCAGATGTTGTTCACCCTGGTCATCCAGACCAGGGATGTCCCAGGTGGACTCATACCACCTAACCAGCTCTCCCTCTAACTCAGCAATCCCCTCGTCGCTACTGTTGGAGATTGGGTCGAGGGCGACATCCACCATGGGTAGCGGATCTGGCCTGGATCGCGGGGGTGAATATGGTGGAGGTGGGGGGCTCTCGTCCCGGAGGACCCAAACGGGGGCGTCATCCTCCAGCGGGAGAGGAGATAGCGGACGTCCGTCGGCCATGATGTCTGCCTTGCGAATCCAGTTTAACGAGCGTCAGCTGATATTGTCGGTCTTTTTTTTTTTTTTTTAAACTTTTGCACCTGTATTGTAATTAGATTATTTATTTATTAAATATACATGTCCATAATACATATATATATATATATATATATATATATATATGAAATTTAATTTTTTTAAATTTTATTTGTTAAAGTTTTAAGTTTAAAGTTATTTAAGCTTGTGAATTTTTTCTCCATCCACTAACATTACATTTTTGTCTCATAAGATGAGACAAGATTTTTCATTTCTGAGATATAAAATCAACGAGCTGAGATCAGAAGCTTACTTCATTTACTGCTGGATTCTCATCATTTATTGAGATTTTGTGTCAATAATTGTTATTAGTTATAAGCAGCGTTTGCCTTCTGATCGTCCATTTTTGAAGCAGAGTGTTCATCTTACCTTATTTAACATAAACTTCAAGAAATGTTATTGTCCCCAGGGCACAACAACAATAAAATACAATAAGAGATTTGTTAGCATCCAGGCTGCAGCTAGAGCTCCATGCTTCAGGTGGAAAGAGGCATTAGAGTGACTGGAAGAAGGACCCAAGAGCAGGAGTTCCAAAAAACAAAAAAGGTTTATTTACAAAAAAGAAATACAAGAACTGACACGTCGAAAAGACCAAAATATTTTTTTTCAAAACATGGTAATGATTTGTTTACAGATATAGTTGTGCAGGAAACTGACTCAAAAATGAATGAAAACAGCTTTATTTACTTTAACAACCAAAGCAAGTGAGGTCCTTGCTGTAGCTCTTGGACATGGGCTTCCTCAGGACGGTGAGGAGGTGGTGGAGCAGTGCAGGGTCCCGAGCACCGTGGATGTAAAGGATGAATTTCAACCATCCCCCACACTTTCACATCTCCCTCTCCTCACTGCTCTGAAATCTTAAAAAAAAAAAAAAAAAAAAAAAAAAAAAGGTGAGGATTGAAACTCATAAGTCCAAGTGTCATGACACTTATTACCAATAACTGAAATTTGTTTAGGATGTCTTGTTGTGGAGGCTAATGGCTTGCAATAACAGAGCTTATGACATCACAGGCTGCGTCTGCAGCGGTACCAGACCGTAACCAAACCGCTACCAGAATAACACAAGTAAACTCTCTAGGTAAATAATAAGAATGGAAACTCTGCTAACAGTTCAAGGTCCCTTTGTGCAGATCTTCTCCTTTACAGTGACGTGTGCAGGATGACACCAACGCTGGTTAACAAGCACTGCAATCCCTGTCCTGCTCCTGGATACAGTCGGGTCTGACCAGGTAACATTGATCGATGAGCTGTAAAAGAAAAGGAATTCATGTAAAATAACACTGAAGAAATGAATGATAAAGTGTTTACTGACATGGAGCCTAGTCATGTTACTTACAGCAGCTTCCTCTTGGCACCACCTGCCTGGGTCGTGGACCTGCTTGGCTATCCACTCATTCACCTGAGGAAATACAAAACAAAAAAGGAATACAAGAATTACCCCTTGCTTCCCCCCCCACACACACCTCAATCATTTAACCAGTCCAGGTCTGCACCCTCGCCAGCAAAAGATTTTCGGCTGACACCATAGTCAAAAGGTAGCTCCTCATTGACAGCAATGTCTGAGGGCATGAAACATAATTATTTCTTCCTGTCAGGGAAGTTCATTTTGTAAACCACTGGCTTCACTTTTGGCCTCTTTTTGGAATGGTTTGAGCCAGCCATAGGTCTCAGTGTCCGGGTGGCAGCAGCAGGGGGCGTCGTGGGCATCCACACACCGGTCCTCTTCTCCTGACTTGAAGAAGAAGCCCATCTGGTTACCCCTTCCAGCCATCCTCCTCCTGCCCTCCACAGTGGAGACCAGCTCCCCATGGTAATCGCAAATGATGCTGCCTTTCAGGAAGGTCTTGGTGGTCACCACTCCTGTGGGTCAGACATGAGAACATCAGTTTTATTTCCTTTTGTTCAGAGCAGAACCATAAATGCCTGGATTCTGATAGAAGTGAAGTCAAATTACCTTTTCCTTGGCCAGCCCTTGGAGATGGCTCCACCACTGCCAGGTGTCGCCACTTCTGCCTCTGTACAAGCTTTATGATGCTGGCGTTCTCCACGTCCTCCTTTTCTGGTGGACACCACTTGGTTAGGACTCCGTCAGCTGAAGAGCAGTTGGAGAACCACTGCTCCTTCCTGATGGTGGCCTCGATGCTTTCGAGTATCGGGGGGCGTCTGGACCACTTTGCTGCCAAACAGATGAACTATAGATTGAATGAGATGAAAAATCTTTGAAAGAGTTCAGTTTAATGATCATTACAAACATATGACTTTACTGCACTTACTCAGAAGATGCTGCTCCCTCATCTTGTACTGCAGGGCTCTCCACCTGTCGTAGAAAACCCTGTCAGCACTGAAGCCAGCTGATGTTCTCTTCACCTTGCTAGGAGGGTTTCCAACCAGAGTGACTGGAAACAGCTTCTGAAATTCTTCGAAGCTGTCTTTGTCTCCCTCTCTTGGTCCCTGACCGCAGCTGGTCGCCGGAGTCATCAGAATTGCTGAAAGAAAGACACGGGGGCATTTGTATTGTGGCGCTAGTGGTGAAATTCTTGGACCAGGGCAGGATGGACAGAAGGGCACCAGCAGGATTTAAAGCCTGGACATGAAGCAGCTAGATGGAAGAGACTGGACACATTTCTCTGTATTTACCTTTTTCTAAAGAACTCGACCAAGTTGGCCATCTCGGCTGTCCCCGCTGGCTCACGCATCCGATAATGGTCGTTAGCCACCTTATCAGTGTGAGCGAGGTCGTAGGCCAAACCGGTCTTCTGCTCCTCACTGAATATGCTGTTGGCCTGGGTCTCCACAGCACGCCGGATCTGTTGGCTTGTGATGTCAGGCAGTTTGTAACTGGAATGAGAGAAATTGAGGTCAGAACTTGGTCCAACTTAGTGGAAAAGATGCATTTAGATCAATAAACTCACTGTTCATGGAGACGCCGGAGGTCGTTGGTAGCACTCTTTACTGGCCAGAAAGAGGCGCTCCTCAGCCCCGTTGTCCTCCTGGAGGTGCTGCTCCTGGATACATTCGGGCCTGACCATGAGGTAATATTGATCGATGAGCTGTGAAGAAAGAAAAAAGGAATTCATGTGAAAAAAGATTGAAGAAATGAATGATAAAGTGTTTACTGACATGGATCCTGGTCCACATTTATCAACAGTCATGTTACTTACAGCAGCTTCCTCCTGGCTCAGGGCAAATGCTGCCACCTGCCTGTTGGTGGTCTTGTGAACCTTCACAGCCACAACCACGCGTCCGTTGTGGATCTGCTTGGCTATCCACTCATTTACCTGAGGAAACACAAATACACGTTAATGGTCTGAATAAAGTTACTTGACTTTTCTGAAGGCGACCACTGCATGAGCTGGAAAAGTACTTACAGTCAGTCCCTCCACTGCTCCAGGCCTCTGGAAGTGGCCGAGGAGAAGGATGGCCTCGCAGTAATATCGATAGCGTGTCTTCTCCTCCTCAGACACAGGGTCCTTGTTGAGTAGACGCCATAGATGTCCAGGGCATCCTTCTTCCCAGCATGCAGCACTTTCTGGCACTCATGGACAGTTTTCCCCTGCTCAAGAAAGTACTGGTGCCTGAAAAACAAAATGCAGCAGGTGAGGAGGAGAGGCTGAAATATTTCTCTGACTACTAGAACAGCACACAGAAAAGGACGGTTTTGGAAAAATAAAAGCTCACCTTTTCTTGCACAGGTCCTTGCTGTAGGTCTTCGACATGGGCTTCCTCAGGACGGCGAGGAAGACCATGAAGTGGACGCAGCTGTGGAGCAGTGCAGGGTCCCGAGCACCGAGGTGCAGCTTGATGTACAGGATGACTTTTATCAAGCTTTTTACGTAGTTGATTTGGGTGGCAGCAGTCTGCCCCACCCTCTTCAACGCCACCGGTGCCGTGTTCTGGAGGAAGTCCAGCGTGACCTGGTCCCCCGTCGGCTGGACGTAACGGAGGATCCGGGACACGTTGTCGACCTGTGAAGGGACAGAAAGAAGAGGAAATCAGGCTGCAGTCAGGGACACAGTGAAGCTTCCATTAATGTGGAACTGAAGATGCAGACAGATGTAAATGTGAATTTTAGAAAGTAAAGGTTATTAAGTTATAGATGAAAACATGTAAACCCAGTCAAACCCATTAATCTGATTTAGCAACTACTTAATTCAGTAAAGGGTAATTTGTACAAAAAAAACAATTGCAACTTCTCCATCATTTTTGTTCAAAACAATGGCAAATTAAGTTATAGGAAATACAGTGCCTTGCAAAAGTATTCAGCCCCCTTGAACTTTTCAACTTTTTGCCACATTTCAGGCTTCAAACAAATATTGTTTTTTCAAGAATTAACAAGTGGGACACAATTGTGAAGTGGAACAAAATTCATTTGATATTTTAAACTTTTTTTAACAAATAAACTGTAAAGTGGGGCATGTAATTTGATTATTTATCCCCCTTGCATTAATACTCTGTAGCGCCACCTTCTGCTGCAGTTCCATCTGCCAGTCTCTTGGGGTTTGTCTCTATCAGTTTAACACATCTGTTAAACTGTCCTAGAGTCTGTCCTCTGGACAGACTGTCCCACCTCAGCTGTAGATCAGTTCATCCAGAGTGATCATGGGCCTCTTGGCTGCATCTCTGATCAGTCTTCTCCTTGTTCCAGATGAAAGTTTAGAGGGACGGCCGGGTCTTGGTAGATTTGCAGTGGTCTGATACTCCTTCCATTTCAGTATGATTGCTTGCTCAGAGCTCCTTGAGATGTTTAAAGCTTGGGAAATCTTTTTGTATCCACATCCAGCTTTAAACTTCTTCACAACAGTATCTGGGACCTGCCTGGTGTGTTCCTTGGTCTTCATGATGCTCTCTGAGCTTTAACCAGAACCCTGAGACTATCACAGAGCAGGTGCATTTATACGGAGACTTGATTCCACACAGGTGGATTCTATTGATCATCATCAGTCATTTAGGACAACATTGGATCATTCAGAGATCCTCACTGAACTTCTGGAGTCAGTTTGCTGCTCTGAAAGTAAAGGGGCCCAATAATATTACATGCCCCACTTTACAGTTTTTTATTTGTTGAAAAAGTTTTAAATATCCAATAAATTTCATTCCACTTTACGATTGTGTCCCACTTGGTGTTGATTCTTGACAAAAAATTGAAATGTTATATCTTTATGTTTGAAGCCTGAAATGTGGCAAAAGGTTGAAAAGTAGAAGGAGCTGAATACTTTCAGAAGGACCAGAACAATCCATTGGGTCTGGACTCGTCTCCTCTTTAACATGTGTAGTTGCAGAGGGAGGCAGTTATTAGATTAATAAATGTTATTACTCTGGATGCATCAGCGAACCATTACATTCAGTATTTTTTTTCCATGTTTTGGGTGGTTGCTACTTTTTCTTAATTCCTACTCCTTTGTAACTGCATTTACTTTATCACTATTATTATATCTACACAATATCCTTTTAACTATTATATTTGTCAGCCATTAAAGCCACATATTCTGAGGCCGTGTGTCCCGTAGGAAGGTCACATATAAATAAATTAGACACAGTCTTAACATCTATATTCTGGGCTGTACAAACATGTGTTTTTTTTTTTAATCAAAATCAGAGCATTTATGGGGAAGTTATAACGTTGATTATAACAGATTTAGCCTTTAGGTAGTTATGAGGACTCAGAGAGCAGACCTTCTTGAGTTATCTGAACACAGACAGACAGATTGGTTAAGATTTTCTGACCTGAGTACAGCCACTATTCTGTGATATATGACTTCATCTCTCCAGCAAGGACATAATGTTTTTGTCTGCGTTTATCTCTGTCGGTGTTCAAGATAACTCTAAAAGTTACGGATGGATTTTGATGACATTTTCAGGAGTTGTCAGAAATGTGAATAGGAATATGTGGCTTTAATGGCTGACAAATATAACCACAAGTTTAATCAGGACTCATTAGTCAGGCGTCAGTGGTCCTGAGTTCTGTCCAGTTCTGTCCAGAACTCAGGACCACTGATGCCTATAAGCCCCTACGCCCCGTCAAGGCTGAGTCAGTGTAGGAGTTAGTTGTTTTTGTCTGCAACGCAGGTTTTTTTTTATTTATCTTTAATATTTTTTTGCACTGTAAACAGTTTTTTTCCTTTTTCAAAACAGGGGGTTTTTAATTTTTTTTTTTTTTTTTTTTTTTACTGCAAAAGGCAGGGTTTTTTTTTTCATTTTTAACAAATTTAGAACTTAATAACTAAAACAATAAAAAAAAAAAAGACAAAAACACATTTAAATTGGGACTCAACATTTTCTCCCCTCCTCCTCCTCCCCCTCTCCATCGCCTGAAACTCTCTCTCCTTCCTCCTCCCTCTCTTCCTCCTGTCCTTCATCCTCCTCCTCTTCTTCCTCATCCTCCTCCCTCTCTTCTCCCTGTCCTTCATCCTCCTCCTCTTCTTCCTCATCCTCCTCCCTCTCTTCCTCCTGTCCTTCATCCTCCTCCTCGTCTTCCTCATCCTCCTCCCAAATTACTGGCAGGTAGAAGATGGACTCGGACAGAGTACCTAAACCGCTGTCCGGGTCCAACTCAGGCAACTCTGCCAAGTCCTCTTCCTCTGAGCTGGAGGAAGATGAGGACGAGGAGTCCTCCTGGTCTAAGTCCTCCAGGAGCCGCTCCAGGGCTGCCACAAATAAGGCATATTGCCCAATCGGGTCTGGTGGTGCATTTGGGGGGGTAGATGGAGTTGCTGGCGGAGTCTCCATGCTAGCTGCTGCAGGCGCTCGTGTTCTGTTCAAAATGAGCGCTAACGAGCGGTCACGTGATTGTTGCTGTTCGTGATCCTGAACACCTGCATGTTCTTTAGCTTATTATTTATCTGTCACATTAAATATACTTGTCTTCAATGCATAGATTTCATATATATATATATATCACATTTGATTTCATTGTAATTTTTTAATTTTATTTGTGAACGTTTAAAGTTATTTAAGCTTGTGTATTTTTTCCCCATTCACTAAAATTGTTAAATGACATTTTTGTCTCATAAGAAGTGACTGGCTGCTTTCAGCTAATTTACAAGTTTACTTTTTTTTCTGACAACTCCCGAAAATGTCATCAAAATCCATCCATAACTTTTGAAGCTATCTTGTAGACAAACAAACAGACGGATATTTCATCCGATCACGTCATCGATCATAGCTGTATTTGGTATCGTTAAACTCTTCAGAGTCTCCTCTTTGCAAAAATAATACAGTTTTTCTTTAATCTCTTATATATTTTACACAATAGGTAGTTAAAGACAGAGTCGACAGTCCGTACTTACCGGCGCTAACAGGATTAGCTTGTCTATAAACCGGAAGTCGTTCACTCGAACGATTTTTTTGTTTCTGAGATATAACGTCAAACGAGCTGAAATCAGAAGCTTGCTTCTTCATTTACTGCTGGATTCTCATGATCATTTATTGACGATTTTGTGTCAATAATTGTTATTAGTCATAACAAGAAGCGTTTGCCCTCTGATCGTCCGTTTTTGAAGCAAAGTGGCCATCTTACCTTCTTTAACTTCAACTTCAAGAAACGTTATTGTCCCGTGGGGGCAATTTGCAGTGCAGTCAGCAGCAAAACAATGACAACAACAATAAAATACAACAATAAAATGCCCAACAGTGACAAGAACGACGACATGGGATGGTTATAAAAGACAATTAAAGTGCAATTTATTATTAAGAAGGCCAATGGCCACCGGAACCATGAAGCAGAACAGCTGACTTGTTTTAGTCAATCAACTAGTTGTCTTCACTGAAGGTCTGAACCAGTTCAATTGATTGACTAAAACAAGTCAGCCGTGTTTCTGCTGGTTGGAACAAAAACATGCAGCCACACGGGCCTTTCACGGATCAGTTTGCGACCCCTGCTGTAGATGGAAGCAAACTGAATTCAGATGCAAGAGAGTGACCAGGGTCAGATAGAACAAGTTTGGCTTTGATTAAGGACCTGGTTTTATGTAAGAATGTAATGTCCATCAGAGGGGTGCCAACAATTTTGCTAAACACTTTAACAATGCCCCGGAGTCTGTTCCGATTTTTGAGGCTGATTAACCCAAACCAGAAGATAAAAGCAAATCAGACTCAATAAAACATGAATAAAACATCTTCACAAACTTGGTATTGATGTTTAGTAAAGTTATTTTTAATCGTTTGGCACTTCACGTGCTCCCCCTCCCTCCCTCCTCTCTGCAGCTCCTCACTCGCTGTTATGATTGATCGGCATGAAATAATTAAGAATTTTAAAGTACATAAATTGGACTTGGAGTAAAAAAAAACACGCACCACAGACGTGTACATTAATAACATGATTCATGATCATAAAATGTTTTTATATCAAGTCGACACAGTCTCATTAATTAGTGAGTTATGAGGTTACAAATATGTAGTACTGTCTCTAAGATGTTGGATTGTCGGGTGAATTTACATGTTGCACCACTTCTGTTGCAGACTGTAAATTCACCCAGCTGTCCAACAGCTGTCTAACAACACACCATTGTCCACAGTGGTGAGGTTCAATGACAGTGGGCCTGGACTCATTGCTTGGGTGACTGATTGCTTCCTCCAAAGCTACAAGAGCAACTTCCTGCAGACAGTAGCATGAGCAACCAAACACCCCATCAGCAGCCTGACAGAAACAACCGATGTCTCGGTTGGTCCGAGATCTTTCCCTGCACCTCTGCTGGTGAATCCTCCATACCTTACATTGAGCTCTCTTATTCCTTTCAGTTAGCTCACTGATTCTCTTCCTCTTTCCTGTTTCAATGTCTCTGACATAGCTCTCTTTCTTTTTCTGTAAGTATTCCTGTCTGCGTTGAGGGTCAGCATCCCTACGCTCTCTGTACCGCCTTTGCTTCTCAGCTGCACTCAGTTTAGCCATAGGTGTCTAAACAGGGATTCACAGTGACACAAAATGTTATTATATCGATTAAATATATGAATATAACATTATATATGCAAATCAACTCAATAATAAATATGAATATGAAAATAAACAAAGACTATCTACATATAGTTATCAAAGTCACTGGAGTTACCCATCAGGATGGTAACACCAGTGACATCTGTCATAAAAAATCTATTTTACAAGATGGCTGCCACAGAAACCACATGTTGACATTCATGAAGTACTCACTTAATTGTACATAATTTAACAATTTTTATTCTTCCATGTTCATTTCCCAAAGATTAAAGTAGGTCATACCAGTGACTTACACGAAAGCTTCAAAGAAAATCTTAGGGTAAATTATTCAAATTTATGAAAAATGAAAAATGACATTGAACTCACCATGTGTCTCTCTTCCTTAATCCTCAGAGAGGAAGCAAAATAACTTCCTGTGATGTCTTTACCATGTCGTTGTATGTCAAAATAATAGTCTTTTGTCATGCAGTAACCCCAGTGACGTGAATCCAAGGGACGTACACATTTATTATGTTTTTTTTTATAATATTATTTGCAATATTGTGATTTTCTTTTTTAATTGTGTGATATATTGGACATGTATGAACACATACCAGCATTTGTGCTAATAAAGTATATGTTTTTCATTTAAAAAAAAGCCCTTAATTTCCCAGCCTGGCCGTAGGGACAGCCATTTTGGTCATACTTGGAAAAACATTAAAATGATTAAAAAGAAATAATGACTAATTAGTGGTTCAAAAAGGTATAATTGTTCAAATATCATACTGTTTTGTCTGAAAATATAATTAAATCCCTAAATTAAATTATTTTTACAACGCAACTGGCCTGTAAAGTCTAGGGACAGAAAAGTGGACGTTTCTATAGAATGACCCAAATAAGTCATGGCACTCAAACAAGGTACTGCACATCGCTTTTATTGACAGTTCAATAAATAAAAACAATTAAATTAAAACAAAACAGCATACACTGCATAGATTAGCCATCAATCTATACAATGTATGCTAGAAATAAAAGCAATCAGCAAAAGGCAATTAAAACATCCAACAACAGATAAACAGATCTGACATACTCAAAACAGTCCAACCTAAGGCAAAATGCTGATATGCATTTATGCAGGTAGTGTGTTCTACAGTAAGGGAGAAATAAATGAATGAGACACAGTCTTGAAGTCTGTGTCTGTCACCCATATCCTGGGCTGTATAAACATGTGTGTTTCATCAAAATCAGAGCATATATGGGGCCTGACGCCTGACGGAGGTCCAAAGCAGTCCAGGACGGCGCCTGCAGCGCCCAGCAGAGGCCCAACAGTAATCCAGGGGACCGGCCTCGGCGCCTGACGGAGGCCCAAAGCTGTCCAGGGGGTTGACCTCGGTGCCTGACGGAGGCCCAAAGCAGTCCAGGGGGCCGGCCTCGGCGCCTGACAGAGGCCCTAAACAGTCCAGGGGGGCGGCCTCGGCGCCTGACGGACGCCCTAAACAGTCCAGGAGGTCGGCCTCGGCGCCTGACAGAGGCCCTAAACAGTCCAGGGGGGCGGCCTCGGCACCGGGCAGACGGCAGAGACAGTTGAGGCGGATGGCCACCTTGCCAGCGGACTGGAACCAGGAACAGACGAGGCAGCCGGCGTTGGTGGACTAGACCCAGGAACTGATAGGGCAGGCAATGCTGGCGGAAAAGGACCAGGAACTGGCGAGGTGAATGACCACGACGTCGGTGAGCAGGAACATGAAACTGACGAGGCTGACGACCACGGCGTCGGCGTGCAGGAACCAGTAACTGAAGGGGCGGACGACCACGGCGTCGGCGTGCAGGAACCAGTAACTGAAGGGGCGGACGACCACGGCGTCGGCATGCAGGAACCCGGAACTGAAGGGGCGGACGACCACGGCGTCGGCGTGCAGGAACCAGTAACTGAAGGGGCGGACGACCACGGCGTCGGCATGCAGGAACCCGGAACTGAAGGGGCGGACGACCACGGCGTCGGCGTGCAGGAACCCGGAACTGAATCGGCGGTGGGTGTCCGCGGCGCCGGATGGGAGCCAGGAGGCGACGAGGAGGGCGAGGGCAGCAGACGAGGTCCTGCTGAGAACCAGGAGCCAGGGCCTCACACCTCCAGCCCGGGGAACCAAAGGTGCACCGGCGTGGAGCAGGGGCGGCTCCAGATTAATTTTAGTGGGGGGGCACGAGGGGTACAACAGATATTTTGGGGGGGGGCCACCCAAAAAGAAAAAATTAAAGCTGCTACCGACCTCTCGCTTTTACAAAGTATTTTTCATGTTTTTATTGTCTCTTTAACCCAATAGGAAAGGTGGGTATAACCTTTTCATTTTGCACTGTTAACATTAAAATTATGATGGACATGTTTCCTTGTTTATGTGAATTACAACAACAACATCATCTGCAACATCTGCCCATTATGTAAAACTGGTAAGCTCAACAACAGTATCCTAAGGCCAATTAAGTGACAAATATTGTGCAAGAACAGCATTATTTACAACCCTGTCAATTTCTACTTCTTATAAGAAATAATATTCTGTACTTTTAGCAATCAGTTCTCAGCTGTATACCATAAACATCAAGGAGTTATGTATACTAATCAGTCTTAATCAAAATGAGTACTACCCAATACATCACAGTAAACAATAACAATATTTACCCTCAATCTGTAATGAAATAATCTTAAATGTTCTGTGCAGTAATGTAAGTTTTTGAATAATAATAAAATAGAATACAATAAGCAGCACTCTATACATTTTATAGTAAATCTGAGAACAATAATAAACAGTAACAATAATCCATATTCTAAAATTATTTATTAGTTCACAGCTCAGTAAACATCACAGTGTTCTGCATAGAAAAGAAGAAGGCTCTTGATCTACCCCGTCTTTGCTGTGTGCGAGGGAAAGTTGTCAAGACTGGTTGTGTAGGAGCCGCAGCTCTTGTCTGAGAAATTTCTGTTAATATTTAAAAGTTTCAAAATTAGTCTGGAGAATGAAACTTCACAGACAATGTTAAAATACTGCAGGACTATGTCATTATTGAACAATGATTATTTTGAAATAACATACTGATGTCTTCAAGCTTTAAATGTTGCTAAATGGTGCATTAATTACATTTTGTGTTGAATAATCACCTTGGGGACCTTTAGGTGTAGCAAATATAGGCAGGGCTGGTACGTGTCTGCTGCTGCTGCTGCCATCTGATTCTGAACAGTCATCAGGGTCACAAGTATCCAGTTCCTCCACTGGTGCATCTAAAGGTATGGATTGAAACAGAGTTAATACCCCTTTAATCAACTTTATATATATAAAAAAAATACAATTTTACAACGTGGCATAAATTGCAGACATTTAACAAAGACAATTAAAAACTGCACAGAATACAGTGCCATCAGTTTAGTCATTTAGAGTAGGTAATTTTGTCATTTAATTCACCCAACTATGACACAACAACAAATAAATAATATTATATGGTATAAATACAGTGTATCACAGAGTACATCACTTTTCTCATATGTGTATTTTCACCTGGAGGCTCATGGTTGCTGCTCTGGTCCTGGATGGTTGGCTCAACAACACACGATGGTCCCTGGTTGCATTCAGGGTTAGGGTTAGCTAACTAACTAACTAACTAACTAACTAACTAACTAACTAACCCTCTAACCCTAACCCTGGCCCTCTCTGTAGCTGTCAGTGCTGTCAGTCTGACCTGCACTGTCCCTGCTCTCACCTACTCACTTCTGTTTAATGAAAAAATCTTCAATGTCTCCTCTACGTTTCATTGTCTGTCAAACATATCACAAAAAAGTTTATTTATTTAATTATCCTCAACTTCAATTTATGTTGTTGAAAAGTAACTGAAACAAAAACGTGGGTAACTAAACTTAACTGTCTGTCTGGTTTAGCTATAATGCAGACATGTGCACTATTAGCTGTGACAATAACATTAATTAGCACATTTTCAATTTGAAGCACGAGTCTTCAGCTTCGGACTGTCCGAATCCGACAAGAATTTATAGTAGGAATACATGCCTAATTTCCTTCTCTTTATTCCTCAAACCACACGAACATTTTCCATGCAAATGGAGCTAAATAGATTTTAACAGTAGTTTGCACAGGTGTTAGCCAAACTTCATGAAATTCAAAACTAATATAGTCTTCTTACCGCATAGGTGCAAAGCTGCTCGTTCCCAAGCTTCTTCAAATCCAAACCAAACGCAGGGGACCAATCAAAAGATCAAACTTACGTCTTTGGTGCATTAAGTCGGACAACGAAGTTGCGTTCAGGAGCGAGTTTCAATAATATAAATTTCCAATGAAAATTTTGGGGGGGCACACAGGGTGGCCAATCATTTCACAGGGGGGGCCACTGCCCCCCCGTGCCCCCACGGAAGATCCGCCTCTGGCGTGGAGGTGCGAGGTTCTGCTGAGAACCAGGAGCCAGGACCTCACACCTTCAGCCCGGGGAACCAAAGGTGCACCGGCCTGGAGGTGCGAGGTCCTGCTGAGAACCAGGAGCCAGGGCCTCACACCTCCAGCCTGGTAACCAGAGGTGCACCCGGGTGGAGGTCCTGCTAAAAGCCAGGAGCCAAGGCCTGGCACCTCCAGCCCGGTAACCAAAGGTGCACTGGGCTGGAGGTGCGAGGTCCTGCTGAGAACCAGGAGCCAGGGCCTCACACCTCCAGCCTGGTAACCAGAGGTGCACTAGGCTGGAGGTGCGAGGTCCTGCTGAGAACCAGGAGCCAGGACCTCATACCTCCAGCCTGTAAACCAGAGGTGCACCCAGCTGGAGGTGCGAGGTCCTGCTTAGAACCAGGAGCCAGGACCTCATACCTCCAGCCTGTAAACCAGAGGTGCACCCAGCTGGAGGTGCGAGGTCCTGCTTAGAACCAGGAGCCAGGACCTCATACCTCCAGCCTGGTAACCAGAGGTGCACCCAGCTGGAGGTCCTGCTAAGAGCCAGGAGCCAGGGCCTGGCACCTCCAGCCCCGTAACCAAAGGTGCACCGGGCTGGAGGTGGGAGGTCCTGCTGAGAACCAGGAGCCAGGGCCTCACACCTCCAGCCTGGTGACCAGAGGTGCACCCGGGTGGAGGTCCTGCTAAAAGCCAGGAGCCAAGGCCTGGCACCTCCAGCCCGGTAACCAAAGGTGCACTGGGCTGGAGGTGCGAGGTCCTGCTGAGAACCAGGAGCCAGGGCCTCACACCTCCAGCCTGGTGACCAGAGGTGCACCCGGGTGGAGGTCCTGCTAAAAGCCAGGAGCCAAGGCCTGGCACCTCCAGCCCGGTAACCAAAGGTGCACTGGGCTGGAGGTGCGAGGTCCTGCTGAGAACCAGGAGCCAGGGCCTCACACCTCCAGCCTGGTAACCAGAGGTGCACCCAGCTGGAGGTCCTGCTAAGAGCCAGGAGCCAAGGCCTGGCACCTCCAGCCCGGTAACCAAAGGTGCACTGGGCTGGAGGTGCGAGGTCCTGCTGAGAACCAGGAGCCAGGACCTCATACCTCCAGCCTGTTAACCAGAGGTGCACCCAGCTGGAGGTGCGAGGTCCTGCTTAGAACCAGGAGCCAGGACCTCATACCTCCAGCCTGGTAACCAGAGGTGCACCCAGCTGGAGGTCCTGCTAAGAGCCAGGAGCCAGGGCCTGGCACCTCCAGCCCCGTAACCAAAGGTGCACCGGGCTGGAGGTGGGAGGTCCTGCTAAGAGCCAGGAGCCAGGGCCTGGCACCTCCAGCCTGGTAACCAGAGGTGCACCCAGCTGGAGGTCCTGCTAAGAGCCAGGAGCCAGGGCCTGGCACCTCTAGCTTAATAACCAAAGGTGCACTGGGCTGGAGGTGCGAGGTCCTGCTGAGAACCAGGAGCCAGGGCCTCACACCTCCAGCCTGGTAACCAAAGGTGCACCGGGCTGGAGGTGCGAGGTCCTGCTGGGAACCAGGAGCCAGGACCTCCCACCTCCAGCCTGGTAACCAGAGGTGCACCTGGCTGGAGGTCCTGCTAAGAGCCAGGAGCCAGGGCCTGGCACCTCCAGCCCGGTAACCAAAGGTGCACCGGCCTGGAGGTGCGAGGTCCTGCTGAGAACCAGGAGCCAGGACCTCACACCTCCAGCCTGGTAACCAGAGGTACACCCGGCTGGAGATCCTGCTAAGAGCCAGGAGCCAGGGCCTCACAGCTCCAGCCCGGGGAAACCAAAGGTGCACTGGGCTGGAGGTGTAAGGTCATCAGAGGAACCAGGAGCCAGGGCCTCACACCTCCAGCCCGGGGAAACCAAAGGTGCACCTTGGGAGCGAAATCTGGCGAGCGTGCGTCGACCACCTCGGGAACGAAACCTGGCGAGAGTGTGTCGACCACCTCGGGAACAAGGGGAGGTGCGTCGACCACCTCGGGAGCGAAATCTGGCGAGCGTGTGTCGACCACCTTGGGAACGAAATCTGGCGAGCGTGCGTCGATCACCTCGGAAATGAGGGGAGGTGTGTCGACCACCTCGGAAACGAGGGGAGGTGTGTCGACCACCTCGGAAACGAGGGGAGGTGTGTCGACCACCTCGGAAACAGGGACGGATGGAACGGAACTGGGGACCGGCCTGGACGTCGGTGCAAAGACCACCAGCTCATCCCTACACCTCACCAGGTCGGCCTGTACCGCCCTTATGGCCAGTATGAGGAGGAGCCGGGGCTGGGCGGCAAGGTTTCTCAGGAGGAGGTCATAGACCCCAGGGTTGTTCCTGGGGCCTGGGGCTCCTGCTGGGTACCAGGGGCAGTCCTGTGTACTTCATATTTGAAACATCATAACTTTCCCATAAATGCTCCAATTTTGATAAAACACACATCTCTGTAACGCACAGAACATGGCCTTTAAGTCTGTGTCTCAATTATTAAAATCTAACCTTCCTGGAAGACACAGGGCCTCCGAATATGTAGCTTTTTTAAAAGCCTCCAGTACAATTCCCATTATTATGCATATATTTTACGTCATAACTTCCCATGAAATACTCTGATTTTTGTGAATCACACATCTTTTTAAAGCCCACATAGTTTACTTTTAAAAAATGTCTCATTTGTTAAGATCTGAACTTCCCTGGAGGTTCATATCCTCCCAGACCACTGTCATATTGGAATGTTTTTTTTTTTTTACTCATAAAACAACATTTATTTGGCCTATTGTAACTTTGCTCAATAAATTCACAGCATTTCAAGGCATATCTCCTATTAACGAGTGTTTCTCCATCTTTCCAGGGACACCTTGCACTTCCTGATGGGATTCAAACTCCCCGAGATATTTAAATGCAATAGCAAAAACTTTCCCGGTGGGCTCGCGTATTTTTTAAAAGTTCCCGACACAGAAATATTCATTAAAAATCCATTCTTCGAAGTAAAGGGATGCCGTCACTTCAGCTGCCTTTCACTGGACGGCCCGCATGAGCTGAGCCATCACTCACACGTTCCGATCTCAGTCTTGGGCCCCGGGGGCCCCCGCTGGTGCTTTGAAATGGGTGGTGGAGGGCGCGGGCCCGTGTGAGATGTTGCGCGTAGGGGGGTGATCGGCCCCTCGCTGCGCTCAAGGTGACCTTAGGCACCCACCCAGGGGTCACTCACATTCCCGCCGCCCTCCGTTTCCAATCCGTCCACTCGGGTAATGCAACACCGGTGTTGCATATTTTGGCTTTACCCCAAAATTGTCGTTCCATACAAAAAAAATTTATTTTTCCGAATAAGAAGGACATGATACGCCTTTCTGCAAAAATTCACTGTCGTGAAAAAATTCCGACCAAATCCACGTGTCAACCTGAATGAGATCATGCCACAGCTGTACAGACATCATCTGCCCTTAAGAGAATAATAACGTATGCAAGTAATACAGTGATGCATAATCGAGAGGTAGAGCCGGTTGTGCAGTCCACATGTGACAGTGGACGCACAATAACGCGCTCTTTTACGTGCCGACATGCCAGTTGCCTTGACCACCCACTACCCAATACCCAAAATCTGCGAGGTACAGGTACCGCAAGATACCGAATTTGTGGAAAGCGCATAAGATAAGTTTGCTTTGTGGCGTGGAATAACATAGCACAGACCGCGCTTCAAAATTGGGCATAAATCAAAAATAACCGCAGCAAACCTGCGACAAGCTACTGCGACACATTGCTGCGAGAGTATACACAGCCTTTAAGCATCTGAAAAGCACAAATGATTTGGCCTACTAAAAAAAACACCTACGTCCTACAATGTCTGATCTCAGACAAGTTTGGATGTGTGGGTTGTCATATACATGTGTACATTTAGACTGTCCTCGCACATTCACAAGCTGGAAGAAACTTTTGCGTCACCAGTGTTGGGGAGTAACGGATTACATGTAACGGCGTTACGGTAAAAGGATACAAAATAAAAGTAACTGTAATCCGTTACAGTACAAGATAAAAACGATGTAATCAGATTACAGATACATTCAATGAGAATGGGGATTACTTAAAAGGATTACAATTTGTGTGAGGTTGGCTCATTTTTGGCCCCCTTTATTTCATTAATTATTGATTGATTTATTCATTTATTATTAGGCTAATTCATATTATTTCTGTGGTATGGTTTTGGCTTTCGTCGGCATCCAATGATACGCTGTTTGTTACATAATGACGAGTCGTACAGAGAGAGCGCGCGGTATGTTACCCAGTCCAGAGCTAGCAGTCGTTCGTGGAAAATGGAGAAAAATGCCTTGACTGGATGGAAATTCAAAACACATTTTATATTCAAAGAAGACAAGGGCAGCAACATCATTGTGCAGTGCAAGCTGTGCCTGCCGAAAGTCCAACTGTTGTCATCGTCGAAGGATTCGACTTCAAATTTGAAGAAACACCTCACGGTAAGACTATTAATTTTCAGCATGCCTCAGCACTTGCAGCTAATACATTCTCGGAGGAGAAAAATATGATGGGATGGGGAGGCTTTTCTTTTCAAAACATTGGTATCGTCAGGCCCTTAATGTCCCTGTTGAGTCATGTCATAAGAGTTTTTTTTATTCGTTTGTCTCTTCTATTTGAATGCAATTTCATTCATTTTAATGCATTTTGTCCGGCTTAATGCTGTTCCTTACGCCGGACAAGGCACTGTAAAGGAGGATGTCTGGCCACCCTATTTCGAGCTCATTTAGCCATCGTTGACTGGCTAACAACTACCAGAGGATGAGGAGTTGTCGTTAGAGCTCAGAACCCTCCCCTCCTCCGGCGGCATATTTGACTTGTTTACGTTGTGTGTGTTGTGTACTCAGTAGCACTGGATAACAGTGCCTGGAAATAAATCACTGCTGTGTGGAAAACTATTCCAATGCTTCACACGAGTGTCGTGGAAAAGTCGAAATCTATGAGAAGTAGTTTCGAGTAGTTCGCTACTTCTGTCACGTTTGTACTGTAGCTTAGCTTGTTAGCAGCTGTATTTCCATTGGAGGTAGCTAGCTTGTAGGGAGGGCAGCTCACTAGCTACAAAGCTTGCCCAACACTTTCTTTTCACATCACCAGCGTGCACCAGATATGCAAGCCAATTTACACAAACTTCTGTCCCGTTACTTGTATATACATTCAGAATCGCCAAATATTAATTTTGACTAGGGGTGTGACGACATCTCGTGGCACGAGATCTCGCGAGATTTAAGTTGACGATATTTCTCGTTGTGTTCAAAATCTGTCTCGCGAGATTTGTGAGCTATCCAAACTTTTATTTGTGACCTGTGGTGGCAGTAATGCGCCTTTGCTACGTACAGTCATTGGCTAAGTCTAGCCTGCCAGAACATAAAGAAAGAGAAGGACTAGGAAAAGAAGAAAAGAAAAAGAAGAGAAGAGCCAGAAGAGTCCAACAGTTTAAAACAGGCTGAGAGGGAAGTTGAAAACTACAGAAAAGAGGCTTCTATCCCTCTCAGTGGCCTCTCTGCCCTCTGAAATGGTGGCTAGAACACTGCTCCCAATATCCTTTGCTGTCACATACTTAGACTTTATTTGCACTATTTGAACTCTGTGTTGACAGAGTAGAACTTTGATTTAAGTTTACACATGTTGTTTTTGCACTTAAATAAAATTAATTTTTTTTTCATTTAACTTTAATAAAGTTTAGTTTTTGTTTCAATTTTTGTTAGTTTCAGTTTATTAAAAGCTCATGCTAAGATTTTTCATGTAAAGATTTATAAAACATTTCAAAAATGCATGTGCAACCATTAAAAAAGGCTTTTTTTCAGTCATATATAGTTTGTCATAGTAATTTTGTTAAAATCTCGTCTCGTCTCGTTCTCGTGAACCCAATATCGTGTCTCGTCTCGTCTCGTGTGCTGAGTGTATCGTCACACCCCTAATTTTGACTGATCCATTCTGGCGGGGGAAAATATCGCGCCTCAGTGACATTTCCCCTGACAACCGATTGCGTCTCCTGCCATCATGGCCAGGCTGAGTCTGACCGGCCCAAACCCCGCCCAGATCATAGCAATTCGGCACATGATCCCTCATTCTAATATTCACTTCACTTCACATTCGTTAAAAATGCATTTCCACTCAGTGGTGTTATTGTGCATTTAGCCTTATCTGGGGGATGGGGGAATGGTTTTCATGAACATGAATTGAATGAGTGCTGCCTTAAACATATAATTATTCATTATTATTTTATATTTCTTATATCTTTTTTCTCTCTCTCCAGAGAAAGCATCCAGGTGTTCTGAAAGGCACATCTAGTCCATTGGATACTCAGGAAGATGACCTGGCAGGCAGTTCTACCCCAGCAGCTACTCAACCCCCCTTGAAGCAAGCAAGGATCACACCAGTGTGCAATGTGTGTCACAGGAAATGCCCCTTTGATGTATTACATGTGCATTTTAAATTCAAATGTTGAAGTGACTTAAATCTTGACACAAGTTGTAGTGTCAACCGTTGTATTGAGTGCTGTTTTTTTATTCTTTTAATTTGCTTGTGACTATGGAACTCTTATTTTTGGACTTTTGTGTTTGGACTTTTGATAATTACCTGGATCTTTTCGTTTGCCTGGAATTAATGGGACTTTTCAGTTTTTATTTGCATTCTAATTCTAAGTCATTCTAATTTTGAACTTTTTTGAACTACCAGGTCTTGTAAAAAATACCCTTTCGACAAAGTAAAGACAAAAAGACTGAACCTGCTTTGCCTCTGCCTCTCTCTGCATCTGAGTCTAAAATGTGATCTAGTGGTAAAGTTAAGATACTCTTTGATGAACTCCGGAGTATCCAATCACTGGGTGTTTCATGTCCTAGCAAGGCTAGAACACTTGACATTGGGAAACTGTGTGAAAATCTTAAGTCTGGTGCTGGCATCTCTTCTTGTGGACCTCCTGTGATTGCCTGTCAGCAATTCCCTCCAGTTTACAGTTTAGTACTCTTTTAAGGTTCACACTGTCAATTCTCACAAAAATAAAATGTTGAACATGGGTTTAATGCTCATTTAAACCTTAAGTAATCCAAAAGTAATCCAAAAGTAATCAGTTACATTACTTTGTAAAAGTAATCCAAAAGTTACAGTACAATTACATTTTAATCAAGGTAACTTGTAACTGTAACGGATTACATTTATAAAGTAACTTACCCAACACTGTGTGTCACACATATCGAACACACAGCAAGTTAGAAACAGTGGGTTTGAAGAACTTTCAACAGAGAAGGAATACTTTAGTCATATTAATCAACACCTTAGGCAGTTTGAAAATCTAACTTGTATGTTTGAGGGATGTCTAGCCCAGCAGATGAGGGGCTCACATTTACAGTGGACATAGATGGTGGTCTGTCAGACGCAGATGCAGATAGTGATATTGACAATTCAGAGGACCTTCCTGAAGATGTAGGAAAAAAAAAACTGTGTTCTATTGAAGTTGGAAAACATTTTTCATGTTCCATCGACAGCAATAGATGAATTGGTTGATGAGCTACACTATTTGATGAGTATTGTGTCTGTGTCAATAACTTGTAGTAGTATTTCAGATTTTTTCAAAAGCAAAAAGATAGAGGTTGATAGCTTGCTTATTAATGAATTAGTTGATTCGCTGTGTAAATCGAATCTTTTGGCAAATGCGCTAGGAAAAGGTCGCCCCCTTGAAACAGCTTATAAGAGAAAAGAGTATTATAAAAAAAGTGTTTAAGGTTTTCAAACCAGTAGAGTTTGTTCTTGATCAAAAAACAAGCAGGTCCTTTCAATATATTGCATTACTGCGATCTTTGCAGCAGATACTTGATTCTCCTGAAGTGTTGAATAGAGTTATTGATAGCCACAGAACACAGGGCAGTAACACAGACCAACTTAAAAACCAGCAGTATCACTCCATAAGAGATGCTGTATACTTCAAAGAAAACCCTTTCCTGTCAGGTGACGAGTTAAAAATTAGTTTGACCTTATACATTGATGACTTCGAATTGTGTAATCCTTTGGGCACAAGTTGTGTAGCAAATACTGGACTCCAGATATAGTGTGCGATTTGTTTGAGGGGGTTGTCCCATTTGAACCAGTATTTTAGTCTTGAGTCTCTTAACACAAGTATCTGCAAGTTTCCTTTCAAGTGGAGTGACAAAAGGAATCGGCCTCACCTTATACCACACACCTATTCAGGCCAGTAGGTGGCAACGCCCATGAGAATTGGTGCCTCATACGGTTCCTCCCATTTCTGAAAGAAGACCTTATACCAGAGGCTGAGCTTGCTTAGCAAGTAATACTAGACCTGAAGGAAATCGTAGAGTTAGTTGTGGCACCTGTTCACACCCACTATGTGAGCTTATCCCAGGTGAGACACTGAAACCTAAACACCACTATCTTGAGCACTATCCACACTTGATCACGTGCTTTGGGCCTCTTGTGGATGTATGGACAATAATATTTGAGGCAAAACATTGTTTTTTTTTAAACAAGTTGCCCAACACACAAATAATTTCAGGAATGTTGCACTCACTCTGGCAACCAAACACCAGCAATTAATCAGTTTTCACTTTGTAAACCCAGATCTGCTTTGACTGCAAGACTTACAAATCAACAGTTTGGACTGTGCTGTCTAATACTAAGGTGATTATAAGGTGACTAATTCTTCTGTAACAGAGAGTTTGTGGGAAGGATAGAAGAGAGCGGAGAGTAGACTCTTCACTAGTCACCTTCCCTGGCTTAACTCAAACTGATTCATGAAAGGGCCGTGTGGCTGCAGGTTTTTGTTCCAACCATGCAGCAGCACAGCCGACTGCATGGTGGCAAATAATCAGACTAAATAACCAGACTAGAGATGGAACGGTTACCGGTATTACGGTAAAGCGCGGTAAAATTTTACGCGATAACGATTACCGTTTATGTTTGACTTCATTATCGCGGTCGATTACTGGGATATGTAGTATCAGCCTCATTCAAGTCTGCAAGCTACTCGCGACTGTGTCTCATGTGAATTTGTAGCTTGTAACATCGGCATCGTAACGTTAGCATGGCGGAAAGTGGTGATAGCACGCAGGACATTTACCAACCCACTAAAATGACGAAATTCGAGGTCTGGGCATTTTCTGTTTTTTTTTGTTTTTTTTTAAGAATGCAGAGGGACAGATGATGGAGGACAGTTATCCTGTCTGCAGAGCACTTGTTTACATTTTATTGTAATTTGTACAGGCAACTTGAAGGAGCTAAGGCTAATGCTTCAAGCTACTGAGATGTTTGACCAAGAGTAACCTGGTTGACGCACTTCGCTAACTCACATTTCGTAAACGTTATTGTTGCATGTCGATTGAAAAAGGACCAGAACGATGTTCTTCTGATGGAGTTAAAATATTAATTTATTCTATTAACTGATCCGACAACCATAACGCTGGCGGTTAGCGCCAGCGTTAACACCTAACCAATAACAGGCAGCTACCTTTATACCTGACCCTCAGGTAACAACACAGCGACACCCACAGACACACAGAGTGAACTACAATTCATAACAACATTTTTGGCTCCTTTACAACTGTTTCTTTATTTGTACATTTATACTTATTTAAGGTTCAGCTTGAAGTCCAAAGTTCTTTACATTTGAACTTGCACTATAATTTTTGTTCCTGATTTTGTCCCTAATTGTTGTTTAATGTGAAAGTTTCATTTTGATAACATTTTGGCTTCTCATGTTTTAGTATAAAAAGAAAATCACAAGATTTTGTGAAGTTATTTAATTGTATGTGTTTTTTAGGACTTTTGTACAGCAATTAAGAATACCGAGATAATATCGTAAACCGTGATAATTTAGTCACTATAATCGAGATATCAAATTTTCCATATTGTTACATCCCGAAACGAGACTAATACCACCTTAAATTAGCAAAGCAGGATGGCAGGATGAGTAACTTTCAGAGAGGTATAATAACTTGGTTTATCAATGACCTTTACAAACAGTTAAAATCTGTATCCAGTCTGTATTGTCTTTTACAGATCAACTTGGAGTTTATGCGACTGACAACTGTACCTCTGACCTCCAAATTCCTTGCAGATTTGGACCGTCAGACCAACAACCTGATTAAGGTTTTTAATGCCAAAGGTGGAGCTGCAGGAAGAAAGATCACCGCCATAATGGCAGAGATGGATAATGTACATTTTTGTTGTTGTTGTTGTCTAATCTGATATGTATATATGGTTTGTGCGACTGAGCTGTATGGGAAATCTCATATGATAAATGTTTAAAATATTTTTCTGGCCCTTTCGAAATTGCTGTTTACTAAATTGGCATAGACCTGTGTGAGGTTTACCTGAGTGAGGTAAAACCAGGTGATGAAGTAAGAAGATGTCAGTGAGTTGTTTAGCCTCAGCACCTGCGTGTTTGTGTGTCTCTGACACTGACAAGCATGGAATCATACAATGTTTTTTTTGTTTTTTTTTCCAGAATCAAGACATCAACGTGAGGCGTGATTGTGTGCTGAGGTGTCTGAGCATCTACCTCAATGAAGACCTGGACACACTGGTTAAAGAATACGTGGTAAGTATGTCAGCCTGCTGGGGGGTAATCATTAGTATGGGTGTTGTCTGTATTTTTATGTACAGGGGGCGGACAATGAAACTGTAACACCTGTCATTTTTGTGAGGGAGCCTTCATTGTCCAACCCCTGTATCTATGTATTTTTACTTGGTGTTTTGTTAACTGCATTTTTTTTATGGCAGGTCAAAGGCTTCATTGGGAAAAGAGAAGTCTCTGCAGTCTCCCCGGAAATCCCTCCGTCTTAAAGAAGCACAGAACTTTACTCTCAGTGGAGGATCAACCCCTAAACATGTGAGAACAAGACTACTGCTTTAAAGGATAACTGTCAGATTTTTAATTGTTGTTGTCACCTTGATAGAAAAGTGCACAATTTGAGAGTAGGCTGTGTATAATGATGAATTATATTATTATTATTATTATATGAAGAAAAACAGAGTTTAAAGTGGACCACAGGGATGTGTTCTGTCCTATAACGGCTTCATGTCTTGGACTATGATATTGAGAGGTGTTTATGTTAATAAATCGGTTGAATCAACAAGTTGGTCTGATTGTTCTTGTGTATCATTAAGGTTGTTTGTACTGAATGGAAAAGAATTCCAAAAATGTGATGTATTTTGATTAATTTGGGTTATAACATAAGAATAAATGATATGCAATTCAAACAAATATTTGCTTTTTATCTTGTATAGGTAACCTGATTTATTATGCAATTCAAACAATATACTTTATGTATTTTAAACCTTTATGTATACACTCATTATTATTAATTTAGAGTAATTATACTTTATTAATACGGTGTGATGCCGGGGGGAGGGGGTGACCCCGGCGAAATAGTCTTTTTTTTTTTTTTTTTTTTTTTTTTTTTTTTTTTTTTTTTTTTTTTTTTGCCGTACTGGAATAGAGTGTAATAGCACATGTGCTCCAGTAGGGGGCAGTGGCGCTCTCATTATCACAGTGTGTTCAGGAAGTATTATAGTTATATTGTGCCGGGTTTTATTTGCTCAGACATGCGCACACACAGCACAGAGCAGGAGATATGAAGAGAACAAAGTCTAAAGAGACACCACGGAAAAATATTTGACAGGTTCACTGTGACTAAGGTGGGATTAATGCACTTTATATCTTTACAGATGAAAAAAACAATGTTAATAAAGTTATTCTTTGCTGTAAATTGATGTAGGAGTACAGAGATGTAATTATAAAAAGTTTATAGACAAATTGATACTATTTGGGGTGGGGTGGGGGGCGCAAAACGTTTTCTTCTTCCTGACAATAATTTAGAAGCACTGTTGTAGCCTGATGGAAATTAGGTGATGCTTTATTATATTTAGTTGCGTAGAAAATTGATTTTTAATGTATTTGTTCAGAGATTTTAAAGCCACAGAACAAACATTTTAGAGGATTTTTCTTTTTTACCTGGCTTTCATTTAAAAATTATTTGAGAGTATTCTTGTGCAGACCTCCACCAAGCAGCTCGTCTATCTCACGATGATAAGAATCCTTTTTATAAATTCGCTGCATCCAGAAAGTGAAAGTGAGCTGATCCATTTGATAGCGTCGGTGTTTCTGCTACGACTAATGGTGCGTTCACTTGTACTCGTAAATTGGAAATTTGAAGTCGGAAACGTATTGAAATCTAGCATCTACCAGGGGTTTTCGTTTCATTTTTTGTTTGTTTTGTTTTGTTTTTGTTATTTTTTTTTTATTTCCTGTTCTATGACGTCCCAGTTTTTAAACTGGGAAGCAGTCAGTTCTGAGGTTATGTTGTTCAGCGCTGCAAAATCCGATTTCCAATGTAAATGTAACGCACCATTTCGACCCCGGGGTCCTAAGGGGTGGTGGTGCCTGTTGCGGTAACCATGGTGATCAGAAACAACTGTCTAATGACTGAGCTGGTGATCTTTCTGCCACAAGTGTCTATTTCAAGAACCAAAAGAAAAATGTGAAAAATACTGATTTGTAATGTTGAGCAGCTAGTCATTTGGACTGACCTGAAGTTTATTGGAAAAAATACATTTTATTTTTATTTGTATGAATCTGTTGTTCAAGTGTTTATACTTCTGGTTTCATCCATATTGTAATGTTTCTTATCATTTATATGAAGGCACATGCGTTAATCGTTTCAATTTGTAATTTGTTATACATTTTTAGACATTCCCTTTTTGTTAGAAGTTACAGTAAATGAGATTCTTTATCCTGCTGAGATCAGCAAATGTTTAAATAAAACATGGAGAAGACATTAAGTTTTGGAGCGTCATTAACTTACCAGACAAATAACAAGTTGATCATGTAAGACAAGTGTTAACTAGATAGGCCTTTTTCTACAGATGTTAATTCAGTTAGAAAACTCAGCTCAGTCATATTAAAAACAAATTCAGTCCTGTAATCCAACCCGTGTATCATTCGTTCTTTCCATTTTTAATTGTCGATAGAAAATTAAAAAATGAAAAATTGATGTTTTATTTTCATTTTTTGTTTTTTAATGTAACACAAAAAAAATGCCTGGATTTTTGTATTTCAATTTAAGACTTGAATCAAAAATACAAAATTAAAAAACAGGCCACAGGACTAAATTTGTTCTTTAATATTTAATTGTCCGTGACCCGGAAGTGGCTTTGTGCGCGGTATTTCCGGTAGCAATTCGGGTAGCAATACAGTTACAGTTCATGTCAGTAAAAAAAAAAAAAAAAACTTTTTAAGCCCCTTTGTTCGAGTCCGTGGGTGCTTACTCCATTTATCATCAGATCTGCTCCAGTCACCTGCTGTTTACGTTGGTGCAGCGCCATCTAGTGGCGCACATGTGTAACGACAATAGAAAAGTTGAGACCTCGATTATCAGACAACCTCCTTTTTGTGAATATGATTTGCGTTTTTGTGCACACCAGCTTCTTCTGTACCATGTGAAAGGCCAGAGAGGTTGTGTCAAAAAATTAATCGTTCAAAAACTTTTAAAAAAGACTGTTACTAATATAAGCAACTAATAAAGCAACTTGACCTCCACGCCTATAGGGGGACCCTCTGAGTTAAATATATCATTACCATATTATATGATACTTCCATACTGGGAAACTTTACACACACAGAATACATCTATGGCATATTTTATCACATGTATGTAGAGAATTTATTCTCTACATACATTATACACATATGTGATAATGTATGTAGAGAATTTATTTGGCCATGCATTCTTTGTAATTCATAGTCATTGATGTTCTTTGTAATTCATAATCATTCTCAAGGGCCATGACAGACAAATATTCAATGCGCCACCAACAGCTGTGGTTGAGATCCAGCTGCCTGTGATTATAAACCTGTCCAGTAGGTGGTGTCGTGTGCAGATGAAGCTTCTAGTAATTAACCCTTTCTGGAACCGATCGGCTCAAATGGCTTTTTTTTTTTTCCATTTTTAACTCAGAGGGTCCCCCTATAGGCGTGGAGGTCAAGTTGCTTTTATGACGCTGTCAATCTGTTTTTTTCTTCTGTGATTTATTTCCTGGATCTCTGAGCCTGCATCCATGCTAACGGGTGCACATATGTGACTGTCAATTTTCAGATCAGAACTGTGTCACTTCAGTATCTGTTGCTTAATCAGATATATAACCGATACAAAGAAATGCCACTTTAGCCCCAGTCTTCATTTTTTGCTTGGGGGCTGGGGGGGCAAAAATCAGTCTTCACATCCTTGGACAAGTCTTTCCTGTCCTCTCGAGTTAAGTCACCAATGCTTTTGAAGCCTTCTTTTCATCTTAATGCATCTCCTTGGGGTTGCTTTCATAGCTGGTTGGCAGCGGAGTGGATCAGAGCTGCACAATGTTCAGGAGGAAATATGGACGGTTCCTTCCTCCAGAACCGCTTCAGCTCAGACACGTTTGTAGGCTGTCTGAATGGCTCTCATACCTGACATCTGAAACGAGCGCTGCCAGAGCTGAAACGAGGAGCTCCGCTGCAACCAGCTGCCATTCTTCCTGCGTCTCTGGTCGGGGAAGCCCACCAGCGAGTGACTGCAACTTCCAGGTTATTTCTCTGGTGCTTGGTGAAGACTCTAGATGGAATTGCCTAAATATTTATGGAAAAAAAATTTAATAACTGGCAATGAAGACTGCCCGTCTTCATTGCCAGTTATTTTACAGAATGTTGAGTGCATGAAGAGTCATCATGGATCCACCGTCTCAACTGACAAGACGACAGTCCCAGAAGGAGCTGTAAGTCGACCTGCTGTCGCTTTAAAATAAACAGAAATATGTTAACAAGAGATGCTTCTCTAAAGCAGCACAGACTGAAGAAAGAGAGGCCATATGAGCAAACACATATAGGACCACCATGAAACATTCAAGCAGACTCATGTTGTGAAGTTTAAGTAAAAACATTGATGTGCTCAGCGACGTCAGCTTTAATCTGTCCTTCTGTCAACGTAGGTCAAAAATTATCAACGCCCAGAGATGATGGAGCATTTCCCCAACTCTTTCATTATTCATAAGAATGTATTGTAAAAGATTCTTTAATGAAAAGGAGCTTATTTTGGATCACCAGTGGAAACTGAGGTTGTCAGAATCATTACCCCCCCCCAACTGATTTTTGCTTTCAGATGTGACCTGATCAATCAGTCAGCATTTAAACTTCATTTAAGATAGAGTTTTTCTGAAAGGACTCATTTATTCTGTCAAAAATAAGGATGTTGGGGTCTTTGAGGACACGTCTGTGCACCATCTGGTACCAAGTAATGATTACCAACGTAATGATACCCGGTCCGTCACTGATCTGAAACAGAGCCTGAGAAGTTACGCTGTTCTGTCTTACAACTTCGCTGTTTAGAGTGTGGAGTTGGAGAAGCTGTTGGACATGAGTTATTAGCTTTCTAGCATTAGGATTTTGTTGGCAGTATTGCATTGTGTTAAACTGGGTACGCAGATGTTACCAAAGAGACCTAATGAAGTATTCAAGAAGCCATTTTCATATCAATCCTGGTGCGAAGTTGGGGATCCTGGTATGTGGGCGTGGATGGAGGTGCCTCTCGCTTTCCGCTGTGCTGTAGCTTGCTATCCTTCAAGCGGCCGCTGCTGAGGTTGTCCTCCTCTGACCAGGGGCAGACTGGTAATCTGGATTCTGGAAAAGTCCAGAACGGCCGTCCGGTCTACGGCTGTCGGCCCTGTTCAGTAACCAAAATTTTCATTCTATCAACAAACAGCAGGGGGCGCCTAAGACGATCATTTTTCAGATATACGCCGAAAAAACCAACAAAGTAAACTAACATTAGTGTCTGTCAACAGAAAGATGGCAAGGAGAAAACGCAAGGAGAAAAGTGGATGTGAAAAATTAAAACTAAAGAAAGCCAAGTAAGTTTGAAGTGTTTTCCCTTTTAGCACTAATTATCTTTGTCTTCTCTTTCGTGGTGTGTGGTGTTGTAATGTCTGTGGAAAAGGCTACAAATGTTGTTTGAAGGATGACTGGTTGAATGGTACCCTAACTAATCACAGCTGCATTTCATGGGGCAATTTAATAATAATAAAAAATAGTATAATGTCAGGGTCCTACAATAGTATTTGCTCAGTAGTCTACTGGTTAAGTGGGTGGACTCTCATATGGTGGTTTATGGGTTTAATTTCCTGTGTTGTAATATGTTGTGTCCCTTTTTTGTCATTGCTTTCTCTCTACCCGATGAAGGCCACTAGAAAATCTTTTCAAAAGATGCTGATATGAAACATAACCTGCTAACCACTGTTGACCAGATGGTGAATAATCTACTCTGTTGAGTTCATAAATGTGTAAATCTGATTCTGATGAGTCAGTGTCTCACCAGCCACGAATCTCACCACATGTCACTGGTTATGAGGCATTATTTGTGTTTACATATCAGAAATGTTTCATTTCAAACAGAAAAGGGATTGGAATAAATGTATAGTTTGAGTATTTTTGAAGCAACAAGAGGCCGGTAGGGTGTCCTCTTTTGGGGTTTTTGGGTCACCCTAGCATAATATTAAAACTATTAAATGTGTCAAGCAGGTTTATTCTGACACAGAATAGACCTAAAAGGTTAAAATTTAATGGGATTTAGGAAAAACAAATCTGTTTTATTCTTGTTTGTAGTCTAGGTATCAAATAATATGTTTATCCAAAGCATTAGTATTCTGGAGGTATAAGTACAGGTTTAATGGCTGTCACTCCAAGTAATGCTAATAAACAGATGTTAATCAAACATATGTGATATAATTATAGATTTTTTTTGTTTGTTTGAAATGCAAGCATATAAGTAACTGTAAAATAGCAGTAAAAAAAGACAATGTTTATGTTCATTTTTATTTTGGAGATGTAAGTGATGTTTAGTCGTTCTTTAATGCTAGCGTTCTTGAGTAAACAATCATAAATAGTTTGTATGTGTGAATGTTGTTATGACAATGACAGTAGATCACTAGACAATGATCTATTGACAATAGAAAAAAAAGGTATTCATTTATTTATTTGTTTATTTTTCAACCAGAATCCATCAGAAACCAGAGCTCTGTGAACCTGGACCAGGTTTCGACCGTGAACCCAGCTGTTGGTCTTTGAAGAGCGACCATTCAAAGGCTCATCCTCTTCTATTCAAAGGAGGACCCGACAGTCCAGATCTGAACCTGAGGTGAGCCAGCAAAGATGTTTCTTTTGAGCTGAATCTGGTCTAACGGGAGCAGGGCAGACCCCAAATGGTGATAGATGACCTGCAATGATCAGTGATTGGAGTTTAAAGGATCAGTCTGGAGATGGAAATAATGCTTGTATATGAAGAAAATCTCTCTTTTTTTTATTAATGATGGTCTGAGACTGGGTCATGATAGTTTAAGATGAACTGAAAGTCAGGAAAAACAGAGTATGTGCCCTTCAATAAACTGGGTTCAAAGTTTATTTTTCATGGAGACCATAAAATATATGAAAGTGTACAATTAATTGGGGTATAAAATGGATAAAAAGTTGTTTTTCTATCTGTTTTTAGAGAGTAAAAGTGTACATTTAAAAACAGAAATGAAACTGTTGCAAATTAAGAAATTGTTTCACCTGAACCCTGAACTTCTGGACTAATGTATTAAATGATTAAAAACTGATAATATATTTTAACAAATGACAATAAATTCAGAACAATTCCCCTGCACAGGAAGTAGATAGTGTTTTATGTGCATGTGTTACTTGGACGCTGGTGTAGTCATGGCAACTCTCAAAGATTAAATCAAGGCAACTGGACTTCTTTTTCCTTTGTTCAGAACGTTTTTACATGGTAATACTGAAGATTTAGTGGTTTTATTCATTCACTCAAAGAGCACTGAAACAGGTACCAGCAGACCCTAAAATGGGAATAAGCTGATGTAGGTGACTGATGGAACTAATTTAGATGGAGCTCATTTCAATTGTTAAATTTGGAGCCAAAGGTACAGTGATCACTTATTTTTTGCGGTTAATGGGGACCAGCGCCCCCTCGCGAAAATTAAAATCTGCGAACTGGAGCCGGAGCTCTCCGAGCCTAAATATTGTGTTTAAAATGTAAAAAAAAACGCAAAAAAAGTAGCGAGGCACTGCAGTGAAACAAGACAAAGGCTCAACTGTGTTCTTTCTGTTACCTTCACAGCCTCTGGTCTCTGAACCGTAGTAAAGAAACTGCTGGTATTGTGCTATTTTTGGCTCGTAATTAGCGGCTAACACGCTAACAACAACAAAACAAAAAGTCTGGTTTTCTCTGCATGGAACGGGAACTTTATTCTGGTACTGCAGGAACTTGTAACATCACACAGGTTGTATTGTTGGGCTCCTGTCGGTTAACAGAGAATATAAATCTATACACGCTGGGCTGCTGTTGATGCTCACTACACTTTTCATCTAACTGCGTTTTCTTCTGCCGTCCCACGACACACACACCAATACCTGCGATTTATATCATCTCCAGCGGTACAAAGTGGCATTACAAGGCTCAGCAGCCCATCTCCGCCCTCACCACAGTATTCAACACATCTACGTGTTTCACAAAGGATCAAAATGCTTTATTCATTTGGTTGTTTTTATATATATGCACAGTTCAAAGAGTAAAACCTTCCAGTTTTTGGTTTTAAGTTTTTAGAACATGAAAAACAAGAAACAAGCATGATGTGATGAAATTAAAATAAACCACAAAACATATCATGGACACGATTATTGGGAGTGTTCATTAACATTTTGTTTCAGGACTTTTGCAACTATGAAAGCATCTAAACCAGTGGTTCTCAATCTTTTTTTGAATAAACGCCCCCCTGGGCCACCATGATGTTCTTAACCCCCCCCCCCCCAAAAAAAAGAAAAAAAAATGTGAGTATCTGTGTAAGCACGTATTTTAATTTGTGGAAAGAGAAATAATGGAAATTACATGGAAATAATACTATAATACTTTAGTATTATAGTAGTATAATACTACTACTAATAATAATAATACTATCATACTATAATACTTTAGTATTATAGTATGATAGTATTATTAGTAGTAGTAGTATTATATTATTTATAAGTATAAGTGGCCAGTGTAGAGCAGCAGGTCAGCTCATCCAACACCTGAACAACAATGAACACTCCCCCCCTTGGAGTTCCTCATATGGCGCGTATGACATAATGCGCGCTAAGGATTCCCCTTTTTAGCAGAGATAATTTGCGGAGGAATTTTTTTGCGCTGATTCAGGAGAAGGACAGAAGCCGCGGAGGAGGAGGATTTACTGAAAGCGCCACATCGAAGAAGAGACAGGTGAAATATCTGACCTCTTAGGCCAGTGGTTCTCAACTGGTCTGGCTTCAGGACCCACCATCACCCTTAATGACAAGCCGTGACCTCAAATCAAGGAAAATTTCGAACTTCTCAAATTTATTGACTGAAGAGATCATGCAGTTTGAATCGGAGATAGTAGAATAGAATATCACAGAATGCCAACACAAAAAAGTTTATTGGTGAAACAAAATGGCAAAAACCAATATGGCATAACCAAAATAACTGTAAGTGGGAAATATTCCCTTTGATGCTCAATTAGCTGCATTTTAATTAAATCCAAAACACTTCACTTCACTAACTTCAGCCTTTTTTAACAGACTCAACATGTACAAACATGAAATAAAACAGTGCAACCACTGAGCAGTAGTTTTAAAAAGAACTCAAATATGTAGCATTTGCTGAGTACCCACTTCCTGAATATATAACAATTTCCTATTAAAACTATTTAAGCATTAATCATAAAGCTGACATAACAAACACAACATTTCAGTAACAGCCTTTTTTAAGACTCAACAGTGCTTTTATGCACAAACATGAAATAAAACAGTGGAACCACTGAGCAGTAGTTTCAAAAAGAACTCAAAATATATAGTTTAAGCTGAATAACCACTCACTGACCTTTGTCTTCAAGATAAGAAAATCCATATCTCATATATTCTTCGTTGTATCTGTGTTTCACCATGATCAACATATGTAAACAAACTTTGCGGGTCTTTTTCTATGGTGTGAACTGGCGGGTGTCAACTCCCATTACAGGGCATTATCGCCATCTACTGTTAAGGAGTATGAATGACACGTTTTTTTTTTTTTTTAGCATTTCCTTTCCTTTCCAAAGGTCCACGACCCACTGAAAACGGGTCTGCGACCCACTTTTGGGTCGCGACCCACCGGTTGAGAACCACTGCTCTAGGCTACTATAAAAATTTGATAATTAGCTACACATTTATTTGTGTGTGAACAGGCCTTTATAATGATATAATTGAAGCCTACCTTTGCCGACTGCAGAAAATGATTTAATTGTCAACAATGACTGATGTCATCATTTTTCCCGCGCAGCTGTCTGAAGGGCCGATCATTGAGCGTATGGGACTTTATTTTGTTAATGGCCTTGACTGCCACATTCAGGGACTTATTGAGTGATGAGGGCATTTTTTTTTCCCCATTGAGAAACCCTAATCTAAACATTTCCTGCCACCATCTAGAAACTTCTTGTAGCAGACCGCTGGGAGCTTCTACCAGAGTTCAGCTCTCTACAAAGACTTAATTCAGTTTAAGTCAGGACATATTGCTAGCCTCTTTAATCTTCTCCATATTTCCTTTCTCAGCATCTGTTTTGTTCTGCTAGTCTGTTTTTCAAGTTGTTTTGTTTGACAACCAAAGAATTTCAACTTAAACTCAGTTTTCTAGCACTGGATAATATTTTTTCCTCCAACATGTGGGCTAATTCTTCATGATTAGCAGCAGGCCAGAGTCTTCCAGTGGTTCATCTGCCCAGCAGCGTCAGACAGACCTGGACTCCATATTCAAGGTCTGTACATGTAACAGCTGTTTCATCCGTTCGTTCATGAGCATCTTCATGCTGCGCTTTGTAGACCAGTTGGGTTGCGGGTCTGTCCAGCATGGATCTGATGTTTGTCTCCATGATTTCAGTCTGAACGTGTCATATATGTGGTCTTCTCTTCCAGCTGCTGGAGGACAACATTATCACTTTTGTAAAAAATGAACTGAAAAAGATCCAGAAGGTTCTGAGTCCAGATAACCCAGAATGTCTAGGGGGACCGAAGCTGGATGATGAGGTGTTGGAGGGTCAAGATGAAGAGCAGATGAAGAGGGACAGAGAGTCGTTTCTTGAGATCACTCTGAAACTTCCTGAGGGGGATGAAACTGGAGCAGCTGGCTGACCTTCTGGAGATCAGTGAGAGGATTTCTCTAAATATGTAACCAGCTGGATAAAAGTCTTGTTCACAACTGCAGCTCCAGATGTTTTTTTTTTAAACAACTGTTTGCATATAATTTAACTGTTAGTGTCGTAATTTACCAGAATCTGAGAGAATCATATTTTTCTCAGATCTGAAAACTCCAGAATTTGTAGCTGCATCTTTCACTTTGACTTAATAGGCTCATGCTTTATTTCACGTGAAGGTTCTGTAACCCTTCCAAGGTGCTTAGAGGGGTCAGTACCGTCTAAGCACCTTGCAAACTGTTAAATGAGTTATAAAGTTTGCTCGTGTTATTTTATAGAACTGGCAAGCATTTCTGATGTCAGAAAGAGAACAGCTCTAATCTTCACTAAAGCCTGGTTTATGCTCAGAAATCAGTTTGTCTGTGTGTGTGACGCAGATAACGCAGATATGCCCCCCCCACCCTCTGCAGACACTCTGGTGCACCTCCCCAAAATTGTAGGTGACCGCAGACAGTGCCGCATAGCGTCGTTCCAACCATAGCGTCGGAAGGAGAGAAAGGAGACCTCTGATTGGTCAATTCTACATCCGCTCTACACGACGCATATTTCCAGCTTGCTACCTTACCGGCTTGTTTTTCTTTGTATGACCACCATACCGAGATAATGGTAATTCGTCATACCGAATGCCATACCATCATTCCTCACCGAGACGGTGAGGAAGTGGAAAAACGCAAAAGATAAGTTTGCGTTGTGGCGTGGAATAACATAGCGCAGACCGCGCTTCAAAATTGGGGATAAATCAAAAATAACTGCAGCAAAGCTGCAACAAGCTATTGCGACACATTGCTGCGAGAATATACACAGCCTTTAAGTCTTCAGATCAGCCTTTTCACATGTGTCATGGTCCCACTTGACATAAAAAGACATAAAAAGTCTCCCAACTTTCCCATTCATTCAAATGTGGACCAACAAGTGAAGTGAGCAGGTCTGGAGGCTGTCCAGAACATCCCCACCTTTCCTCAGTTACCACGTGTTAGCTATTTTAACTTGACTTAACTCATGCTAGCCTATGATGCTTTCTAATGTTACCCTGAATTAATTCTGATCAAGTATGCACGTCCATCGTCACCGAAACAACTTATTTGAAACAAGTAATAAAGGGGTTTAAATGAGGGCTGGTGGAACTCCAATCGGGGCAGGACCCTCGACGAGCCAACTATAAATGACACCAGCCTTGCATCTTCTTGTTTTATTCCTTGTAAACTTCTGGCTTCAACTGTAACATCTTAAAAAATGACAGATTTTGTCCGTTTGTGCAGCTTTTATCACCTTTCAACCAAATTTAGATGTCGATGGACGTCTTCGTTTAGACGTCTTTTCAACGTCTCTGAAGTGACGGCTTTTCACCTTTCACTTTTCAAACAAATCAAAACGTGGTCTAGATGCCTGACAAAGTTGTCTTTCCAACCTAACTTTGCTTGGTGGGAGCAAGCAAAGTTACGTTGATTGTTTTGGTCAATTTGCAAAGTGATGAAGATCAAAGCTGAGAGGCCTTTTATATGCTCTGCTATGAGTTTCTCAAAGTATACGTAGTGGTTTCCTCTATTGGGCTAGTAGTAGGGCTGCACGATTATGGAAAAAATGATAATCACGATTATTTGGATCAAAATCACGATTACGATTATTAATCAAGATTATTCAACAATAAAAAATATTTTTTGTTCAGAATTTTATTTAAAATCACGATATGAAATGTAACCAAGAAAGTATTGCATAAGGGATGGACAAATTATATAAAAGGCAATAGCATGAAACTTAGGCGGTCCTAGAGATTTTTGGCCATAAACACCAGCCTGTAAACATGTCTTAGCTTCAAGAACGCCCAAAGGCAGGTCACTACATTGTCCCATACACTACATTGTACATGGTCACGATTAATCACGATTTTCAAAATTTTAATCGTGGCAACCAAAAATCATGATTTCGATTATTTTTCAATTAATTGTGCAGCCCTAGCTAGTAGCCCAGCTTTTTCCTCCTCTGTCAACACCACCTATGCTGCCTCTCTGACCTGACAACAATCCCAGTAGATCCTGGTGGCCTCACTAATTATTGTGGGATGTAATGAACTTGGTGAAAAGTAACAATAATCTGGCACCAAGAGTCCAAGACTGATTTACTCTAGACATCAGTGCTGATCTTTTTCTTATTAAAATAATGTTAACATAGCCTGGAACTTCTTGAGAGGTTCAGCATGTCGACATTCTTCTGTATTCTGTATTCTGTCTTCCGAATCAGCGGGAGTTGTGTCATGTTTTTTATTTTTTCAAAGAAGAAAAAAGAAGGCTAAAGGCTAAAGAAGGCTAAACAGAGACAAATTTTCAAAGTCTTTTTTGGGCTAAATCTGGACTGGGACACAATGGCTAAACAGAGACGGGTTTTCAACGTCTTTTTTGGGCTAAATGTGGGCCACAACGGCACAACCTTATTTAGCCTTAAAAAATACGTCTGGTGTTTGGTGGGAAAGCTAGCCCACCCAGTTAGGGAGGAAAGGCAGCAAACCAACAAACAAAATAAACAATAACAATAGCCCAGTCACACAGAGAACAGGGAAGTCTACCTGAGATTACACCACCCGATACTTAACGTCCCCAATCCAACCTGTGCAGATGCTGGGAGGGAGAAAGAAACAGAGGATACCCTCCACAGGAGCAAACCAAGAAGAAAACTTAACAGTCAAGTTTCTAACAGAATATTGTCTTTTTTTTCTCCATTTAGAATCTCCTTCCATCTGTCGGCATAATCTTAAATTGAATCTAAAGAAAAAGTTCCAGTGTGTGTTTGAGGGGATCATCAAAGCAGGAAACCAAGTCTTCTTGAATGACATCTACACAGAGCTCTACATCACAGAGGGAGGGACTGGAGAGGTCAATAAAGAACATGAAGTCAGACAGATTGAAGCAGCATCCAGGAGATCAGACAGAACAGAAACAACAATTAGACAAGAAGACATCTTTAAACCTCCACCTGGAAGAAAAAGACTAATCAGAACAGTGATGACCAAGGGAGTAGCTGGCATTGGGAAAACAGTCTTAACACAGAAGTTCACTCTGGACTGGGCTGAAGGCAGAACCAACCAGGACATCCAGTTAATGTTTCCATTCACCTTCAGAGAGCTGAATGTACTGAAAAGGGGAAAATTCAGCTTAGTGGAACTTGTTCATTTATTCTTTACTGAAACTAAAGGAATCTCTGAGTTTGAAAAGTTCCAGGTTGTGTTCATCTTTGATGGTCTGGATGAGTGTCGACTTCCTCTGAACTTCAGCAACACTAAAATCCTGTCTGACCCGAGACAATCCACCTCAGTAGGAGTTACTGCTGACAAACCTCATCAGGGGGAAACTGCTTCCTTCTGCTCGTGTCTGGATAACCACACGACCTGCAGCAGCCAATCAGATTCCTCCTGAGTGTGTTGACATGGTGACAGAAGTCAGAGGGTTCAGTGACCCACAGAAGGAGGAGTACTTCAGGAAGAGGTTCAGAGATGAGGACCAGTCCAACAGGATCATCTCCCACATTGAGACATCACGAAGCCTCCACATCATGTGTCACATCCCAGTCTTCTGCTGGATCACTGCTACAGTTCTGGAGAATATGATGAAAACCAGAGACAGAGGAGATCTGCCCAAGACCCTGACTGAGATGTACATCCACTTCCTGGTGGTTCAGACCAAACTGAAGAAGGCCAAGTATGATGGAGGAACTGAGACAGATCCAACACTGGAGTCCAGAAAACAAGGAAATGATTAAGTCTCTGGGAAAACTGGCTTTTGAGCAGCTGCAGAAAGGAAAACTGATCTTCTATGAGGAAGATCTGATGGAGTGTGGCATCGATATCACAGAAGCTTCAGTGTACTCAGGAGTGTTCACACAGATCTTTAAGAGAGAGAGCGGACTTTACCAGGACAAGGTGTTCTGCTTCGTCCATCTGAGTGTTCAGGAATTTCTGGCTGCTCTTCATGTCCATCTGACCTTCATCAACTCTGGAGTCAACCTGCTGGAAGAACAAGCTCCAAGCTTGAAGATGGGCAGCTCAAGAAATGGTGAATTCTTCAGAGGCAAACTTCTACCAGACTGCTGTAGACCAGGCCTTACAGAGTCCAAATGGACATCTGGACTTGTTCCTCCGCTTCCTACTGGGTCTTTCACTGCAGACAAATCAGACTCTCCTACGAGGTCTTCTGACACCAACAGCAGGCAGCTCACAGACCAATCAGGAAACAGTCCAGTCCATCAAGAAGAAGCTCAGTGAGAATCTATCTGAAGAGAAAAGCATCAATCTGTTCCACTGTCTGAATGAACTCAACGATCGTTCTCTGGTGGAGGAGATCCAGCAGTCCCTGAAATCAGGACGTCTTTCCGCAGATCAACTGTCTCCTGCTCAGTGGTCAGCTCTGGTCTTCATCTTACTGTCATCAGACAAAGATCTGGATGTGTTTGACCTGAAGAAATACTCTGCTTCAGAGGAGGCTCTTCTGAGGCTGCTGCCAGTGGTCAAAGCCTCCAAGAAAGCTCTGTAAGTAAATATGACTGGAAGTTTTATACGGTCAATAGTATTTTGTTTAGGGATTTTTATTTGTTTTAGCTTGTGCAGCACTTTGGTCAACTGATGTTGTTTTAAATGTGTCATAGAAATAAACTTGATTTGACTTGACTTGTTGCTCATGTAAATATGTCTGACATCCCTCCAGACTGAGTGGCTGTAACCTCTCAGAGAGAAGCTGTGAAGCTCTGTCTTCAGTTCTCAGCTCTCAGTCCTCCAGTCTGACAGAACTGGACCTGAGTAACAACGACCTGAAGGATTCAGGAGTGAAACTTCTGTCTGTTGGACTGGAGAGTTCACACTGTAAAGTAGAGTCCCTCAGGTTAGTTAGATCACTTTGTTTTGTTCATCGTATTCGCTGATGTATTGATTTAATTTGATATACACTCTATATTTTTACTTGGTTCTTTCTCAAAATAACTAAAGAGATTCAGTTTGAACTGGGGTCTGCATTTGGTTGTAAAACTAACAAATGAGAAAAATGTCTGAATTTGTCTTGGTCATTTATCTCAACTCAAGTGTAAAACGACTCATATGCCCAGAGACCACATCAACCCCGTCCTTCATCACATCCGGCCATATACCTTATCCAGTACAAACTCCTCCTCATCACCTTGCTCCCTCCTGTCTCACTGACCTTCTCCACCACCAGTGCTCCACTCGCCGTCTCAGATCTGCTGACTCCAGCTCCCTGACTCCTACCACCAGGTCCAAGTACCGACCCTTAGGAGACAGTCTTTGCCATTTCCTCCACCTCCACAACACATCAGAATCTCACTTTAGACTTTCAAATCATTGCTCAAAACCCACCTATTCAAACTTCCACTCCCATAGTCTTTATCAGTCATTTCATTTTATTTTACTTATGTCATGGTCTGGTCAGCCATGGCAGGCACTTTTGGTTTTTCCTTTGTTTTCTTCTTTGTCAAGTTGACATCACCCCCTGTTTCTCATCTACCCTGTTTCCTGTTTTACGTTGATGGTCTGTCTTGTCTTCGTGGTATTCTGCTTTTCTTTCACCCCTCTTGTCATCCTGATTGTTTGCGCCTGCCTCTTGTTTGTCCCTCTGCGTATATAAGTCTTGTCACTCCCTTTCTGTCTACTTGTCTTCCTGAGTGTTTCCCTGTCTGGATTCCTGCTGGTTTCTCTGGTTGTCTCCCTGGATCCCTTTTTTAGACTAAATTCAGTTTGGATTTAGTATTTCTGTTAATAACATTCCCTTTTTCTTGTAAACTCCTGAATTTGGGTCCTCTCTAACACTAATCATGACAACTTATCCATGTTATTGAGTGTCTTTGAGCCTGAAAATCACTGTAAAAATTTGACAAATCATTATTATTATTATTGTCAGACCTCATGGGGACTAATTAATTGGTGTCATTTAAACCTTTATATTTAACTTCTATGTCAAAGGTCAGGACCACACTGGCAGGCTCTTGTGACACCCTTAGTGTTGGCCGTTTCATCTTCAAACTGTGGCTGTGTGAACAGCCTCTAAGGTTTTAACTCAATAAACCTGCAGGTGATTTTGTGATTCGACAGAAGCTTCTGTTTCTGAAATTTTCAGCCCCACCAACATGGGGGGCTGCAGCACCTCCAGCACCCCTACTTCCAGCAGTACTGGACTTACTAGTTTTCTGTTAAATCTCCTCAGAGTGCAGAGTTCGCCTCTCACTCTCAACAGAAATCAGTTAAACTGGAGATCTGAAACAACTCAGCACCAGAAAACTTTAAAATACTCCATAAGAATGACACCCATGTGTTCAGAACTGCTCTTGCTGTTTTCAAACAGTGAAGGTTTCTTCAGAAAATGCTTGACATCCAGCATGGACGTAGTGGCGCACATGTTCAGACATGGTTACCATAGTAACAGAGAGCCTACTGTCCATCTTCCCTCTGTTCAGGCTGTCTCAGATGATCTCTGCGTTATAATTTTGACTTGGCACCCCTTGAATATTTCTTGAGAAGTTTTCTAGTTGGTCCTTACAGGTCAGTCTCACTTGCTGCATCACAACCGGGTTACCCACAATGCAGCCTCCTAAAATCGGTTGATTCATTTGAAAAATATTTGCATTTGAACATCTCTTGTTGAAGTACAATTCATGGCGTTAATCAATGTTAAAGCCTCTGATGGCTTGACAGTCAGTGTGTGCATTATCACCTAGATTTAGGGGTTGTACATCCAAGAATATGCCGGCTTTCTGTAAAACCGCTTCTTTTGTGGGGTGATCGTAGGCTGTCAGGGTGTCTGGTCACACAGGAAGGCTGTGCTTCTCTGGCCTCGGCTCTAAGTATCAACCCCTCCCACCTGAAAGAGCTGGACCTGAGCTACAACCATCCAGGAGCGTCGGGGGTGGAGCTGCTGAGAGCTGGACCGAAGGATCCCCGCTGGAGACTGGAGACTCTCAGGTCAGCGGCCATTATACTGTTAAAAACATGACCTTACCAGTGTAGCATTAGGATTTTCTCCACATATTTGATTTTCCTAATTACAGTCTGTTGCAGTCTTTTCCTTGTGTAAAGCTTGAAAGCAACAAAAACCATTATTTATTTTTATCTCAATGCTCCGTTTCAGAGCTGACCCCAGTGCAGTCCAGTGGCTGAGGCCAAGTTTGCGGAAGTGTAAGCACGTTTTCATTCATTTAATCACAGCAAAAACTATAAATCTTATGCATTCTTTTAAGCCTGATATTATGCAACTGATTTTTGTTAGAATATAACCTTCCCTCCAACTGTTTTGGCACATTTGCAAAAAGAATAATTTACGTGTTGCAAGGTCAAAACCCTCCTTCAACGGATAAATAATCCAGTCATGTCCAAAATTTTGTATTTCCTATTTGAATCCTGTTATTTTTGTGTCTTTGTGAAACTGTAATAAGAAATACAACCACAGACAGACAACAGCATGACGTTTTTCCCTTCTTCCAGCCACCTCCTCGGCTCTGTCAGGGGGTCCCCAGGTCACCTGGAATCTCTCCAGTTTGGCCCTTACCCACAAAGCCAATAAATTAATTTATAAGATGCTGGTAATGCTGAGTTTGCCCTTACTGCTTCCACTGGCGCTACTCATCATCAGGTCTTGATGAAACAATCACCAGCTGGTGCAGAAACTTCTATGAAAAAAACAGGCTTCCTGTCAGTCTGCTGGTATGCAGTGTTCACTTGTCTATTAACACAATACCAAGAGGGAAAAACATCAGCAATGGTCTTAGAAAGATCTGTTATGGTGTAAACAGAGGCTAGTCCAGGGGTGGCCAACCCTGGTCCTCCAGAGCCCCAACCTTGTAGGTCTTAGATGTTTCTCTGCTTCAGCACCTGATTCACATGAATGGATCACCATCAGCTCGTCATCCAGGTCTGCACAAGTCTGTTAATGACCCAATTATGTGAATCAGGTGCACTGAAGCAGGGAAACATCTCAGACATGCAGGGTTGTGGCTCTCGAGGACCAGGGTTGGCTACTCCTGGACTAGGATAACAAAAATCCAATTCTTTATCTTAAAGAGAAGAAAAAAACTCTCCATAAGCAGAGGTAAAACTCCTCAGGTTGGTCCTGAGGTGGACCAACCAAGTCAACCAAGTCATGCAGGAACCCACCACTGAGCGTTACTGCTGCTGAAGGTGGGCCTACAAGCTGCTCAATCATGGCCCATGTGATGGTTTTCTTTTTGGATTCATTTTTAAGTAAATAGTGGCACGTTGGAAAAAGTTGTTCATCTTAGGTTGTATTTGTCTCACACTGAGACCCACTACAATAAGATGATATTTTTTACACTAAACACAGGATTAACAAAGATAAAATGACCAACAGCTCATGATGGGTGTCATTCTCTTGCCAGATTTCTGTGAACTCACTCTGGACCCAAACACCAATCACAAGTTTCTCAAACTGTCTGAGAGCAACAAAATGGTGACGGATCTGAGGCAGGAGCATCCGTACCCAGAACACGCCGACAGATTTGATTACTGGCCGCAGGTGCTGTGTGGAAGCGGTCTGACCGGTCGCTGTTACTGGGAGGTGGAGTGGGTCGGGAAGGTCTACATCGCAGTGTGCTACAGAGGAATCAGGAGGAACGGCGACAGCGACGACTCCAAGTTTGGCGGGAATGAGAATTCCTGGTGTCTGAGCTGCATTGATGGGGGATATAACGCCTGGCACAACAACAGCGGGATACGCATTCCTTCTCCCTCCTCTTCCTCGGTCTCTAACAGAGTAGCGGTGTATGTGGACTGTCCTGCTGGAACTCTGTCCTTCTACATGGTCTCCCCAGACACGCTGGTCCACCTCCACACCTTCAACACCACGTTCACTGAACCTCTGTACCCTGGCTTTGGGTTCGGGGTGAAATATAAGTCCTCTGCATTTCTGCAGCAGCTCTAAACCAGAAGCATAAGATAAATCTGTGGCTCAGTGGAAGCGAGGACACAGACTACTGCTGCTCACCAGTAACGCTGCTGAACAGCTTATGAAATGATTTACGTTACTACGTTACTGACGGTTCCTCCTCTGACCACGAGCTGGCTCTAAAAGTTAGTCAATGTCCAACATTACAGCAGACATTAAACATATTTACAGTCTGATTCAAACAGACTGTATGTGCCATATAAAGTCAAATTAAACAAAACTACAAATGTATGCAGAATTAGGGGTGTACTAGTTTTGACTGACAGCTAGAATAGCCAGTGCTGCTTAGTGCTTAACACTGTTTGGACATAAGTTCTGAGCTGTGAATACAGACCTAACAGAGCGTAGTCATTCTCATTTTGAAGAGAAGATGGCTTCCTGTGCTGTTAACTGCAGTTAGAGACCACTTTGGCTGGTTTTGGGGTAGACTGGATGGTTTGGTGGAAGAGCAAAGCTACATGAAGCAGCCATCTTCACTCCTGTTTGAAAATTGTTTGCTGAAGGTAAACTATGGCAACTGGACTGTCTCAGTCTCTACCTCTTGCAGCAATTTTTGCATCAAATCATTTCTAACATTATATGGACAAAAAAATTGTTTGTTGGAATATTGCATTTAAGATATTAAAAGTCTTTTAAAAACCTGTGATTTTCTGAGGGTATCCAGATAACTTGACTTGTTCTCCATGAGGTTTCCATCTAACAGTCTGAACTCCAGATGCTCTTGAACCTGTTCAGCCAATTCTCCTCTGAAATGGCTGTTTTTGCTTCTTTCTGTTATTTGGACTTAATCACTGTTACACCATGGGCGGAGTTTGCGGGGGGGGGGGGGGGGGGGGGGGGAAGCATTGCTCCCCCTGGTGGCTGAAATATGTAATTGCATTGTCAACGAACTGGCAAAAATAAATAAATGTTTTTGACCGTAATGTTTTTTTTAAGTCCAAAATAAACTGCAGTATATTGTGACAGTTAAATGAATCATGTTATATTTTGTTTCTTAATACATTTAACATCATTAACATTAACATTTATAACATCTACTGTGTACTGTATCCTGTTGCAACTACTGGTTTTGAACATCATCTAATCTTGGACTTCATGGTTTCATGGTGAGTGTATCTTGTGTGCCATCATGTGCGCGCGAGTTTGCACATATGTGTGCATGCGCGCCGGTTCGCGTGAGAGTGTGCCCGTTTGTTGAAAGTGCTTAACAATTTTTGCCCCCCCTGACGCAAAAGTCAAACTACGCCTATGTGTTACACTCAGTTGAAAGTCATATCTCAGCAGGTCGTATCTAAAGAAGTCCATAAGGAACCTCCTGTGGCTGACTTGGCTGTCAAGTTGCTGTCACGCTGTTGACACGCTGCTGTGTGAGGACGCTCCAAGGATAAAGATCACTATTGCTGGAAATCTGGATCAGGATTAGAATTACCATCAGTGGTCAACTGCTTCGAAGGAGCCAAGAATTGGTAGAAGAACCATCTGGAAGACACTAAGAAAAAACCCGGCCTGGTGAGCCGGATGCTTCCGACTCACCTGGAAAGTTGGAACGAATGCTGAACAAAGCATACAAAAAGATCGCTCACCTTCTCGGGGACATGGAGCAGATGTCAAATGAGCTCCAGAGGAAGGATTCCCTGCTGATGACCCTCAGGTCCCGTTTCCTGACACTGACCAAGTGGCTGGAGACCTCAGGAACCAGTGAGTCCACTCACCAGAACCCCACCTCTGCACTCGGGCAAACAGTTCTTTGGGACCCGTCCTCCTCCTGTCAGCGGCCAGCCTGCTCAACTTCAAACAGGGGCACCCCCTGGACTGAAGTGGTCATCCGCGGGCGGAAGAGGGCTCAGAACGGGACCGTGCCCTCGCTGACAGACACCACAGCCTTCCCTCCACTAACTGCTAGCTGCCCTCTGGCAGGTGGGTGTCCAACAGGGAGCCGTCCACCGGTGCTGACCCGCTCCTCAACTCAGCGCAAGCGGCTCGTGAGGGACGCGGTGTGCTGGCATTCTTCCCGCTCTCCCCGCCTGGCGAGGGATCACACACGGAGCCCTGGTTTGGGTGCCGGGGAGGCTGAGCTGGCTTGCTCCCCTGAAGACCGAGCAGATGCTCCCACAACCCTGGTCATCGGGGACTCCATTGTGAGGCACGTTCGTATGAGGGGAGCGTTTCCATGTCGTTACCCGGAGCCACCGTTACTGACGTAAATGGGAAAATACCGGACATCCTGAGCTCTCATCCACAGGCGAAAAAGGATTATTATCCATGCAGGTACGAATGACATTGTCAGGCAACAGTCCGAACTTTTAAAGCAGGATTTTAGACACCTTCTTAACTCCATCTCACAGTCACAGTTGACTGTTTTTATTTCCGGCCCCACCCCTACCTGCGGTAGAGGGAGCTTCAGTCGTCTGCTGAGTCTGAACAACTGGCTCTCCTCTGCCTGCAACTCCCACCACGTTGGTTTTATCGGTAACACTTTATTTGAATGTGGGTTCATAAGACTGTCATAAGACTGTCATAATCATGACATGACACCTGTCATGAACATGAATGAATCCTTATGACAGATGTCATTAAGTGTCATTCGGTAAATTATGTCACTTTTGATGCAAAGTTGACATTGTTTAAGATGTCTTTGTCATGACAACTTGACATAGAAATTATGTCACTTTTGATGCTAAGTTGACATTGTTTAAGATGTCTTTGTCATGACAACTTGACATAAACCAAGACAACATAACCTGTCATAAACATGACATAGCAGACCTAATTGTCAAACGTTAAAAAACTATTTATCTTTATATCTAAGCACGACATTAAACTGTCATACATGGTTGGTTTTGATGTTGGCTGTCATGGGACCATTACTATTGTGTCATAAATGAAGTCCTTTTCATTAACTGTAACTACATGGCCAAATGAGTTTAAAACTGTCATATTTTCCCTCCTACAGTGATATAATTTGAACCTTTCATTAAGATGTCATTAAATGTAATTACACCGTCAAATCAGTTTATAACAGTGTCACAACTGTTTTCCTTGAATTCAAATAAAGTGGAAAGAGTTGAACTGTTCATTAAGATGTCATTAAATGTAATTACACCGTCAAATCAGTTTATAACAGTGTCACGACTGTTTTCCTTGAATTCAAATAAAGTGGAAAGAGTTGAACCGTTCATTAAGATGTCATTAAATGTAATTACACCGTCAAATCAGTTTATAACAGTGTCACGACTGTTTTCCTGGAATTCAAATAAAGTGGAATGATTTGAACCTTTCATTAAGATGTCATTAAATGTAATTACACAGTCAAATCAGTTTATAACAGTGTCACGACTGTTTTCCTTGAATTCAAATAAAGTGGAAAGAGTTGAACTGTTCATTAAGATGTCATTAAATGTAATTACACCGTCAAATCAGTTTATAACAGTGTCACAACTGTTTTCCTTGAATTCAAATAAAGTGGAAAGAGTTGAACCGTTCATTAAGATGTCATTAAATGTAATTACACAGTCAAATCAGTTTATAACAGTGTCACGACTGTTTTCCTTGAATTCAAATAAAGTGGAAAGAGTTGAACCGTTCATTAAGATGTCATTAAATGTAATTACACAGTCAAATCAGTTTATAACAGTGTCACGACTGTTTTCCTTGAATTCAAATAAAGTGGAAAGAGTTGAACCGTTCATTAAGATGTCATTAAATGTAATTACACAGTCAAATCAGTTTATAACAGTGTCACGACTGTTTTCCTTGAATTCAAATAAAGTGGAAAGAGTTGAACTGTTCATTAAGATGTCATTAAATGTAATTACACAGTCAAATCAGTTTATAACAGTGTCACGACTGTTTTCCTTGAATTCAAATAAAGTGGAAAGAGTTGAACCGTTCATTAAGATGTCATTAAATGTAATTACACCGTCAAATCAGTTTATAACAGTGTCACGACTGTTTTCCTTGAATTCAAATAAAGTGGAAAGAGTTGAACCGTTCATTAAGATGTCATTAAATGTAATTACACCGTCAAATCAGTTTATAACAGTGTCACGACTGTTTTCCTTGAATTCAAATAAAGTGGAAAGAGTTGAACCGTTCATTAAGATGTCATTAAATGTAATTACACCGTCAAATCAGTTTATAACAGTGTCACGACTGTTTTCCTTGAATTCAAATAAAGTGGAAAGAGTTGAACCGTTCATTAAGATGTCATTAAATGTAATTACACAGTCAAATCAGTTTATAACAGTGTCACGACTGTTTTCCTTGAATTCAAATAAAGTGGAAAGAGTTGAACTGTTCATTAAGATGTCATTAAATGTAATTACACCGTCAAATCAGTTTATAACAGTGTCACGACTGTTTTCCTTGAATTCAAATAAAGTGGAAAGAGTTGAACCGTTCATTAAGATGTCATTAAATGTAATTACACAGTCAAATCAGTTTATAACAGTGTCACGACTGTTTTCCTTGAATTCAAATAAAGTGGAACGATTTGAACCTTTCATTAAGATGTCATTAAATGTAATTACACCGTCAAATCAGTTTATAATAGTGTCACGACTGTTTTCCTTGAATTCAAATAAAGTGGAACGATTTGAACCTTTCATTAAGATGTCATTAAATGTAATTACACCGTCAAATGATTCAAATACCTTCACAAAGCAACAGACAAGACAAGAGAGTTTTTCCTTCATGTATTTGAACATGTATTTGGCCAATTAAAAAGAAAAAAAAAAACAGAACCTAATATCCAGTCAACTCAACAGTGGTTCATTTCTTCACATGAAACAATGTAAACCAAGAGGGCACTCTAAGACAGAGTGAAAACACCTCGATCTTAATAAAACCAAACATCTTTTGAGGCCTTTTGAGGCCATATCAAAGGAATTGATGACATCACAATTCCCTTCAATGATATCACCTGCTTCGAGGGACGAACACACAAACACAGACATAGCCAGTTATAAATGGCTCAGCCTGTCAGCCATGCAGAGAACACAATGTCCTTCCAAACATTTTAAGTGTACTTATACATTATTGGGAGGAGTTTCCCACTTCTCTTCTTTGCTGTGATCGTGTCAGCCATCTCCTCTGTTATGGCACCCTTGCACCGCTCTGCAAACACGGACATCTTCTCACTGTCTTCATCTCCTGGGAGCAGGTCCTTGAAGGTTTCTGGAAATGTGATCGCTAACTCAGCAATTACAGCTGTTCTCGCGATTGTGTTGCGGTCAACATAAATTTTGGAGAAGGCCTTTTTCATGGATCCAGACTTGTTGAATATCCGCAGGGCATGCTTGCATCGGCGGATAACTCCATTCGTTGTGGTCACTTAACAAAAAAAACAACAAAAAAAAAGAAACAAAAAAGTCAACTTTTTTCAGGCATGCATTTGAATGGTTGATAGTACTAGCAGATGAGAAAGGGTCCTACTTAATCTGCTGATTTACATCCTCCTTCCAGACTGGTTATATTGGATTTAGCTCCTTCCCTATCTGCCTCTGCGGCTAGCAATATCTGCCATCACCAGCCAAGAAAATGAAGCAAAGCAAGTAATGTCCTTTCTTACCTGTCTCAGAAGCTACACTTAACATAACTAGCTTGGGCAGAGGATGCACAGTGAACCAGTATGGTACATTAAGTATTTTTTTTTTCTTATCTGCTTCAGAGGCAAAATATTTAACAAAGCCAGAGAAGTCACCATAACATGATGAGAGCGAGGACGCTATACATGACTGTAGAGATCTGAATTCTGACCTGTCCACAGAAATGGCTAGAGGGTTTTGTAATCTGCAATGGACAGACTGCTGAGTTGAAAATAGATTGTTTACATTTTTTCATGTCTGTGACATATTCTATGCATATATATATATATAGACACTGAAACTGTAGCGAAATGTTGCTGATATGATGTAATTGATTATAAAGACAATCAATGCCTGTGCTTACTTCTTGACCGGCTGTATGAATCACGGCACTTCTTGGACTTCTTCTTTTTTTTCTTCTTCTTCTCCTCTTCCTCTGAGGATGATGAGAAACTCAAGTCTGAGGTGGGACAGGGAGATGTTGAAGATGGAGAAGGATCCCGAGCAGTCTTTCCAGAGCCTGGGAGAAGGGGAGGGTGGGGGTAGGTGGACAAGCATAGATAAGTAAACAAACACAGATACAGATAATCTTACTATAAAAATGAGACATTTCTGTGAGTCTAGTAGTCTAGTAGAAGTAGTATAATAGTCTATTATAATAGTCTATACTAGAGTATTTTCAATCAAATGGACATCCAAGGTGTGTTACAACAATCAAGGCTGGCCCCTATTAGTTAACCAACAAAGAATAGCAATCAATCACCGAACTAGTGATCTAAACAGTCTAACACAATGAAGCACAGAGTGCTCGCTCTCAACAGTCTAACATAGTCGAGCGCTGCTCGCTTGCTTGAATACACCACAGCTACAGTTAAGAAATGCTCCAACTGCCATTTCTGGTGAAACAGCAAGTCCACCTGACAGCTGACAAACCAGTTTGTCATCGCTGCCTGCTGATGAGAATCATAATTTAATTCACAACGTTTATTTTTTTAAAAAGCTCATAATTGATTACCGCTGATGAAAATCATAATTTATTCCACGTTTATTTTTATAAAGTGCATAATAGATTACCAATGATTACCGAACGTGGGTTTCCAGCATGCACTTGTTTCACTGTCAGGAAATCCCGCAGCATGCACTCCTTCTGCAGCAGGGGTGCCGCAGGCGCTGTCAAATTAATATTCAGTTTGACATTGGTCAATTAAGTGACAACCACTGGTTGACTAAGAAAATCTTTGGTCGGCGGCAGCCCTAACAACAATGCAATGATTATTGTTTATTATCATCTATCCTCACACTCTGCTCCTGAAAACCAATCCTATTTTAATTTCTCCTCCACAACTTCCCTGAACATCTAGTACTGCATGTGAATTGTAGTGCGATTGTACCTGATTTCCCAGTAGATGCAGGCATGCTGGGGGCTCTCTTCATTTGGGTAAGTAGGAAGTCCTTGTCATTTTTCAGATCCCTATTGGCCTCCTCTAGGAATTTAATGCGGTCTTCAAGGTGTTCAATCTTCTGTCGATCCATCTTGGTTTGTTCTCTCAGTTTGATCAACTCTAATGTTCCTGTTGGAGACACTGCACATTTTTGTTTTTTTTAATCTACTATCCTGAGAACGAACACCACTTGCTGCATTAGGCACAGGCAGATAACTATGAAGTAACGGGGTAAGAGGCTGTTATAAAGTGTAAGACAATAAATAAAATTGTATTTATATCATATCTGGACTTAACAAGTAAGCATAATTACAATGGCTGACTCAAACTACTCTGATCAAATATTCATTTGTTGGGCTGAAGTTTGGATAGCCTACCACTGTTGCTATTCAGAGGGCATAATTTATATTTTTAGGGCCACAAGATACTGTAATAAGCAAATTAGTTATTTTTTCACTGCATAGGCATTTAAACAATAGTCTGATAACTGTGTGGCCATCAGCACAGTTCTTTATGACATTAACAATCTCTTTGATCTTTTGAGACCCTCATTGATTCCTTCGATGATCAATCAATCAAATCAAATTTTATTTATATAGCCCAAAATCACAAATCACAATTTGTCTCAGAGGGATTTACAATCTGTACAAGAGGCACCATCCATTGCCACACCTCGAGTCGGATAAGGAAAACTCCCACAATAAACCCTTTTAACAGGGGGAAAATTATTTGGAAGAAACCTCATGGAGAGCGACAGAAGAGGAATCCCTCTCCTTACATCTTATCTTACATTTGCTCACATTCTGGACGTGAAATATACTGTAAACATAGTAGAGTAGTTATACATTTAGCTAGAAAGAATTTATAGATCAGCTGTCTAATCTGGCAACAGCACTTTCTGACCTTAACATCTAATCAGCAGCATAATACAATGTGTGAAAGATTTTTGTTTTGAAAACAAGTGAAAAAGCTTTAGCCAATTACAGAATCAGAATCAGATTTATTATTATTTATTTATTTATTATTTATCAGATTTATTTATTATTATTTAATATTATTTACTACTGACATGATAGTTTGGAAGATGTACTGTACATTGACATAGGTTAATAAAGTGCATCTTATGAGGTTACTCACTACCTAATTTTTTATGAAAAAAAAAAAAAAAAGAAAAAAAAAAAGACTACTTACTTAGTTTCTTTAGGGAACATTTGACTGACTTCTTTTTCTTTTGATGAATGGGGACCTCTTCCACATCTTGTGTCTGGTCCTCCACCTCTTTGACAGCTTCATTGGCCTTCATCTCGCCATGCGTCCTTTTGCCCAAACGGGTTTCCATGGTTTCCATCTACCGTAGCTTAAGTGGTGTAAAGCAAAGAACAGGGCACCATGTCATGTCAACTAATGTTACATTAGCTGAGGGAACTTCTTCAAAGTCAAAATTAATTGTTCAGAATTAGCTAGATGTAAACTGGAGGGAATACTACTAACTTTACAGCCTGTGTACTGCCCTTAAAATATTTCAGTAAAGGCCACAAAGTTAGCAGGCAATGCTAACTAGCATTAATTGCTGACCACTAACGTTACCTAAAACAGTAAAGACTGGTATCAATGTTATTTTGTTCTCGCCAAATATATGAAATATATATTTCGCTTTAGCTTACCTCAAATAGTAAACTTAGTGGGTACTTCGTTTCGTTGACTCTCCTTCGTTTCGTTTCCCTGTAATGTTGCGGCGGCCGGCTCTGCCTTGTACTCCTGTCCGTCTCTGTGGCGTAGGGATCTATAACTGTCATTGCACAGTCAGGTAACCTTACGCGCGCACTCAGTCCAAATTCAAATTTCCTTGGAATGAATGTCACAACAACAATACTGCCAAAGCATCAAGAAACTGCATAATTTTTGTAACGGAAAACCTAAGGATGACGAAAAAGTAAAAGTAAATTTGGTTGCTGTGATGTTATGAGCGTAATAACATTAGAACTACATTTCCCAGCATGCCGCAGTAAATAGGAGCATGCGCAATAGCCCTGCCAGAGGACGTGCGTAATGTTCGCGTTCACGGCAGTCCTATTTGCCGCTCAAAAAGAAGCGCGACCGGATAACCGTGACATCCATGCTCCGGATCGGAACCGAGACAGGTGGATAGTTGTTGATGCAATGACACTGATGGAAGAACTTCTAAAAAATATGAGGCGTTCAGATACAAAGAAAAACAGAAGAAGAATAGTTAGATGGATGCAGAAACGAGGTATCCTGAGGAGGACGATGAAATGCGCAAAATGCAATCATGGCATGCATCTGGTGAAATGCCAGGTGAAGGACGGGTTGTGGTGGTAAGTAGAAGCTCTGCTCTAATTATCGCTGGATCATGTCTTATGTTGTCTCATGTGTTATTGAAGAGCTAGCTGTCTGAAATTAGTAAGTAGTTAACTTAGTGTAACAAATCACTTGTTCCGGTTAGCCTGTAGCCTGTAATTATGGCGCGGGATCGGGGCCAAAATTAAGACTATTGCGCAGCCGGCGGTGTCTACATCCTTGTCGCAGGAGGCTATGTCCAATCCGAAACCGGCTATTGATCTGATCACTGATAGGCCTGCATCAACAACTGAGTGGCCGGCGCCGGCAACTGAGCAGGCGACTAGTCACGTTACTTGGTCGGTAACCTTCGTGTCGAACCCAGCAACTCATTGGATCGCCTACTGTCGCTGACGTGCGTTATCATTGGAGAGGCTAACGACTAGCATGCCTAGGTTGGTCACCCACCGGATTGTCTACTCCCTCTGTTATCCATTAGCATGGATAGGCTGGCGTTAGCATTGGAGAGGCTGGCGACTAGCATTCCGAGGCTAGTCACCCACCGGATTGTCTACTCCCTTTGTTATCCATTAGCATGGATAGGCTGGCGTTAGCATTAGAGAGGCTGGCGACTAGCATTCCTAACTGCGGTCAAGCCAGCCGTCTCTCCTTTTTGCGAAGTCAAGCGAGCCGCTCCAACATTTCAAGTGCTCATGTGTTACAGGCTTTACGGTAAATGGACGGCTGCGGGTGAGAAAGTCAGCGCTAGGAGGCCACAACGTGTATTAATATCCGGTTTTCAAAATAAAATGTGAGTTATTGAAAGGCGTGTAAGTGTGATCTTTACTAGTTTTGAATCATTATGTCACATGACCTAGAGGCTATTGAAATAAATTGATGATTAGGAATGTTTAAATGGAATAAAAAGAGGTGTATCTCAACCAGCCAGTGTAGTACTGTGATCATGCACTGATTTTGAGTCATTAGGTCACATGACCTGGAAGCTATTGAGCTAAAATGCTAATATTTATTTTAAAAAATTAACATAAAATATTAGAAATGTTAAAAAAGAATAAAAAGAGGTGTATCTCAACCAGCCAGTGTAGTACTGTGATCCTGCACTGATTTTGAGTCATTAGGTCACATGACTCAAAATCAGTGCAGGATCACAGTACTACACTGGCTGGTTGAGATACACCTCTTTTTATTCCATTTAAACATTCCTAATCATCAATTTATTTCAATAGCCTCTAGGTCATGTGACATAATGATTCAAAACTAGTAAAGATCACACTTACACGCCTTTCAATAACTCACATTTTATTTTGAAAACCGGATATTAATACACGCTGTGGCCTCCTAGCGCTGACTTTCTCACCCGCAGCCGTCCATTTACCGTAAAGCCTGTAACACATGAGCACTTGAAATGTTGGAGCGGCTCGCTTGACTTCGCAAAAAGGAGAGACGGCTGGCTTGACCGCAGTTAGGAATGCTAGTCGCCAGCCTCTCCAATGCTAACGCCAGCCTATCCATGCTAATGGATAACAGAGGGAGTAGACAATCCGGTGGGTGACCAACCTAGGCATGCTAGTCGTTAGCCTCTCCAATGATAACGCACGTCAGCGACAGTAGGCGATCCAATGAGTTGCTGGGTTCGACACGAAGGTTACCGACCAAGTAACGTGACTAGTCGCCTGCTCAGTTGCCGGCGCCGGCCACTCAGTTGTTGATGCAGGCCTATCAGTGATCAGATCAATAGCCGGTTTCGGATTGGACATAGCCTCCTGCGACAAGGATGTAGACACCGCCGGCTGCGCAATAGTCTTAATTTTGGCCCCGATCCCGCGCCATATGTAATATGATATTTGATATTTTTATCTGTGATAGCCAGTGTTGGGTGTAACGCGTTACTGCAATCACATTACATTATTACTGTTATGAATGTAGTAATCACAGAACAGTTTGCCAAGCCCGTTACTCACGTTACATATAGGCATGGAGTGGGAACATATTTTTGCTTGGGGGTGCTGCACGGCTATGCACAATAATTGTGCTGCTATACTGCATCAAGTTGGGAAGATTTAAATAAAATAAAGGGAGAAGAGTTTATACTGTATTTTTAGCCTGGTGTTTGGCTGCACTAAAAGAGTGGAGTTCAGAGTTTCTTGATTTAAGCTGTCTCGCGCGCCCTAACAGGTGTTTAAGTTTGAGAGAGAGGGAGACAGACAGAATTGTCCGATTTAAAGGAAGGAACTGATTTTTACGAGCTTTACATACAGAAGGTTCTGTTATTGCTGCATCTCATTTTGTTGTTGAGCCGTATACAGTGAAGGACCAAGGTGTACAAATTCACAAATCTAGGGTTCCCTTCTACATGCTAGCACAGTTTGTACGTAAATTAGCTGACATATGTTTTTTTTTTTTGTTTTTTTTTTTAAAAACATGACTGCAATTGATTTGGCAATTTGGGTGTCGATTGCCATGGAAACGAACGAAGCTTTGAATCATTTAAGTGATATGTGTTGCTGTGAGCGACCCTCTGCATGCCCTATACACTAAATAAAAATGGTAATATTATTATTCCACCCCTTGTCAGTACGGGGTGCTGCAGCACCCAACTTCCCCTGCCCCTGTTGCTAGGTTAATCAATTTTCAACAGGATAGTAGCAACTTCATAAGACACGCATCACACACAATATATTACTTTTTTGAGTAAGGAGCCCCAACACTGGTGATAGCCTACTTTTCAGCATTTTGCCTTCTTTTTTCCTCAGGGTCTGTAAGCATCATAAAAGTTCCCCGCACTCTGTACGCAATGGCTCAATATTCACCAAGTCTCACATCCCTTTGACAAAATGGCTTGAGTTCATGCACAGGTACAGTAGGCTATCCATATATTAAAGAAATCGAATATATTTTTTTGTTTCTTAAATATAGCAGTGTGATTTATAGATGGGTAGCTGATGTAGGACATTTGTTGTTGTCATATGTTACCTAGAAGTTGCCTTTAGATTTTATGTAGGTGTTTTAAACAACAAATAAAAGGAAAGGTTGCCTGAATTTGCCTGCTTCTCTGCCCACAGGGTTTTGTGCTGCTATACAGTGGGAGCTTTAACTAAAGAAAGAGGCTGAGCTGAGATTAGAGCTTTATTTAAAGATAAAAAAAAGATATGATAAACTGATATGATAAAAAGATTTATCATATCAGTAATCAAATACAGTATCTCGGCATTGGATTACACTACTGGTTCCATGTTACTATTTGGAACAGCAGTGGTACTTAGTTATGCCTTGTAATCTCCCTTTTAATGACTGTCCTGACCTTTGCAATACATAGAATCCACTTTCAAATGTATTGCTGGACTTTTCAACTTTGCTCCAGTTTTGCTTGTTTATTTTTTCTTTCTGTTGTTGCTGACATTTATCCAAAGGCAACCAAATGTTGCTGAGTGGACCATTTGATGTACCAAAACAGTGGTAGAAAATAATGTCTGTACATTAATGTCATACTATAGTATTGGAATGAAAAAGGTGAGGCAGCTAACTAGTTTTGTTTTGCATAGTACACTTAATTTTTAGTTTCATGTCAGCCCAATTTAATGACAGGATATTATGTAGGCCATACCAATTATGTTTCTTAATTTTCTTTTCTTTTCTGTTCTTTTTTTTTCTTCAGGTTTGCACAAGGTTTGCAGTTGAAGCAACTCGACATGATCACTGATGGGATAGCAGCAAGCTCCACGACAATGACAAGAATGGCAAAAGTACTCAGAAAGGTTGTCACATTACATACTACGTAGTCTCCAACTACTTGTATAATTAATTAGGTTGAAAAATGCTTGATAAGTCACCACTGTAGATGTGACAAGCTAAAAGTACAATAAAGGTGATCTGTTACAACTTTTAAAGAACAGTAAGTTCATGGTCTGTAACATTATAAAAACTGTGAAATGGTTAAAAACATATGTTATGAGAGACAATTTATAAGTTGTTCACTGATAGGGTGTTTAAAAATGGTAAAAACACATTAAAAGGTGTTAAAATTGCTAAAAAGTATTTAATTCATTTAGTTGGTTATTTCATAAATTCTTGCTAAAAGTTCAGCTTTAACAGTAACATCTGTGATCTACAGAGCAGGTCTTGATCAATTTCCATACTAAGGCACTGTTATAACTTGCAGATGTTTTATTTCTACATTTGAAGGTGTGCATTGCTGCACTCAAGCGACTGAGGAAAAGAGGAATGAGAATTGGTGGTCGTCATCGATTTGTTGTTATTGATGAGAGCAAATTTGCCCACAAACGGAAGGTAGGCTATATATTTGTATGCATCTGCACTGTATTTAGATCATGCAGCACACCTCTGACAGGTTAATACTTTATCCTGCAGTCCATGTTGAAAGGACACAGCGCCCAAACGTTATTAAAGTTTCTAATTGCTTTTCTTTATTTATTTTCAGTACCATCGTGGCCGATGTGGCAACACTTGGCGCCGTGAACGGCAATGGGTGTTTGGGATGCTGGAAGTTGACGGGAATTCCAGAAGACCCGTTTTGAGGCTTGTCAAGGATCGCTCAAGGCAAACGCTTATAGGAAATTCGACGCCATATCAGACCCAGAACATCCATCCTCACTGATGAATGGCGCGCCTACAAGGGGAAACTTGCTCAGTATGGATATGCTCAGTATTCTGTCTGCCATAAAAAAAACTTTGTTGACCGAGAGACTGGTGCTCATACTCAGCATATTGAGCGTGCATGCAGAACTACAAGCTGGAGGTATGGCGCCATAGAGGTAATCGTACTCCTGAGTCACTGAAGCTTCATCTCAAGATGATAGAGTGGCACCACTGGTTAGGTGTACGTCATTACAATGGCGTCTTGGGCAGACTGATCCATGATGTAAAAAATCAACTCAAGTAAACATCAAATCTCACTCTGTGCATCCTGGGGCCTGTACCACGATGTCTCACACTCTGTCATGTAAAGTGTAGTTTTATTTTTTTCTCTTAGTGTTCCACTGTTTGAATCTGCTGCAGTGACATTCTGCTTTTGTATTTTTGTCATGTTCTCTCCTGACTAGATCCTTGCTTGTGTTGTATGAACTCTCAGATGTATGCTGCTTTACATAAAATGATAATCTGCTCTAGAACCCTCTGTGGAGAAGGAATACAAGTAATGCAACAAGTTGTTTTTTGTACAAAATGTTTTGTGTTCAAATACATGAAGGAACCTGACCTGTAGGTCCACTTTATTTGAATTCAAGGAAAACAGTCGTGACACTGTTATAAACTGATTTGACAGTGTAATTACATTTAATGACATCTTAATGAAAGGTTCAAATCGTTCCACTTTATTTGAATTCAAGCAAAACAGTCGTGACACTGTTATAAACTGATTTGACGGTGTAATTACATTTAATGACATCTTAATGAACGGTTCAAATCGTTCCACTTTATTTGAATTCAAGGAAAACAGTCGTGACACTGTTATAAACTGATTTGACAGTGTAATTACATTTAATGACATCTTAATGAACAGTTCAACTCTTTCCACTTTATTTGAATTCAAGGAAAACAGTCGTGACACTGTTATAAACTGATTTGACGGTGTAATTACATTTAATGACATCTTAATGAACAGTTCAACTCTTTCCACTTTATTTGAATTCAAGGAAAACAGTCGTGACACTGTTATAAACTGATTTGACGTTGTTTGACGGTGTAATTACATTTAATGACATCTTAATGAACAGTTCAACTCTTTCCACTTTATTTGAATTCAAGGAAAACAGTCGTGACACTGTTATAAACTGATTTGACGGTGTAATTACATTTAATGACATCTTAATGAACGGTTCAACTCTTTCCACTTTATTTGAATTCAAGGAAAACAGTCGTGACACTGTTATAAACTGATTTGACGGTGTAATTACATTTAATGACATCTTAATGAACGGTTCAACTCTTTCCACTTTATTTGAATTCAAGGAAAACAGTCGTGACAACTGTTATAAACTGATTTGATGGTGTAATTACATTTAATGACATCTTAATGAACGGTTCAACTCTTTCCACTTTATTTGAATTCAAGGAAAACAGTCGTGACACTGTTATAAACTGATTTGATGGTGTAATTACATTTAATGACATCTTAATGAAAGGTTCAAATTATATCACTGTAGGAGGGAAAATATGACAGTTTTAAACTCATTTGGCCATGTAGTTACAGTTAATGAAAAGGACTTCATTTATGACACAATAGTAATGGTCCCATGACAGCCAACATCAAAACCAACCATGTATGACAGTTTAATGTCGTGTTTAGATATAAAGATAAATAGTTTTTTATCGTTTGACAATTAGGTCTGCTATGTCATGTTTATGACAGGTTATGTTGTCTTGGTTTATGTCAAGTTGTCATGACAAAGACATCTTAAACAATGTCAACTTAGCATCAAAAGTGACATAATTTATATGTCAAGTTGTCATGACAAAGACATCTTAAACAATGTCAACTTTGCATCAAAAGTGACATAATTTATATGTCAAGTTGTCATGACAAAGACATCTTAAACAATGTCAACTTTGCATCAAAAGTGACATAATTTACCGAATGACACTTAATGACATCTGTCATAAGGATTCATTCATGTTCATGACAGGTGTCATGTCATGATTATGACAGTCTTATGACAGTCTTATGAACCCACATTCAAATAAAGTGTTACCGTTTTATCAATAACTTTTATCCATCTCAACAGAGCAGGTGCCCGCATGCTCTCAGCCAACCTGGCATACGGCGTTCAGCATGGAATTTTCCCCAAACCCGCACCAGTTTCTCTGTCGGTCACCGATTGATGTCCCCCAGGTCCATGCTCCTTTCCACTCAGTCTCACCTCTGACCACCATACACACACAACACTGGACTTGGACCTCAAATTTACACCAACACCTCTTCCATTCCGGTAATTATTACACCTCATCAACACATCAGACACTGCCATACTCACTCTGTGAACTTTCATAACCTTCAGCCACTCACAAAACACCCACAACCCACCTCCATGATCAACAAGCCCCCTGCTACCATCAGTGTGGCACTTTTTAATGTTCGCTCTCTTTTAAATAGAACTTTTTTAATGAATGATGTGATTTTAGACAATAAGTTAGACTGTCTTCTTTTAATGAGACAAGGCTTGGCACTGACGCATCTGTTGTGCTCACCGAAGCCTGCTCACCAAATTTTGATTTTTTTATATTCTACTAGAGAGGGTAGAAGAGGAGGTGGAACGGCATCTAATATAAATGACTCACTGACCTCAAATGGAGTGTCTTTTAACAGTTACAACTCATTTGAACACCATGGCTTTACTTTTAGCAGCCCTCCAATTCTTTGCATTACTGTATACAGACCACCTCATCACTCTAGTTCTTTTATCTGCGAATTCTCTGAACTTTTATCAATCATTCACATCTCTTATAACAGGATTTTAATAACTGGTGATTTTAATCTACATGTTGATGATACCTCAGATCCAATATCCAGAGAGTTTTTAAACCTTTTAAATTGTCTTGATTTTAAACAGCACGTCACACAGCCAACTCACAACAGAGGACACACCCTGGACCTGGTCATAACCCATGGCCTGTCCGTCGGTGTGTCCTGTGTTGTTGACCTGGCTGTGTCCGACCACTACTGTGTATTTTTTAACATCGCCAGTTTTAACCAGGAGGAGGCCCCGGTGAGAACAGTGCAGATCTAACTTCTGAAGTGGCTGCAAATTTTATTGAGATTTTACAGAGCACTCCTGCTGTAATTTTACCTGCACCTTGTGATTTTATCATTGACAATTTTAACAGTAAGCTGAAGTCAACTCTAGACTCAGTAGCCTCACCTCTAACTAAAACAATAAAAAGAAAACCTACACCTCCGTGGAGAAAAACTGATTAAATCAACATACTGAAGTACTGAGTACTGAGAGAAGATGGAGAAAAAGTAAACTGATAGTTCATTATGAGATTTTACGTCAACAACTCAAGACCTACAATAACGCAGTCAAAACGGCACGAATTTCCCATTTCTCTCCAGTATGTGCTCATACCATGTCTCTTCTAATGCACATCACTAGATCAGGGTACAAGACTTATGGGTCACTGTAATGTTAGAAATTGCATACACTAGGGTATATAGATAGATATATGTTTATTGTCCCAGTGGGGAAATTTGTTTGCAGCAAAAGGTACACATGGCAATTTGACAACCATAACATAAAAAAACAAGGACACAGAACCGAAACACAGACAGACACGGTGCTACCACTCATACATGGTATTCCCAGCCAGCTGGGGTGCTATTTCCTAGAAATATTTAAAAGTTTAATGGCTTGGGGTATAAAAGACTTGTTTGCCCTGTTTTTAGTAAACAAGGGGGGGCAATAACGCCGAGCTGATGGCAACAGTTTAAAACTGGAGGTAAGTGGATGCCTCTCATCAGCCACAATGGCCTTTGCCTTGCTTGTTACTCGGTCTCTGTATATGCTCTCGAGGCTGGGTAAGGTGGTTCCTAACAGTTTGCTGGCTGTTGTTACTGTCCTCCTAACAGAACTCTTTGTGCCTCAGAGGCATTCCCAAACCAGCAGATGATGCAGAAGGTTAAAACACTTTCAATAAAAGCACAATAAAACATGTGGACCATTTTGCCATTAACGTTAAAAGACAACAGTTTCTTTAAAAAGTACAGTCTTTGTTGGGCCTTAGTGCACAGGCAGTCAGACCAATTGTTCCATTTAAGTTTGTGATCCAGCACAACCCCAAGGTACTTGTACTCGGTCACAGACTGGATCACCTCTCCTTTGATAAGAGTGGGCTGAAATGAATTTTGCTTCCTGAAGTCAATGGTCATTTCCTTTGTCTTTAGGGTGTTGAGGACAAGGTTTGCCCTCTCACACCATTTAAGAAAATGGTCAAGGACTGGCCCATGCTCCTCTTCTCCGTCATGCAGGAGGCTCACTAATGCAGTATCATCCACATATTTAATAAAGTGCCTGTTGGAGAAAGTGCTTGTGCAGGAGTTTGTGTACAGAATAAATAACAGTGGGGATAAAACACAACCCTGAGGGGAGCCTGTAGAAGTGGTGATTTTATCTGAGAGTGCTGTTCCAATTCTGACCTGCTGAGATCTACTGCTAAGAAAATCAACAATCCATAAAAGCAAACAACATGGAAGTGAGAATTCTGTTTCCAGTTTTTCTGCTAAGATGTTCGGTAAAATTGTATTAAAAGCTGATGAAAAGTCCACAAATAAAATCTTAGCATGGGTCTTGGGTTTCTCCAGATGAGTATGGAGTACATGCAGTAGGGTCAGTACGGCATCCTCAACGCCCCTAGAGGCCTGATAAGCAAATTGCAGGGGGTCGATTAGATGCTGAGTTAAGGTCACAATGTGCTTTTTCACCAGGCGTTCAAAGCACTTCATGACCAATGATGTGAGGGCGATCGGTCTAAAGTCGTTGGGGCCTGAGGGTCTGTGAGACTTTGGAACAGGTACAATTGTGGCTGCTTTCCAAATGCTTGGTATCTTATGAGTGTTAAAAGAAGATCTAAAAATGTCAGTAAAAACTGGTGCCAGCTGTTCAGCACAGTGCTTAAGCACACTTCCACAGACATTGTCAGGGCCGGGGCTTTTCCTGGGGTTGCTGATTTTAAAAAGGTGTAAAACTTCTGATTCTTTAATAAAATCCGGAGGAGGGGTAGGAGAGGAGGATGATACCACTGGAGGATCATTACAGCTACCACTGTCAAAACGACAGAAGAAGGTGTTTAGCTGGTTAGCCATCTCCAGTCCCTCACCACCATGAAGGTCAAGTGAAGCTTTTCCACTGCCCTTATGAGGGACATTAGTCATGGTTTTAATGCCCTGCCATACCTCTCTGGGGTTGCCAGATGTCAGAGCGCCCTCTATCTTTTGACTGTAGTTGTGTTTGTCTACTACAATTTGTCTTTTGATTTGCCTCTGGATGTCTCTTCTAGCTGAATCATCATGTATCCTAAAAGCATTTTTCTTCTGCCTTATGAGGTCCTTTAGTTTTGTTGACACCCAAGGTTTGTCATTTGCATATATTTTTAACCGTTTGATTGGAATAACAGAGTCCACACAGAAATTTACATAGTCAGTCACATGGGTGGTGTATTCATTAATATCAGCACTCTTAAAGACCTCCCATGTAGTGCAGTCAAAGCACCCCTGCAAGGCTGTTATGGCGTCGTTATTCCACACCTTGACATATCTCTGCAGAGGCTTTTCTCTCTGTAAAAGCCTCTCATAGACCGGGTGTAAATAGACCACGTTGTGGTCAGATGCCCCGAGAGGGGGGAGCAGGGATGCTAATTAGGCCCCTCTAACAGATCCATAGCACAGGTCCAAGGTCTTATTTTTCCTCGTGGGACAGTCAACATATTGGTAATATGTGCGCAGAGATTTTTTTGCTGGACAGTTGTTAAAATCTCCTAAAACAAACTTGGGTGCATCAGGAGAAAGTGACTCAAGTTTCTGTGAGAGGTTAAAAATGGTCTCTGAAGCCTTATTAAAATTTGCTTTAGGGTAATTTGCTTTACAACAGTAAAGAAAAGTTGGGGGAATTCCCTGGGCAGGTAATAGGGACGCAGGGAAATACATAGCAGCTCGATGTCAGGTGTACACAGTTGTTCCCTCACCACCACTGCACGACACCACTCGTCCCTGATGAGAAGACAGACTCCGCCTCCACGAGCCTTCCCGGTGACAGCGGGATCCCGGTCGGTTCTGAACGCCGAGAAACCCTGGGGCTCCACCTCGCTCGAACTGATGTTGTTGTCAAGCCATGTCTCGGTGATAGCCAGGACACAAGCATTGCGGTACTCATGCAGGAACCGGGTGTTGACTGACAGCTCGTCAGTCTTTGCCCTCAAAGACTGAGCGTTAATGAGCAGAGTAGTGGGCAGGGGTGGTTTATTCTTCAGCTTCTTCAGTCTCTGACGGATACCACCTTTGCAGCCTCATCGTTTTCGTCTCCCCCGACTGCGACCATTCCTCGGGTCCACTCTGATACATTCCGGTATTGAAGCAGCTGAGTATTCCGGTGACAGGTGATTGCGCAACAGGAGGAGTGTGTCTCTGTCATACTGAATTCCAGCGGCTGCTCCGCTGGTAGCATAGCCGTCCTTACGGCCATGGATCAAAAAAGTGTTTAAAATCATCAGTAACAGTCCGATCACACACCATCTGTTAAAATCCATAATTGACGCCAGATACGAAGTGGAGACACCGCACATACACACACAAAAAAAGAACGGTATAAACAGACAATGCCAGGTGACAGACGCTGCAGGGCAGCCACAGCGCAGCGCCCCGGAAGCACCTCCTATCAAGCACACCTAGGTAGGTAGGGTTGGAGGTGGTCCTTGTGGTGGGGATCCAAGTGGCGGGTGGGTTGTGGCTCAGCAGTGGGTCATTGTCCTCCTTGCCACACCCTAACCACTCCTGCACTCCAATTTTAATGCAATCACCTACCCTTATTCACTTAGTTCGGGGTCACACTTCACTGTTGGTAGCACTACTGTTTTCTAATCAGGTAGTTAGAGAACAGCCTAAACTTCACTGCACTAGGGTTTTGGTCAGGGTCTAGAGGCTCCACGGTATGGACCTACTGAGGGAGGATCTGGTGACGGGGCGGTGCCCCTGGTTTTGTTCCATCTCCCCATTCTCCCCCACGGCCTCCCCCCATGGTCTGGCTCACTGTGCATGGGTGGCTGGCTCTTGGGTGGGCTGTGGTGGTGAGAGGGTTGCCCCCTCTAGTTCTGGTGGCGGGTTGTGTGAGGGGTGGCTGGCTGTGACCGGGACACGACCTCGGGCACACACTGGGGCACTCCACCCCTACAGTTACTTGAACATCTGGCCCACCATGGTATTTCTTTCCATCTGGATCCCCATATGAGCTGGTGATCCCTACGGTTGGAGGATCTGTGGGGGGCGGCTCCGGGCCCCGCCCTGTGGGTTTGGTGTGTCCCTTCCCTTGGCGTCCTTTGGGGCGGGGGGGCTTACGCCTCGCCCTCTGCGGGGCGGTGGTACGGTTGGGGGGCGGACGGGGTCACCTTCCCCTTCCCTCGTACCATACCCGCGGTGTCGGTAGTATGTTCTGGTGGTGCAGGCCGGTGCCTTCCTGGACTGTGGGCCACTCCACCTTTCTGTTGCCTCTGGTGTGTGTGTGTGTGTGTGTGTGGGGGGGGGGGGGGGGGGGGGGGGGGGCTTGTTGCCCTGTCTGGGCTTGTGGGCGGTGGGAGGGTTGGATGAGCATGATAGGAGCAACAGAAATGAGGCTTGTGTGTGGGTAGAGATACTTAGCTTAGTTTGTTTTAATTTTCGTGATTACACTATTATTACTGTGTCACTGGTTGGTGGCCAACATCACAGCTTACTGTCCTGGGTCCAGGCTGCTGGTCTGCTTTAACCTTGGGGAGGATACTGGAGACAAACACTTTCAGAACACTATCACAACTCAAACCACCACACATTCATCTATATGCACCACACAGGACAAAAAAAAAAAAAAAAATAGACTCAGACACCTGGTCGGCCTCTCCGGTACTGTTCTTAACTGGTTTTGTTCCTATCTCACAAACCGATGCTTTTATGTAAGTGTGGATACATGTTCCTCAGAAACCCATAAAAATAAATGTGGGGTTCCCCAAGGATCAATTTTAGGTCCACTTCTCTTTAATCTTTACATGCTTCCCCTTGAGGACGTCATCAGGTGACACGGCATCAGCTTCCACAGTTATGCAGATGATACACAGCTGTACATCGCCGTGTCTCCTGATGACACAGGACCAATTGATGTCCTTTTTAACTGCATTGTAGACATCAAGTCATGGATGGTAGAGAATTTCCTAAAGCTCAACCAGGACAAAACTGAGGTTTTAGTTTTAGGTCCTGAAGGCCAGAGAGAGAAACTTTTTCCAAAACTAAAGGATCTTAAACCGACCCAGTATATAAAGAATTTGGGTGTGACTTTTGACTCTGAGCTTAACTTTATCCCACATATCAAAAATATAAAAAAAATGTTTTTTTATTACCTTAAGAACATAGCCAGAGTCCGCTCGTTTCTCTCACAGGCCAATACGGAGGTGCTAATGCATGCTTTTATTTCATGTCGCCTGGATTATTGTAATGCCCTGCTCTCTGGTCTCTGGAGTATTTTAAATCTCCAATTATAACAGAACTCAGCCGCTCGCGTGCTGACGAGGACCAGAGGGCAGGAGCACATTACACCAGTTTTAAAGTCGCTGCATTGGCTCCCTGTCTGCTTCAGGATCGATTTTAAGATTCTCTTACTGGTTTTAAATGTCTTAATGGCCTTGCGCCCTCTTACTTATCTGACCTGCTTTTACCATATCAACCCTCACGGACCCTGCAGTTCTCCAGCACTGGCCTTTTAACCATACAAAGGCCCAGAACAAAAACCCACGGTGAGGCAGCATTTAGCCACTATGGCCCCCACCTGTGGAACAGCCTGCCAGAGAGCCTCAGGACTGCAGAGACTGTTGATATTTTTAAAAGAAGATTAAAGACACACCTTTTTAATCAGGCTTTTAACTAATATTTTAAACTCTTCTTACATTTTTATCTGGTTCTATCCTATTTTATGTTGCTGATTTTAACCTGCTTCTTAAGATTATGCTAATCTTACTGCTTTTATCTTGCTATTTTATGCTTTTAGTCTTTAGCTTCTAACTCCAGTGTTTCCTCAGGGGGGGGTCCTCCACACTTGGAGCTGTCAGGTCTGCTGATGGGGGTGCTGTCAGTGGGTCCCTCTGGCCTGGCTGGCTGGGGGTTCCTCCCTTTGATCTGAGGGTCCGCCTGTCTGTTGGAGTCGGGGGGGGCCCGGGTGCTGGTCCCCCTGATGACGAGGCCTGCGGCTCCTCCCAGTGTGGTCGGCTCCAAAAGTGGTGTTTCCTTGATCCTCAGTGCCATGCCATATCTCCCTATTGTGTGTGATTGTGTGTGTGTCTAGCATGGAGGGTGGGAGGGAGGGGCTTTCTTCGTAACCGTTTTTTTTTTTTTAATTGTGATAATTGTTTTTAATTCTGTAAAGCACTTTGTGTTGCATGTCCTTGCAGGAAAAGCGCTCTACAAATAAAGATTGATTGATTGATTATCCATCCATCAGCTACTGCTTATTTGAGTTTGGATTGCAGGGGGGCAACACTTTAAGCAGAGGGGCCCAGACCTTCCTCTTCCTGGCCACCTCCTCTAGTTCTTCTGGGTAAGTACTCACAAGCTCTCCATCATGTTTATCAGCAGCCGCGGCCGGCCCATAGGGGGCGCTGGGGCGCCGCCCTCCCTGACAAGAGGGGGAAAAAATGTAAAATATATTTTTTTACAAATTCTGTTATAAATGTCGGTTTTACCCACTGGTGTGTGCCTACATGCAATATGAATTATAAATTACATTTCCCACCTATTAACATTCATTCACCAGTGAATTTCCACAGACAGACTTGCATCGTTTCTGTCATGGGGCGCTGATCAGAGCGCCCCAGCAGTGCAGCAAAATAGCCAATCGTGTACAGTTGCCAGGGCAAATTAATAAATATATGGCCAATCAGTGTCGCAGAAATATATCATCTTGGGGCGCTGAAAATTTCACCCTCGGAGCAGAAAATACCGCGAGATTCTTGAGCGCGAAAGGCTTGTGCGCGCTCTAGTACGGCGCGAGTGCGGTCAGTCAGCGAGATGATGGCGAATGTGATGAGCGAGGAGCAGCTTCCACCGAATTCGGTGAGATCTCTATTTATCTACCCGTTTGCGAGGAGGACAATGGAGGAGAAAATCCGGGTTAAGGAGCTGGGACCCGACAAGCCCGACCTTATAATGAGCCAGCAGTCCAAAGAGAAAAATAAAGCGTACAACCGGAGTTTTTGCAAGAGTTGGTTCATACGCAAGTCGTGGCTGACAGGCTGTCGAATAGCCAATGCACTTTTCTGTTTTCCCTGCATTCTTTTTAAAAGTGACAGGTGTGATTTAACGTGGACACAGTCAGGACAAACCGACTTGAAGCACCTCTCTGAACGCATCAAGAAACATGAACGATCAAGAGTTCATATGGAAAACTGCGTCAAGTTAGCTGTGCTGGGAAAGGTTAGCATTGCAGCGCAGCTGGATGATGGACACCGCGTTGCAGTAAGAAGGCACAATGAGGAGGTTGATAAGAATCGCCATATTTTTATCTAAACTCATTGACTGTATTAAGTTTTGTGGTGCTTTCGAACTGGCTTTGCGCGGGCATGATGAAAGGGATACCTCTGAAAACCCCGGAATTTACAGAGGTTTAGTCAACCTAATGGCATCCATTGACCGGGACTTGAAGGAGCACCTTGAAAATGCAACCGTTTTTAGAGGCACCTCAAAGACGGTACAAAACGAGCTACTGGACTGTATGCTGGCAGTTCTGAGAGAAAAAATCGTGGATGAAGTAAAAACAGCTGACTTTTTAGCCATCCAAGCTGATGAAACTACCGACATTTCCACACACTGTCAGTTAGTCCTGGTGCTAAGATACATTGATGGAACCCATAATGTCCAGGAGCGGTTTTTTGAGTTTATTAAGCTCTCCAACGCCAACGCGGACGCAATCGCCGGTGCCTTATTGGAAAGGCTGCGCACCATCCTTCCCGAGGGTCAAGAAAAAAAGCTGATCGCCCAGGCCTATGATGGGGCAGCAGTGATGAGGGATGCCACTGGAGGAGTTCAGCGTAAGATTCAGGACATCTATGAAAATGCTTACTACTACATTCACTGTTATGCCCACCAGTTAAACCTAGTAATGCAACAAGCAACATCCCACATCCCACAGATCAGTCACTTTTTCTCAGATATCGGGGGATTTTCTTCCTTTTTTTCTAAGTCATGCAAGAGAACCGCAGTGCTTGATGAGGTGGTGGCGCATCGACTTCCAAGTTCATCGGCAACACGTTGGAACTTCAACAGTCGCGTCGTTAATACGGTGTATGAACACAAGGCTGATCTGGTGAAGTGTTTTGAGACAATCTGGAACAGAGATGACTTTGACGGCCCTACGAAGAGAGAGGCTGGTGGCTATGTGAGAATGCTGGAAGATGACGCTTTCTGTTTTTACCTGGCCCTCTTCCACAAAATAATGCCACATGTGGACATGCTGTATAACCAGCTGCAGAAGAGGAACATCGATTCTGTCTACATCTCAGGAATCATCCAGGGATTCATTGACAGCATGCAGGCTATCAGGTAAGATATGCATCTGTGCACAGTGTTACCTAAATCTTAATTCTCTTTGAATAGACTCTATGTAGCCCTTAATGTTTATCTCTCATCTTATTAAAACAGTTATCTGTAAAGTTTAGATGAAATTGAAATGCTAAAATACGGTGACAGTAATTTAATACAGTCTTGGGCTTATATATGTTATATATTAGCCAGTTTTCAGAAATGACTTTCAAAACGTCTGTATTGTCTCTGTATTATCAGGGAGGCTGTTCCTTCTCTTGCTGACGATCAGGAGTACAGGGGACCTGGACAGGAGCCACCCACAAAGAAACGGAGGGCAGTGGGAGAAGACAGGCAACACCATTTGGCACTGGAGGTAAGTACGTGCAGCTGCCACCGAGTGGATAGAAGGAATAACAACTTATCACCACACTGGCCATTCAAAATACTTACTAACTGTTACTAACTGAAATATATATTGTCATGTGAATATATATATGTGAATATGAATATGTGAATATATGAATATACAGAGTAAGTCATATTGGCTCATTACACAATTATAGCTGTTCAGGAAAAAATGATTATAGCCTATTGTTTAAAACAAAATGTGAAAACCTAATTCTAACCTTTTTTTTTTTTTTTAATTACATATCATGTCATAGGTATGTGACACCATTATGTGCCATGCCAAGGAGAGGTTTTCCTTCACCAAGCACCTGGTCAGTGCCACCCTGCTGCAAGGAGACTTGTTTCCACAACACGACAGGAAGTTCCCAGATTCAGCACTGGATGCCACGGTGGAAGCCTATCCCTCACTGGACAAGGCCAGACTTAAAACAGAGCTCTCCCTGATCTACAACAACAAGGAGTTCCAGAGTTGCAGTGGTGCACTGGCTCTCTTTCAGGTTTTGTGGGAAAATAACCTTCAAGATACATTCACAGAAACTGTAAGTCTTCTCAACATCCTCATCACCACACCAATGACAACGTCAGAGTCAGAAAGGTGCTTCTCAACCTTAAACAGGATAAAAACTTTCTCAAGGAATAGTATGGCACAAGATCGCCTCAACGCTCTGGCTATGTTCTCCATAGAGAAAAAATTAACATGGGACATCCCTGATTTCAACACCAGAGTCATTGAGAAATTTGCCACTCAGAAAGACAGACGAGCAAAGTTTCTGTACAAATAAGAACTGTCCATCCCCTCCACTTGCTCATCATATTACACTCACCTTAGAAACACAAATATACCCTTAAGTCACTCTCACTCACTCACACACACACACACTGTTGATTTGTATATATTGTATATCTGATCATACCCTTGTTGTAAACTTCTCTCTGGAATTAGAATATTGTATTGTATTGTATTCACTGACTCGCTCACACACACACAGTTGATTTGTATAGATTTTTATAGATTGTATAGTTAATCATACCCTTGCTGGAAAGTTTATCTGTGAAACTGGTGAGATTAAATCATTATTGTTGAATTGTAGTCGTCGTCTGACTTTGAATTCTTATACTGGACTAGTCAAAGAAATGTATTGTCACATCAGCCCCACCAAGAATATTTTTCACCAGCCGCCACTGTTCATCAGGATCTCCACTTTGTTGGATATGCTCAAAATCTTTCTGTAGGGTGGCGTCCAGGAGGCAACAATCAACCTTAAATAACAAGACTTAGCGATGGCTGGATTTTCACTGAATTTATTCTCCATTTGCATGCAAAACCTAACCTCAGCAGGCGGTTGCAGGAAATGACAATCAGACAGTACCAGACAGTAACCTTTAACAGAAACGCCTAAGACCAAACATTAGGATAGGACTCCTGTCCGATGCCCATGATGGCGTCACACAGGAGAAACCCAGTTAGATAGGAGGATTATATTGTAATATGTCAAAAATGATGTCGAAAGATGCTCTGGACAAACAGGTCCCCGTGACTTCTAGACCTCAAAGCGTCAATTTTACCATAGCAACTTTTATAAATGGCTTGTTTAAACATCCTTCCAGTGCTTCTCAAATCAACATAGTACCACAGAATTACTCTTAAGTTGCTGGTGTGTCCAAATAGCTTCATCTGGACTTAGTGAACTGGTTCTGCTGGTGCTCAGGTCCATTAGGGATCTCTGGCACTGAAAGGCCTCAATCAAGCTAACATTCAGCTGCAGTTTTAAACACAGATGATAATGACAGTGCAGCGAGGTTTTAGAGGTCACATGACTGTCATATCAAACAGAGGTTTAACAGAGGGTTCAGCTCTAAACCTCAGCTAATATGGGGAAAGTGCTATTGGCCCTGTTGGTCTGCTCCACTTGCTATCAGGGATGTCGCGCAATCACAACTTAGCATCTCAACACTTTACGGTTCATTACATGGACTGTATGTTGGCTGATTACCAGTGAGATGCAGCAAGTATGTTAGGCATGTGCTGCCACGGTTTCACAGAAACATACCTTTTGTGTTTTGTGAAACAAAGGAAACAATAAAAACTCAAATCCCCAGCATGCCTGGCAATTTTTATTGTTTTACAAGGTGTGGAAGTGATATCATGCTCTCTTACTGGCTGAAGACCTTCATCTCACAGCAGGGGTCCCCAGCAGAGGCAGATCACGTCCCCACACATAAATACAGTGAACCCCCTTAGCTCGCTCTCTTTTCAGGCTCCTCGGTTCTCCTGCTCGGACCTTCTCCACCCGATCCAAGATATTCTCTTTTGGCCTTCTCCGGCCCGACAAAGCTCTCAGCCAGTAGCCACGAGGCCTGTCCAGTAACCTTCTAGTGAGCCACCAGTCAAGGAAAGACCGCTTAACGTATCCCATGCATCGCGTGATCTCCCGCCATCTTGAAGCCCTTATCACATTACCAAGCCATCTTCGTTTACCACACATACACGCACACACTCACACACCCATAGTTCCCAGCATACACATATACAAGTCGACAAGTCCAGTACAAACTCCTCCTCACCACCTTGCTCCCTCCTGTCTCACTGACCTTCTCCACCACCAGTGCTCCACCCACCGTCTCCGATCTGCTGACTCCAGCTCCCTGACCCCTACCACCAGGACCAAGTACCGACCATTAGGGGACAGTCTTTGCCATTGCCCCCACCTCCATAACACAACAGAAACTCACTTTAGACTTCCAAATCATTGCTCAAAACCCACATATTCAAACTTTCACTCCCATAGTCGTTATCAGTCATTTCACTTTATTTGACTTATGTCATGGTCTGGTCAGCCATGGCAGGCACTTTTGGTTTTTCCTTTGTTTTCTTCTGTGTCAAGTTGGCGTCACCCCCTGTCTCTCATCTACCCTGTTTCCTCTTTTACGTTGATAGTCTGTCTTGTCTTCATGGTATTCTGCTTTTCTTCATCCCTCTTGTCATCCTGTGTGGAAACGGTCTGACCGGTCGCTGTCTACATCGCAGTGTGCTACAGAGGAATCAGGAGGAACGGCGACAGCGACGACTCCAAGTTTGGCGGGAATGAGTCCTGGTGTCTGAGCTGCATTGATGGGGGATATAACGCCTGGCACAACAACAGTGGGATACACATTCCTCCTCCCTCCACTTCCTCAGTCTAACACAGTAGCGGTGTACGTGGACTGTCCTGCTGGAACTCTGTCCTTCTACATGGTGTCCCCAGACACAAGTCCAAGGTTCAAGGTTAACTTTATTTGTCTCCCATGGGAGAAGTTTGTCTTGGAGTCCCAGATCAGAGCTGCACATAGAGTTCACACAGACAGAGAGACACAAACACAGAAATTACAAATACACATCACATATACACCCTAGTGCATTCACTTCCTTCAGAAGGTGCATCTAGTCACCGTTGAGAAGCTTGATTGAGAGAGGGACAAACGATTGCTTATACCTGTTGTATCTCTGCAGTGGAGCTCTGTATTTCCTACCAGTTCGCATCATCACATACTCACCATTGAGAACATGTGAGGGGTCGGAGACAATGTTCCGAGCCTGTCTAATTACTGCTTGTTTGAAAATGGCTTGAGGGGTGATCGGGGGGCCAGGCATGCCCATGATCTTCCCAGCCATTATTGCAAGCCTTTCAATCTGAGACTTATGTTTGACAATCAGGTTGCCAAACCAGCTGGTGATGCCTATATCTCAGCATCGATTCTATGCTTGCCCTGTAGAAAATCAGCATAATATTCACACTGACTCCAAACAGCCTCAGTCTACGAAGGAAGAGTAACCGTTGATGTATCTTTGCACAACAAAATGTTACATGTGTGTGTTCCAGCTCATATCCTTATCAATATGCACCCCTAGGTACTTACAGTCATGGAAAAAATTATTAGACCACCATTTTTTTCTTAACTTTCTTGTTCATTTTAATACCTGGTACCACAAAACGTCATCATGTGACTAAAACAGACAGAAAAGAAGAAACACTGAATGCATAAAAGCAGTGTTTTTGGCAGTACAACACCATAGCTATTGATGTAAAAACTTAAGTGATTTAGGTTATAATCAAGAAAACCATGGAAAATGGTAAGATATCAGCTCTTAAATAAAACTCTTATGAGCAATCTTTGTGGTTATCGTTATGTTTGTCCAAACAAATGTACCTTTAGTTGTACCAGGCATTAAAATGAACAAGAAACTGAAGAAAACAAGGGTGGTCTAATAATTTTTTCCATGACTGTATTATGATATAATCCTCCTATCCAACTGGGTTTCTCCTGAGTGATCCCATTATGGGTGCCAGGCAGGAGTCCTATCTCAATGTTTGGTCTTGGACGTTCTGTTGAAGCTTTCTGTCTTTCACAGTCAGTTTTCATTTCTTGCAAGCACATGCTGAGCTGCAGGTCTGACCCGTTTTGCCTGTAAATGGAGAATAAATTCACTGAGATCCAGCCATCACTAAGTCTTGTTAATTAAGGTTAATTGTTGATCTACTCAGAATCCTTAGTCTAAAACAGAGACAGACAATTTTTTTTCTACCACAACAGTGAAAGCTGATATTATGTTTCCTAATGATGTTTCCTAAAGGCATCACACATACCTAACCCTAACCCAAGAACAGAATTCATATGGACAAACTGAAATCAATCCAACAAATGTGACTTGAACCATTTTAATGTCATTGCTCTAATCCAACAACCTGCTCCAGTCTATCAATAACATTCATCTGGTCAATAGTGTTGAAGGCTGCCCTGAGATCCAAGAGAACAAGAATAGAGACAGATCCACTGTCAGAAGACATGAGAAGCTATTAGTCATTAGTGACTTTGACCAAAGCAGTTTCTGTGCTCTGATGAGATCCTGAATCCCAAAGAGAACTAGGGATGTCCCGATCCCGATCCCCTGATCGGATCGGCCTTCGATCTTAAAAATTTAAGGTGGATCGGATCGGCCGATCAACATTATTATAACACGCCGATCTTTTTTTCATAATTTTTTTCCTCAAAAAGTGATCCTGATTAACACAAATTGATAAAGTAATCATATTACACAAACAAAAATATTTTTTTAACTATATACATTTAATAATTTGCACTGAAATGAAGTTTCCCAGCAGCGCTGTCTTGTATCCACCTTAAAAGTTTTTAGACCGGCGGCGTCAGGCTAAACTTTAGCAAAAATATCAGCAGTGTGGCAGCACTATAAAATTACAAAGACCGACGCTTCAACTGCGACTTGAAACGTGTGGAAGGCTGAGATATCATGATGGGTAAGTAAGAAGAGAGTTTACAATACCACCAATTTAATCAGACACTTAAAAAAGCACGCAGCACCGATCACCGCAGCCTTCTGTCAGGTGCCGTGGTGCTGACGGCTGCAGCTTCAGAGCTGCTGGCGTCGGCACCAGCTTCGGCAGCAAACGCTCTCTGAAACTTTTAAAAGAAAGGACACCGAGCTAAACCGAGCTAAAGGACACCGAAAAATCACCGAGCTAACCGCGGAATGTATTATTACTGAGGACACGGAGTTTGTGGAATACAAGGCATTTAACCGGCTCATTAATTACCTCGAGCCTCGTTCCCGTCATTACATGAACGACAAAGGACACAAAGGTGCGTGAACATGTGCAGCGGGTCTTGAATGAAGTTAAGTTAATATTTTATGTTATTTTTATTCTGATGTGATTTCATTGATTGCAAAGACTTCTGCTAGTGTTTTCATTGCCTTAAACTGCTAGCCAAGTTCACCTGCTGCTATTTAAATGTTCTTTAGTACTGAGACTGTTGAACAGTCACTGTTCTGTAACTAAATGTGTTTTATAATAATTCTCCCAAACAAAAAAGAAAGAAAGAAGAGTGTTTAAATAAGTTATTGTTTATTTTATGAGATGATAAAAGCTATTAATCTCAGCTTGGATGCAGGCCTATTTATTAATGTACACAGGAAATAAAATGCATAGGAAATTAAACTCTGTTTGCCCACTCAAAAAAAGAAGTGAAATCGGATCGGAAAAAATCGGAAATCGGCCGATCATCAAAATTAAAAGATCGGAATCGGATCGGGACCCAAAAAAACGTGATCGGGACATCCCTAAAGAGAACCTCAACATTTTAATCTCTGCTACCTCCAACTCTGCCTCTGGTTTTTTCCTCACTGTCACAATCTCTAAACCCGACAGCAGTCCAGGTCTCAGCACCGTCTTGTACACCTTTCCTTTCAATCTTGCTGATACTCTTTTATCGTACATCACACCTGACACTTTTCTCACGTGTTCCAACCTGCTTACACACACTTCTTCACCTCTTTTCTACATTCTCCGTTACTTTAGACTGTTGACCCCAGTACTTAAAATCCTCCACCTTCTTCCTCTCTGCTCCAGGTCTGGTTCCAGCCATGTACATTAGGGTGACCTAACAGAAATAATGTAAGGGCAATATCTTAATTCCCCCACCCCATCCCTGGAAATAAAACTCAGCACCTGGTGATTTCTATAAATTGCAGAATTCAAGCAGTCAGGGGCCCCGCTGTGGTGTTACGGGGTCATTTGGTGCGGTGGGGGTGTTGCCATGGGAACACCTGGGGCACTCCAATGGCTGCCAATTTCACTAATAAAAATTTGTCTACATCATCTTGAGGCAAGTTTTTCACAGTCAGTAGCATGAGTAAAATGATTTTTGAAAAAAAGATCATTAGCAACATTAAGGAAGAGGGCGGGGTTTGCTAACAGGTCAGTTATCACACTGTTACATGGTTGCAAATTCCACTTATAATATGCTACTTTGGGCTTCTTTTTCTCTGAAGTCTCTTGAAACAATTGCTAGTCGCAGGTCTTGTTTTCTTGGGCTTGTTTTTTAAATATGGTTGCTTGATAGAAATATATGATAAGTAGCATTTTTCTTAACAAATATGGTCTTATTGTAATTAATGAGACCACCCAAAGTAATTGACTCTGTTCAGTCTCACATGAATCAGCACTGTAGCTTCCTCCCTCAGTCTTCCATGTGGACTAATCCTGTTAGAGATCCAAATCAAGTCATCTGAAACCCATATTAAACCCATATTTTATTCCCAATAGAACATAAAGAACATATCAGATGTTGAAAGTGAGACATTTTACCATTTTATTGAAAATATCAGCTCATTTTGACTTTGATGGCAGCAAAAAGTTGGTTGATCATTGTGAGAGGATTCCAGCTGTTCAACAGACCTGGACCTGTGTAGCCAGATGTTCTGTTTTCTGGTGCTCCAAATGTTTTCTGTTGGTCTTACATCTGGACTGCAGGCAGGTCAGTTCAGCGCCTGGACTCTTCTCCTGTGAAGTCCTGCTGTTGTGATGGATGCAGTTTGTGGTTCAGCACTGTCTTGCTGAAATATGCGAAGTCTTCCCTGAAAGATCTGGGTGGGACTTAACATTGTTGGAGGTACTGAATCCCACCAGTTTAATATACACATTCACTGAACCCTTCTTTATTGAAAAATAAAATATGATAGTTTTTTTTGCAAATTCAAGGAAGGTGAACAAAATGAACCGTGCATTAACATCCCTGTGTTCAAAGAACAAAACCAATACAATGCATGAACTGCATAAATTATATACCTTACTAATTATTTATTGTATTTATCATTAATTTTCTGTACCCTCTTTATCCTCACCAGGGTCACGACAAATAAAATTAGATTTTTTCATAATTTTTCAAATTCAAGATATAGGTATATATAGGTATAGATATAGGTATATGTCTTGAATTTTGCCCATGCTAGACTAGAATTACCTTTTTTAGCATTGCAAATCATCCAGACCCAGGTTAAGAACCACTGCACTAATGTAACCACATACCATCAGAGATGCTGTTGAACCATCCTCTGATAACCAGCTGGATGGTTCCTCTCCTCTGTAGTCTGCAGGACACAGCGTCCATGATTTCTAACAGAATTTCAAAAATTTTATTCATCTGACCACAGAACAGTTTTCCAGTTTTTCCTCAGATCATTTTAGATGAGTTGATAGACACTCCTCTTGATTCTCCGGATCCTTTGATGAAATTATGTACTGTCGATGGTGGAATCTTCAAAGTATTTGCAATTTTATGATGAGGAATGTTTTTTTCTGTTGTGTTGCTGCCATCAAAGTCTAAACGATCTAACATTTTCCATGAAATTATCAAATGTCTCAATTTTAATATCTGATGTTATTTTTGTTCTACTGGGAATAAAATATTTATGAGAATGATTTATGAGAATTGTAAATCATTACAGCCTGTTATTTATGTTTCACACAGCATCTCAGCTTTTTTGGAGTAAAGGGTTGTGCTTCACTCTGCACAGGACTCTTATAGCTTATAACAACCATTGTATATTCATATATTAACATGTATAGTTATGAAAAGAGTTGGCAGGTTTTGGGCTCCAGTTCATAAACCTCCTGCTCTGTCTTACAATCTGTGTGCTTGTATCAGATAAGTGTGCCCTGACCTGGTTTCTGTTGTGTTCTTAAAACAGTATTGTTGAAATAATAATCTTCAGACCAGCTGTGCAGTAGGAAACTCCGTTTCTCTTTTTTTTTCTTGCTCGGCAGCCAACTACTCAATACACTACAGCTTTGTGCAACAGCGCCCCCGTCTGGTAACATTACACAAGAACTCCCACAGGAATAAACCATGCTATGAATCACCATACAAAAAAAAAAATGTTTTGCTATGAAAATGAAATTAGTTTTTGGTTTAAAGCTTATGAGTATTCAAGTCTAATAAGTTTACACATCCGTGTTAACATTTGGCCATAACATGCTATAATAATTTGGCTTGTTTATGACGCTGTGGTTGTTCATTTGGTTGTGAAATCCGAGCTTCAGTGTGACGTCGAATTTAAATTCGTCGAATTTAAATACGAACACGGAAAGTCTGGACCGCTGTGCTGTTCAGCGGCAAGTAATAACGACCATGTTCAAAGTTATTAATATATTATAGTCTTCAAAACCGTCTGCTTTCGACCCTGCTGGTTCTGATTTAACTTCCTCGCAAAAACTTGCAGCGTTTTTGAGGAAGTTCCTGAAGTTTACTTTCACTTTTGACTATTTTTGTGGCGCAGATGAATTTCTCCGCTTTAAACCTCCACCTGAAGGTAATGAAAGCAGTTTTTACACCTTGACTCGTTTTTTTATCAGCTGTCATCAGTTTAGTTTCTGCAGGATTCTGCCTCCGGCGGTTCACGTAGCGGTAACCATAAATAATAAAAGTGGATAACGGTTTTAAATGTCCTCCGTGGTTTAAATGTCCTCTGTGAGATGAACCAGCAGCACTAACTGTTAGTTGATGGTCGACAGTTCAACACAGAGCCTCGTTTTTACTGAGTGACTCCACTTTCTGGAGACTGAAGGCAGCTTTTCCAGCCTGAATGAGTGTGTTTAGGAGGCGGAGATGAGCCGCTGCTCTCCCCGCTGTCTGGCTCACTGAACCCGGCCTGAGCTCTGCTGGAGAGCCGCTGAAGGCAGCTTGAGTTTTTAGCTCATTAGGCCAGTAGGGCGTTACTTTTATTATTATTTGGCAGAGCTTATAATGATGAGCTGGCTGTGAGACACATTTTATCTCTTTGATCCAGTGGCGCCAGCAGAAAAAAAATCTGATGGTGGCTAGTGGGTGGCAAGGGAAATTCTTAGGGTGGCATACCCAACCAAAAAAAAAAAAAAATAAATAAAAAAAAAAAAAAAAAAAAAAAAAATAGATATATATATATATATATATATATATATATATATATATATATATATATATATATATATATATATATATATATATATATTTATATATTTTAACATTATTTTATTATCATTTTACTTATATGAACTTGTATATTTATGTATTTCAACTATTCATGACAATAAAATGGCCAACACACAACAAATTCTGAAAAGGACTTTTGTGGGTATGTATGTCATACAGAGTTTGCAGTGTTTTGTGTAGTATATTTATTTGACTGGAAATACGTGGATATACTTTATACATTTGTAGAGCCCTATGGAATCCGTGATCACGGAATCACGGACGGAATCGCGGAATTGGAGATTAAAAACGGAATTCACTTTAAATGCGCAATATAACAGAACTGAACAGCAATTTGCGCAAAAGTTTGTTTTTTTTCTTCCGGACTAAAAGTGACTTTTCTTTTTTTAAGATTTTTTTGGCACTAGTAATTTGTATTGATGGTGGAGAGAGACAGGAAGGGGGGCAGAGAGAACGGGGAAGACCCGCGGCAAGGAGCCGACAAGCCGGGAGGTCGAGCTCGCGATTAGCCGCACGAGGACTGTAGCCTCTGTACCTGGGCCGCCTGCCCGAACCGCTGCTCTACCGGAGCGGCCCAAAAGGAACTTTTCTTTCAAGAAAATGTTCCAACAGGGGTCACGAAAAGCTGGGACACTGCGCGCTTCTCCGCCTCCTGCCCCCGCTTTCCTCATTAATTAAAAAAAAAAAAAAAAAAACACGTCGAAGCGGCCACCTGAGAAACCGACGAAGAAGCGAAGGAACTACCGGCTGTCTCCCAGGTACAGGACAGAGCAGTTTCTCCGAGATTATTATGTGTCTGGTGATTCAGTGTTCTGCTAGTTTAGCCAGGACACGATTGAATGGACATGAAAAGATACGTGCGAGGATCACTGGACGAGTGAAAAGCACAAACATAAAAAGGCGAGAATCCCTCACTGATCAAAACACAAAGAGGCTGTAACAGCTGGAACACCTAAAGATAAAATCACACTGACACACAACCAGTGTTCAGTGCTTTGGATTTCATAGCATCTACATCAGCTGTAGTAAATATAGTTTATTCTGTTATCAGACACATAGTTTGTCATGACGTACCTGAAAAATATCAGGTACATCATGACAAACTATGTCTGATAACAGAATAAATTAAACAGGCTAAAATGATTAGTTTACAGCTGTTGAAATTCCTTTCTTTTTTCACTTTAAATGGATTTTACCTATTTTAGTTTTTTTTTTCTTGAATTTTTTTCTTTGTCATAAAATGAATGTTTTATTGGACACAATATGTTTAAAAGTATGATAACAGTAACGTTTACAGTTATATTTGCATAAATTGTCTATATTTCATTATTTTATATACTGTATTGGGGTTAAATTTGCATAAAATGCTTAAAACGAAATTCTCAAAACAAAAATTAAAAACCGAAAAACACCGAAAATGAAAAAAATCAAAACGGAATTTGAGAAAAAATAAAACGGATTTCATAGGGCCCTACATGTGCATACTGAATGAGTGAGACTTTTGCTTGCTCTATGAAGTTAGCACGCTAAGCGGAAAAGTTAGCATAGCTAACTAACCACTTTGCTCAATTGCTTTCAATCTACAGAGGTTACAGGATGGAATGAAAACACAGGATATATCACATTTTTTTGGCAAGAGTGGAAGTACTAGTGAGAAGAAAAGTGAGAATGTTGAGAAGCAGAACCCCGATGTAGAAGAAGTACCGGTATGCAGTGAGGATGAGTCCAGGTGAGAACAGGGACAGAACGTGCAGACAATAAATCAAGAATTCCTGGGCCTGCAGGTAACATTCAGCTACTGAATTGGATGATGAAGACATCAGTAGTAGAAATCAATGGATTTCTACTACTAGTGTTAAATTAGCCATTATGAAATGTTACAAAAAATGGGTTGGATGTTTTTCTTCCTTCAAGGAAGAAACATCCAACCCATCCAACCCAAAAAATGGGTTGGATGTTTTTCTTCCTTGAAGGAAGAAACATCCAACCCATTTTTGTAACATTTCATAATGGCTAATTTAACACTTAATGCACAACAGCAAGATCAATGGATTTCTACTACTGATGTCTTCATCATCCAATTCAGTAGCTGAATGTTACCTTCAGGCCCAGGAATTCTTGATTCATCTTGTCTGCACGTTCTGTCCCTGTTCTCACCTGGACTCATCCTCACTGCATACCGGTACTTCTTCTACATCGGGGTTCTGCTTCTCAACCTTCTCACTTTTCTTCTCACTAGTACTTCCACTCTTGCCAAAAAAATGTGATATATCGTGTTTTCGTTTCATCCTCTAACCTCTGTAGATTGAAAGCAATTCAGCAAAGTGGTTAGTTAGCTATGCTAACTTTTCCGCTTAGCGTGCTAACTTCATAGAGCAAGCAAAAGTCTCACTCATTCAGTATGCACATGTATAAAGTATATCCACGTATTTCCAGTCAAATAAATATACTACACAAACACTGCAAACTCTGTATAACATACATACCCACAAAAGTCCTATTCAGAATTCGTTGTAGCATTGGTTTTGCTGCTTGAATGCACTGCATGCTTTCTTCAGTTTCCAAACTGACTTCAGCAGCACCTCCGAACATCGGGTCGAAGAGAGGGGAGGGGGAGGAGGGGGGGAGGGGAGGGGTTGGGGGGATCTGAACAGAGCAATGGATCTACTGCATGTAACATTGGGCATAGGGATCCCGTTGTGGTCTGATTCTTATTCTTACTAATATAAATTATTGTTGTTGCTTTTTCTGTTAAAAATATAGAAGCCTATGTTTAAAATATATTTCCTAGATCTACATAAATCCAGTGCGCCTCCTTGGGGTGGCTAAGGGGTGGCTCAGAGTAATCCAGTGGTAGGTGTAGCCACCCCTAGCCACCACATGGTGGCGCCATTGCTTTGATCAGGTACTCATGTCATTCTGCTCCATTGTGTAGCACATAGTAGTAGTACATATAGTACATGTTGTTATCAGTCAGGGTTTTGCTGCCACTGATACGTGGAGCCAAAGAGAAAGAACTGTCCACCTGAACAGCAGCAGTAAGTGTGATGATTATTTGGCATCTGTGATCATCTTTGTCTTGTACGCTGAAAAACAAATGTGGTTTTGTTGTTGAATTCAGTGGCAGTGAATGTAAATGTTGGTGTGTGTGTTGTCCTGGGCTGCAGCTCCATGCCTCCATCTAGTGGTGGGATACTGGAAATACAGCTGTTTCCTCTACTGAAAGTAATTTAAGAGAAACCGATCTATTTACTGCACCAGTGGTGTGTATTTCCTCTGCAGATGAAGATAGAAAGTGTGTGAGAGCTGATGTGGACGTGAGTTCATCAGCATGGATCAGAGTGAGGACAGACAGGAGGGAGACCTTCCCTCTGAAACCACTCTGTCTGACGACCATGAGAGTCAGAGCAAAGCTCAGTGGTGAGATGAACATCTCTAACTGTCCATGACTCTCCTGCGTGTCAGAGCTCAGCATTCACAAAACCAAACCATCATTATTACAGGAATGAACCTGAACCTGTAAATGAACGTAAACCTGAATCCAGCTGTGTGTCCTTGAAGAGCACTAATTCAAAGGATATTGTCATCGGTTTTAAAGGACTCCAACCTTCTGCTGCTCGGAGGTGAGATGAACTTCTCTTACTGTCCATGACACTTCTGGATGTCAGAGCTCAGCATTCACAAAACCAAACCATTGTATCTATGTAGCAATACCACTTCTGACCACATGGTGGTAGCACACCACATAAAGGTTCATGTGTGAGTCCCTGGCGTAAGACACAAATAAGTGCACCTCGGGTGGAACAACGTGGCGTTATAAGATGTTGGGTGGCTTTAAATACATTCCCCAAGATCACAATACTCACAAACTACAACACCTAACCATCAGTCAGCAGCACCTGGCTGTTGTAAGGCTTCAAACAGGAAGTTCTCAGAGGGAAGTTCCCTCTGAGGCTTCAATGACAATCTGTATTTGAACATTTTGTCATCATTGGACCAAGACGACACTAAACAATCCATCAACAGTATTGCGTGACTTCAAACAGGAAGTTCTAAGTTCTCAGATGGAAGTTGCCTCTGAGCTAGGAGTGTCCCAGTGTCATCAGCAGACACTGGAAGAGTCACAGAAAGACACAGAAGGGGACGTCCCTTGATGATGATCACTTCATTATGATCAGTGTCCTGGGGACATTTTTTTGTTGTGCTATAAACTGTTGGCAGCTTTTGTTTCAATAAATTGTTTTAAAAGAAATGACCATTGCTTGCTTCTATTTAAACACCCTTCATGATTATAACGTCACTGTAGCATTAACTTTAGACATTTTCCATAAATTTCACCCAAAAGTTGAATATCCCTAACGTTTTGTGACTAGAGTAAATTCAGTTTGAATTTTTACATTAATTGAACATGTTAGATGGAAGTGATTTTTTTTTCTACTAGGTTCGACCAGAAAACAGATGGTCACGGACATGAAACTACCCGTTTGTCTTGTGCAAGTAACTGGTCAAAGGACATTATCACTGATTTTAAAGGAGACCAACATCTTCCTACAAAGAGGTGAGATCTAAATGCTGTAAGTGTTAAATGTAACTCAGATCAGCTGCTTATACACTACTGAGCCAGGCTGTTTCACATCAGTTTCTTCTTCATGATGCTCCACTTCCTTACAGTGGATTTCCTCCACAGTTTGAAACACTTCCAGGTCACCTGAAGATGATAATGAGTTAAATGTTCAGATGTGAACTGATTCTTCATGATTCCTCCACAGAGACCAGCAGCAGATCTCAGAGCCTCCCAGTGGTTTCATTCCCAGCAGCATCAAACAGATCTGGACTCCATATTCAAGGTCTGTACATGTACAACTACTTCTGCATGTTCTGTTGATGGTCATCTCAGTGCTGCTGTTGTAGACCACTAAACTGTCTCTCAACATGGATCTGATGTTTGTCTCCATGATTTTAGTCTGTATCATTCACATGATCTTCTGTTCCAGCTTCTGGAGGACAACATCATCACTTTTGTGAAGAACGAACTCAAGAGGATCAAGAAGACTCTGGAAACAAATTACCCAGAATGCTCAGAGAATCAAAAGAAGGATGTGGTGGTGTTGGAGTACAAGGATGAAGAACAGATGAGCCGAGAGTCATTTCTGAAGATCACTCTGAACTTCCTGAAGAGAATGAATCAGGAGGAACTGGTTGATCGTCTGGAGAACAGTAAGAGGATTTCTGTAATTCTATTTTATCTTGTAGATAAGATTGAACTTTATTAATCCACGTACAATTGACAGTTCTTTCATCTTTTTCCTTAAATGTTTACCAGAACAGATGACTTTTTTTCATCTTATCCTGTCTTCTGCATCTTCCTCTGTCACATCAACTAACTCAATATCATCACATTAAGACATCTCTTCTCTGGTCTTCTCCTTTTTCTCCTGCCTGACACCTCCATCTCCCACATCCCCCACCATTGTATTCACTACCCCTCCTCTTTACTTCATCTCCAAAGTGCCTAATCCTGGGCGTTCCTCTCATGCGCTTGTTCCTTCTATTACCTGGAAATTTCCAAATATTTTATAACTTTTGGGTCAGTTTAGCTGCAGTCATTTAAACTTCAACAAAATTCATATAATTGAAATAACTGACAAAGATTTTTGCATTAGGTACTTTTTTTTTCCTTTGTTGACTTGCAGTTCTTAACCTCCGAGGCTGTAGCATGGACCTCCAAATATACTAATACTTGATCTGTTGGCAACTTTTAAGAGAAGCTGCAAACCACAGAAACCTAAACCCATAATCCACAGGTCCCAAAGCTTCTGCCACTGATATTAGGATGTTAGAAACTCCACAACACCCCAGATGTTCTTGTGAATGGTCACTGAACACAGTAAATGATTAGATCTGTTTTCATGGTAAATGGACTCCCAGTCAACATTAAGGAGCTGGAAATGTTACAGACGACCAGTCTGTGTTCTAACACTGATTATTTATAAGAGTTAAATGACTGGCTTTAATTTATAAAGTGCTGATTGATGCCGCCAGGTGTATATACTGCGGTGGTTCTTGACGCACTCCCAAACGCCGCTTTGTTTGTTTCTTTGTAATGTTTATTTAAAGTAAACCGTTTTCAAACATGAACAAAAACGTTTCCATAATTCAATCTAAACTTAGAACTTAACGAAAATACTAATATAAAATAAAACTCTTGTAATGCGTGTGCGTAAAGTTTGGCGTAAAGCGTGTGGTCAAAATTGCTTTGCACCGCAGCTACCTGGCTTGGACAACCTTTGCCCTCAATCCCATCGCCATCTGAAGGTAACCGGGTGCCCTGCAAACCACGCCCACTGCCCTCCAAACCACGCCCACATACCACCATATTACCATTAACTCAATTAATGCTTAGCAAGTTCAAATAATCAATAATCCAGTCAAATTAAATATGATTACAAGAAAAAATGGCTATAACACTGATATTCTTTATTCTATGTCTGTTGAGATTTCTCTCTTGCAGTTTGTCAGCATGAACTCAAATCTAAGTTGACGAAGATGTTCCAGACTGTGTTTGAGGGAATCCTTAAAGCAGGAAAACCAGTCCTCCTGAATGACATCTATTCAGAGCTCTACATCACAGAGGGAGGGACTGGAGAGGTCAGTGATGAACATGAAGTGAGACAGATTGAAGCAGCATCCAGGAAACCAGACAGAGCAAAAATGAAAATCAGATATGAAGACATCTTCAAACCCCCACCTGGAAGAGAAGAACCAATCAGAACAGTGATGACGAAGGGAGTAGCTGGCATTGGGAAAACAGTCTTAACACAGAAGTTCACTCTGGACTGGGCTGAAGGCAAAGCCAACCAGAACATCCAGTTAATGTTTCCATTCACCTTTAGAGAGCTGAATGTGCTGAAAGAGAGAAAGTTCAGCCTGGTGGAACTTATTCATTACTTCTTCACCGAATCCAAAGAAATCTGCAGGTTTGACAAGTTCCAGGTTGTGTTCATCTTTGATGGTCTGGATGAGTGTCGACTTCCTCTGGACTTCTACAACAATGAGATCCTGACTGATGTCACAGAGTCCACCTCAGTAGATGTGCTGCTGACAAACCTCATCAGGGGGAAACTGCTTCCTTCTGCTCGTGTCTGGATAACAACGCGACCTGCAGCAGCCAATCAGATTCCTCCTGAGTGTGTTAACATGGTGACAGAAGTCAGAGGGTTTACTGACCCACAGAAGGAGGAGTACTTCAGGAAGAGGTTCAGAGATGCGAAGCCAGCCAGCAGGATCATCTCCCACATCAAGACATCACGAAGCCTCCACATCATGTGTCACATCCCAGTCTTCTGCTGGGTCACTGCTACAGTTCTGGAGAATATGATGGAAACCAAAAAAAGAGGAGATCTGCCCAAGACCCTGACTGAGATGTACATCCACTTCCTGGTGGTTCAGGCCAAAGTGAAGAAGGTCAAGTATGATGGAGGAACTGGAGACAGATCAACACTGGAGTCCAGAGAGCAGGACGATGATTGAGTCTCTAGGAAAACTGGCTTTTGAGCAGCTGCAGAAAGGAAACCTGATCTTCTATGAGGAAGATCTGACAGAGTGTGGCATCAATATCACAGAAGCTTCAGTGTACTCTGGAGTGTTCACACAGATCTTTATAGAAGAGCGTAGTCTGTATCCAAAGAAGGTGTTCTGCTTTGTCCATCTGAGCGTTCAGGAGTTTCTGGCTGCTCTTCATGTCCATCTGACCTTCATCAACTCTGGAGTCAACCTGCTGGAAGAACAAACAACCAAACAACCAAGAGAAGAGAAAGGTGCAGAGACACTTTTCTACAAGACTGCTGTAGACCAGGCCTTACAGAGTCCAAATGGCCACCTGGACTTGTTCATCCGCTTCCTCCTGGGTCTTTCACTCCAGAGCAATCAGACTCTCCTACGACATCTGTCGTCACCAAAGAAAAGCAGCTCAGAGACCTGTCAGGAAACGGTCAAATATATAAAGAAGAAGATCAGTGAGGATCTATCTCCAGAGAAAAGCATCAATCTGTTCCACTGTCTAAATGAACTGAATGATCGCTCTCTGGTGGAGGAGATCCAACAGTACCTGAGTTCAGGAAGTCTCTTCACAGATCAGCTGTCTCCTGCTCAGTGGTCAGCTCTGGTCTTCATCTTACTGTCATCAGAGAAAGATCTGGAGGTGTTTGACCTGAAGAAATACTCTGCTTCAGAGGAGGCTCTACTGAGGCTGCTGCCAGTGGTCAAAGCCTCCAAGAAAGCTTTGTGAGTACAAAACAGGATTTTTTTTTCCTTCAAGGTCTTTTACTATTGTTTCTCTCTTTGGGCAAAAAGCAGGGGTCCACAGGTCGCCAGTCCATTACAGGGCCACATATAGACAAACAACCACACACACTCCCAATCACTCCTACTGGCAATTTAGAACCATCAATCAACCTGACATGCATGTCTTTGGACTGTGGGAGGAAGCTGGAGTACCCGGAGGAAACCGACACAAGCACCAGGAGAACATGCAAATTCCACACAGAAGGACCTGCTGAGGTTTGAACCAGGAACCTTCTTGCTGACCACCAAGCCACAGTGCTGCCCTGAAAATGAATATATTAATAAAAATATTAAGCAGATAGGTATAGCCTACAGGATATACAGAAGGTTACATGGTGTTATATTTTCAACAAAAATACTGCATATACATTTGTGCTAGATAGTATGACATTTAATAGTTATGTGAGACTGATTTTAGTGACATAACATTTTTAATCCACTGGCCATATGTTGGTGGCTAAGATTTTTTCTATTTAGACAAAATAAGCCTTTTAGCCATCAAAGAACACAAGACCACTACATTAGTGCTGTAGTCAATGAGGCACATCGCTACTGGTGTCAAAACTGTAAGATTTTTGGAAATGCCTCCAGTGTTTAACCACGTAACCAAGAAAGTGCTGCTATTCAGGAGGGATTTAGAATAGAGTCAGTGTTACTCCGCATCAAGAGGAGCCAGTTTAGGTGATTTGGGCATCTAGTTGGGATGATTCCCAAAGGAGGGTTCAGGCAGACCCAGTGTACGCTGGATTGCATGTCTCGACTGGTTTGGGGACACTTCAGCATTCCCCCAAAAGAGCTAGAAGACATTACTGGACGTTACATCTTCCACTTGTAGTTAGTAGGTTCACTCTTTATCCAATACAACAAGGCTCTGGTGTTCACTGTCCAGTAATGTTGGTTAAAATGTAATGCCAGTGCATGAAGTTAAGCAAGAGGCAATATATATCACAGTGCTGGTAGTAATGTGAGAATGTACTGTAAATACTTGAGTAAGTTATGCCCTCAATTCAGTTCAAAAATGCTTTATTAGTTCCCAAAGGAAAATTAATTGTTGCAGTAGTTATCGTGATCTAAGTCTCTTCAATGATTCATTACAGATGGTTATTGCTGTGAGCAGGAAGGATCTCCTGAAGCAACAGTCAGTTTTAGGAAGAAAGTATCAGCACATCACTCCCTCCCCGAATCGCCACCTTAACATGATGGAGGGGTTTGGTGTGCCTGAATGATCTTGGGAGCTATGCTGTCAGGGGCTTTTACCCCTGGTAGGATCACTCAAGGCAAACTGGTCCTTGGGCTAATCACAATTCAGTCGACACCCATGGATAATGAAGCAAGAACTCGATGTCACCCTGGAGCCAGGGCTAGGGGAGAGGCTTGTCTGGGAGCGCCTGGTGGCTGGGCCTTCACCCATGGGCCCCGGTCAGGCTCAGCCCGAATGAACAACATGGTTTTGCCTCCCCGTGGGCTCACCACCCGTAGGGAGGGCCTTAGGTGTCGGGTGCAAAAAGCAGCAGCCTAAAGTGTAGGCCTTGGTGTGCCGACCCCCAGCTGACAAAACTGGCTTTTGGGACATGGAATATTACCTCTCTGGTGGGGAAGGAGCCTGAGCTTGTGCGTGAGGTTGAGAGGTACCGGCTAGATATAGTTGGGCTCACCTTGACGCACAGCCTGGGCTCTGGAACCAATCTTCTTGAGAGAGGCTGGACCTTATTCTACTCTGGCATTGCTCAGGATGAGAAGCGACGGGCTGGTGTGAGCTTACTCATAGCCCCCTCAGCTTAGAGCCTGTACATTGGGGTTTCCCCTGGCAGATGAGAGGGTAGTTTCCCTGCGCCTTCGGGTCGGGGAACGGGCTCTGACTGTTGTCTGCGGTTATGCGCCAAATGACAGTTCAGAGTACCCAGCCTTCTTGGGGTCCTTGGCGAGGGTGCTGGAAAGCGCCCCTAATGGGGACTCCTTTATTCTGCTGGGGGACTTCAGTGCTCACATGGGCAATGACAGTGGTACCTGGAGGGGCGTGATTGTGAGGAAGGCCTCTCTGATCTGAACCCGAGTAGTGTTTTGTTGTTGGACTTCTGTGCTTGTCACGGCTTGTCCGTAATGAGCACCGTGTTCAAGCATAAGAGTGTCCATAAATGCACATGGTATCAGGACACTCTTGGCCGTAGATCGATGATTCACTTTATAGTCATCTGATCTTGGGCTGTATGTTTTGGACACTTGGGTGAAGAGAGGAGCTGAGCAGTCAACTGATCACTACCTGGTAGTGAGTTGGATCAGATGCTGGGGGAGAATGCCAGTCAGACTTGGTAGGCTCAAACGTGCAGTGAGGGTTTGCTAGGAACCTCTGGCAGAGGAACCTGTCACAAAGATCTTCAACTCACACCTCCGACAGAGCTTCAACCGCATCCCGAGGGAGGTGGGGGGACATTGAGTAACCCATGTTCCGCACCTCCATTGCCAAAGCGGCTGTCCGGAGCTGTGGCCGTATGGTCGTTGGTACCTGCCGTGGCGGGAATCCTTGAACCCGGTGGTGGACACCCCAGGTAAGAGAGGCCATCGGGCTGAAGAAGGAGTCCTACAAGGCTTGGTTAGCTTGTGGGACTCTGGAAGCAGCAGGCAGGGCCCACAGCCTTGGAGGTCTCTAAAGCATAAACTCAGGTGTGGGAGGAGTTTGGTAAGGCCATGGAAAAAGACTTTCGATTGGCTCCATGAAGATTCTGGCAAACCATCAGACAACTCAGGCAGGGAAAGCAGTGCTTCACCAACACTTGTATAGTGGGAGTGGGATACTGCTGACCTCAACTGAAGATGTCATCAGGCGGTAGAAAGAATACTTTTCAATCCCACCAGCATGTCTTCCATAGAGGATCCTGAGCCTTTGGACTTCAGGGTGGATTTGTCCATTACTGGAGGTGAGGTCACCAAGGTAGTTAAGAAGCTGCATGGTGGCAGGGCTCTGGGGGTGGACGAAATCCACCTTGAGTTCCTGAAGGCTCTGGATGTTGTTGGAATGTCTTGGTTGACACGTCTCTGCAGCATTATATGGAAATTAGGGGCAGTACCTCCGGATAAGCAGACTGCGGTGGTGGTTCCTTTTTTTAAAAAGGAGGACCGGAAAGTGTGTTCCAATTACAGAGAAATCACACTCTTCAGCCTCCCTGGTCAGGTCTATGCAGGGATGCTGGAGAAGAGAGTCCAATCAATCGTCAAATCTCAGATTCAGGAGGAACAATGTGTTTTACCTGTTCCGTCCCAGTCATGGAACACTGGACCAGCTCTATACCCTCACTGGGGTCCTGGAGGGAGCATGGAAATTTGCCCAACCAGTCCACATAAGCTTGTGAATTTGGAGAAGACATTTGACCATGTCCCTCGGGGTGACCTGTGGGGGGGGAGGGGGGGGGGTGCTCCAGGAGTACGGGGTACTGGGCCCATTGTTACGGGCTGTCCAGTCCCTGTACCAATGGAGTGAGAGTTTGGTCCTCATTCCCGGTTGTAAGTTGGATTCGTTCTCGGTGAGAGTTGAACTCCGTCAGGGCTGCCCTTTTTCACCGATTCTGTTTATAATGCTTATAGACAGAACGTCTTGGAGCAGCCAAGGAGAGGAGGAGTTCCATTTAGGTTGTGTCAGGTTTTCGTCTCTGCTTTTTACGGACGACATGGTCCTGTTGGCGCCATCAGGTGGGAATTTTAGCTCTCACTGGAGTGGTTTGCAACCAAGTGTGAAGTGGCAGGGTTGGGAGCCAGTGCCTCCAAATCTGAGACCAAGGTTCCCAGTTGGAAAAGGGTAGAATGCCTTCTCCAGGTTGGGAGTGAGGTTCTGCCTCAAGTGGAGGAGTTTAGGTATCTCGGGATCTTGTTCACAAGTGATGGAAGAAGGGAGCGGGAGATCGACAGGCGGATTGGGCTAGCGTCTACTGTGGTGCGGACTCTGTACTGGTCTGTTGAGGTGAAAAGAGAGCTGAGCCAAGACTCTCTGTTTACCAGGTGATCTTTGTTCCAATCCTCACCTATGGTCATGAACTGTGGGTAGTGATGGAAAAAATGAGAAGCGGATACACGCAGCTTAAATAGGTTTTCTCCACAGGGTGGCTGGACTCTCCCTTAGAGATAGAGTGAGAAGTTTAGTCATTCAGGAGAAACAATGTATGGTAGAGCCACTGGTCCTTCACATCAGGAGGAGCCAGTTGAGTTGGTTGGGGCATCTGGTTAGGATGTCCCCTGGACGCCCCCCTGGACAGGTGTTTCAGGTATGTCCAACTGGGAGAAGATCACAAGGCAAACCCAGGACACGCTGGAGGGGTTACATCTATCAGCTGGCCTGAGAGTGCCTCAGGGTTCTCTCAGAGGAGCTGGTGGAGGCTGCTGAGGGAAAGGAGGTCTGGGTTTTTCCTACTTAGGCTGCTGCCTCGATTACAGACCAAGCAGAAGATGGATGGATGGATGGATGGATGGATGGGTCAGCACATCAACTCTCTTTTGACTTCTGCCTTGGCTTGTTTGGGCTTTTTTTTTTAACAATGAAGAATATCAATTTAGTTTGGTGTTCAGCCAATTCCTTAATCTTAATTCTGATTGTTTAATTTATTACAATAATCCAAGGTAATTTACATAATGAGAAGAAAAATGCATTAATCCCTTTTAGCAAGACAATGGAGTAGAAACACTTTTTTTTTATTCATTTTTCAACTTTTTGAATTAAATAGCATGAATATTTGTGTGTGTTGAAATAAACAATCAGTATTTAAATAACATTTCTTTGTCTTTTATTTTCTGCAGACTGACTGGCTGTAACCTCTCAGAGAGAAGCTGTAAAGCTCTGTCTTCAGTTCTCAGCTCTCAGTCCTCCAGTCTGAGAGAGCTGGACCTGAGTAACAACGACCTGAAGGATTCAGGAGCACAGCTGCTGTCTGTTGGACTGGAGAGTCCACACTGTAAACTGGAAAACCTCAGGTCAGGATTCAGTTAAATCTCCAGTTAATTATATAATACATTTAGCATTGTAACATAAAAGTCAAACTGGAGATACATTGCCTGGCCAAAAAAATGTCGCCACCAAAAAAAAGGTCATACACCCTATATTTCGCTGTGGCATTGTTTCAATAAGATTCTGCAATGTCACCAGATTTGCATTAATTTTTCACCAAGTTCTTGCATTGATGATGGTAGAGTCTGACCGCTGCACAAAGCCTTTTCCAGCACATCCCAAAGATTCTCAATGGGGTTCAGGTCTGGACTCTGTGGTGGCCAATCCATGTGTGAAAATGATGTCTCATGCTCCCTGAACCAGTCTTTCTCCATTTGAGCCCGATGAATCCTGGCATTGTCAACTTGGAATATGTCTGTGCCATCAGGGAAGAACAAATCCATTGATGTAATAACCTGGTCATTCAGTATATTCAGGTAGTCAGCTGACCTCATTCTTTGAGCTCATACTGTTGCTGAACCTGGACCTGACCAACTGCAGCAACCCCAGATCAGAACACTGCCCCCACAGGCTGGTACAGTAGGCACTAGGCATGATGGGAGCATCACTTCATCTGCCTCTCTTCTTACCCTGATGCTCCCATCACTCTGGAACAGGGTCAGTCTGGACTCATCAGACCACATGACCTTCTTCCATTGATCCAGAGTCCAATCTTTATGCTCTCTAGCAAATTGAAGCCTTTTAGTCTGGTTAGCCTCACTGATTAGTGGTTTTCTTAAGGCTACACAGCGGTTCAGTCCCAATCCCTGGAGTTCCCTTTGCATTGTGGGTATGGGAATGCTCTTACTTTCACTATTAAACATAGTCCTGAGTTCTACTGTTGTTTTTCTTTGATTTGATCTCACCAAACGTTTAAGTGATCGCCGATCACAATTACTGAGGATTTACATTTCCTCCTCAAAGACGATGGGTCCCCACTATCCTTGTAGTTTTTAATAATGCATTGGACAGTTCTTAACCCAATTTTGATAGTTTCTGCAATCTCCTTAGATGTTTTCTCTGTTTGATGCAGCCAATGATTTGACCCTTCTCAAACAGATTTAACATATTTTCCACGACCACAGGATGTGTCTTTGACATGGTGGTTTAGGAAATGAGAAGCAACTCATTGCACCAGTTGGGGTTAAATAACTTGTTACCAGCTGAAAGATAATCACCCATGCAGTAATTTTCCAGTAGGAGGCTCGTACCTATTTGCTTAGTTAAATCCAGGTGGTGACATTTTTTTTTTGGCCAGGCAGTGTGGTTGTTCTTATATGTAGATTAAATTTAGATTTTCAGTTTCCAGTAAACAAAAGTTAATTGTGTTTTTGCTCCCTGCTGTATCTTCAGACTGAGTATCTGTAACCTCTCAGAGAGAAGCTGTGAAGCTCTGTCCTCAGTTCTCAGCTCTCAGTCCTCCAGTCTGAGAGAGAACTGGGACCTGAGCAACAATGACCTGAAGGATGGAGGAGTGAAGCTGCTGTGGGCTGGGCTGGAGACTCCACACTGTAAACTGAAAACTCTCAGGTCAGGATTTCTTATAACCAAAACATTATTTTACTTTGGTTGTTTATAACGCGTGTGAATAGTTAGTGTTTTACCTGTAGCAGACAGGAATCACAGCACTTTCAGTTTTGACTATTACTCAGTAGCACTAAATTTTAGAGGACCAACTATACAGGATATGTCAAAGACTTTGTTTATTGAAAAATATTTACTTGGTGCCTGCATATATTCCTAAATAAATTCGCACAGGTTAAATATTGTTTGGTAGATGGCATAAGAGGCATCTACTTCAAACAGAAAACCAACATACACAAGCGGACACTAATACACTGTCATTTATCAAAGCATCTAAGAACATACTGGATATAACTACAAACATACAAAATATAAACTCACCGGCCATTTTATTAGGGTCACCTGTTCATTTCCTTGTTAACAAATCAGCCAATCACATGGCAGTAACTTGGCAGAAAAAATATAATAATTAAACTGAAACGCAGCTCCACCTCGCATGATGCCGTCTCAAAGTCTATACTCTGAGCGACGAGAAGCCAGAGACCTCAGGACTGGACCGGTACAGTCGCATGAGGACAGTTGCACACAGAATGTTGGAGTGTCCTCCTTTTATAGTAGGCAGGTCCTTGCATGCTTCTGTGTAATTCCCCTTTATCTCAAAACCCAGGTGACTGGCAACTTTGAATAAGTCGCCAGTCTTTAACTGTTTAATTAACTGTTTGTGAAAAGCAGTCAAGTGGTTTTTTTTCCTACTAAAAAAATAAAACTTAGCTACACTGAACTTCGGCGATGTGCACGCGGCCATGCTTGGCTGATTTGATTCTTCAACTCAGTGCCTTTTATTTCGTGCTGTCGTTTAACTTGAGAACAGAGATGACTTTAGTATCAGAGCAGTTCTCTGAGTATCTGTCATGTGTGTCTGCAGGCTGTCAGGTTGTCTGATCACAGAGGAAGGCTGTGCTTCTCTGGTCTCAGCTCTGAGCTCCAACCCCTCCCATCTGAGAGAGCTGGACCTGAGCTACAACCATCCAGGAGAGGCAGCAGTGAAGCATCTGTCAGCTGGACTGGAGGATCCAAACTGGAAACTGGAGACTCTCAGGTAGGAAACAGCTGCTGCAGACACACTGTGTCTGATGGAGGAGGAAGAGCTGCAAACAGTTGGTCTGTAGTAAAAATGGCTTCAGTTTATCGATAGGGACTCAATGTCAATAATACCACTTTAGTGGAATTAAGTTTTTCCAGTCTAAGCTGATGATTAAAATAGCCATTTATTTTGTTGCACTTCTGCGCTAACATGACAAAACACATATCTTGTTCTAACTCAAAAATTGCTTTGATTTACATAAAGAGTTTACACTTCTTTATGTTCAAGCAGCATCTCCTTCTTTTAGTCCCCAACACGTCATGGAGATCTTAATCAAACTTGAACAAACTTCAGTAGTCCTCTGAACTCAACATTAGCTAATTATCTTGTCTACTGATGGAGCAAACATATATGTTGCCTTTGGAGTTTCCTACCCTGGAGGGTTTTTTTTGTTTTTTTTTTTCACGTTGTCATGTGATGCTGATGGAGCATTTACTCAACAGTGGTTTGGTATGAAAACATACCAAGTGGCAAACATGGAGAACAGTCCAACCAGACTTTAGAGATCTGGATCACTCCAAGTGTTGGACCGTTCCCTCATCAGTGTTGAACAATCTGTGTCTGAGATGTATAATGTCCATGTGTGCTGGTCTGACCCCCCTCCTCCATTCAGGGTGGAACCTGCTGGAGAACGATGGTTGAGACCAGGTCTGAGGAAGTGTAAGTGTTTTTTTTTTTATTCACTTGATTCATAAAAACAAAGCACCACACTTTTAACCATCTTCACACTGTCACATTACTCAGTCCATCAATGAACAGATGACAGATCAATAATAACTGCAGCTGGTTGTTTGTTCTCTCCTTCAGATTCCTGTGACCTCACCATCGACACAAACACAGTCAACAGAAAGATCAAACTGTCTAAGAACAACAGGGAGGTGGCATTTGTGTGGGAGAACCAGTCGTATCCTGATCATCCAGACAGATTTTATGAGTGGCCTCAGCTGCTGTGCAGAGATGGTTTGACTGGTCGCTGTTACTGGGAGGTGGAGTGGAGAGGAAGAGTTGATGTGTCAGTGAGTTACAGTGGAATCGGAAGGAAAGGACGCATGGAAGACTGTGTGTTTGGAAGGAACAATCAGTCCTGGAGTCTGGAGTGCTCTCATGATGGCCAGTACTCCGTCTGTCACAATGCCAGAACAGCATCCATCTGCTCCTCCTCTTCCTCAGTCTCCAACAGAGTAGCAGTGTATGTGGACTGTCCTGCTGGAACTCTGTCCTTCTATGAAGTCATCTCTGACAGACTGATCCACCTCCACACCTTCAACACCACATTCACTGAACCTCTGTATCCTGGATTTGGAATCTGTCCTGTTTCCAGTCAAAGCGTCACAGTGGACGTCAGTATGTTGTGTTTCTAAAGATCAGTTCGAATGAGATGATTAATTGTGGTATGAGTGAGGAAAAGCTCCTCTATAACTTCTACATGTAGACTATTATGGTTATAACAACTGTTGTTTATGCTGTTTGATGCAGCAGTTTAATGATGCAATGATTGTCCAATAACCACTTGGGCCACATGTATACCATTTGCATAACTGAGTTTTACTGGTCCTCCTATAAAGCACTTTAAAGTTTGTTAAATTAATACCTGTACATGTCAATTAATTTAATTTCTGAAATGTATCCTCTGTACACTAAGACTGAACTTGTCTTGCACTGTGTGCACTTTTCTGTTGCTTTCACTCGAAAAATTTCCCCGTCGTGGGATAAATAAAGGATTATCTAATTCTATTTTATCTTAGATAACACCTTTTAATGGGATACGTGACATTTACTGGGTTATTTCATGGTCTTAATTACATTTTTTGAATTGGATCCAGTAACATATGACTTAAGTAACATGTAGTTTGAAAGTTTTTGAGAGTTGATGCTGAAGATGACCACTCTCATCTACCTGGATACTCTCTGTTGGAAAGGAAAAAACAGAAGAGAAAAAGGTATCGACTATCGATCTTTTATGAGTATCATTCGATATCAATACCAGCGTTGGTATGGATATTATCAATATTTGGATTGATCCGCCCACCTCTACTAAACTCAACTCTTAACAAAAATAATCTTATCCTACCTTCCTTTTTTTCCCTCAAAACTCACAAACTAAACTTGGCCCAAAGGTTTAGTCCATTCTATAAGTTCAGTCTGTTTGGGCCTTGGCACCATCTACTGTTCTCTGCTCGCTGGTTCTGCACACCACAGGAAAGGTCCACTCTGGTTCCACTTGGTTCCGTCGATAATGTGTCCCCTTCACATCCACCAAATATGATCTGGACCCCACCTGCTGCAGGCACACTCCTCTCTTCCACCAACCTGTCCTGTCTCTGGGCAGAGGTTTCATTCTTATGTCCTGGTCGATACACAATTCAAGCAGATCTCTGGCTGACCTGTCATACCAAAGCTTTGCAGATTGATGCTTCACCCGCAGTCGATCTGGGACTCCAGTTGGCTCCAGAAGAGTGTCAGATGTCTCTGAGACATCAATCTCTGTACTGGGCTGCTGAGCATGCCCTCTGTGGGTGTGTTCCTCCACTGCAGAATAGCCAACCACGGGTCATTACCTGTGCTAGCTGCCTTTTTGCACAGGTTATTCACTATTTTCACTGCTGACTCAGCCTTTCCATTTAATTTCGGGTGTCTGGGTGAGGATTTGACATGCTCAAAGTCCCATGATTTTGCAGAGTTCCTGAATATTTTGCAGTCAAGCTGTGGGCCACAGTCAGTAATCACACGGTCAGGTTGTCCATGCCTTGCAAATTGTGCATTGTACCTCAGTACTGTGGTCTCTGCTGAGAGATCTGGGAGCAGTTCTATTTCCCAGAAATCTGAATAATGGTCCACCATGAGTAGAGAGTCTTTTCCTGCTTGCCTGAATAAGTCCATGCTGAGGATCTGCCATGGTTGGTAGTACATGTGACATCATTGTTTCCCGCTGTTGCCCATGTGTATATTGATTACATGCTGAGCACTGACTCACAAAGTCCTTGACTTGACTTTGCATGTTGGGTCAGTACAACGTGTCTTTGGCCTGTCTGTAGCAGGCATCTCCCCATACGAGGCTGGCATGGATGTGTTTTAACACGTCTGCACGCAGTGATTTTGAAACAATGACTCGCTGGCTTTTGAATAGCACCCCATCTTGTACACTGATCTCATCCCTGATTGAACAGTATTCTCTGACTGCCAGAGGCATGTCCTCCCAATGATCTCACCAACCCTGGAGCACTGCCACTTTCAAGGGTTGAAGGGTTTCATCTCTCTCCGTGTGCTGTCTAATCTGAGATAGATGCTGGCCAGTGACATTTAGATAGTCAGTCTGATTGACCTGTTCAGTGTCCTCCTGCAGCCGCTGCAGGCTGCAGATGGCCTGGTATTTGCATCCTGTGTCCATCCTATGTACTGGAGAGGTGGCTCTGCTCAATGTGTCCCTTAGATGCATGTCTGGGCCTGGCTTGTACACCACTTTGAGGTTATAGCCTTGGAGTGTGAGCAGCACACCCGAACCCTAACCCTACTTACGGTTACTCTTTGCCAGCAGCTTCAAATTTGCCTCGATGTCGCCCGCTCTGGCTCCCGGGATGCACCTAACTATGGTCATAGCTGCCGGTCTTACATACCAGACTATAGAGTCGCCAATCAGCAGGGTGGGTTTTGTGGTTTCTGCCAGAGAGGTGTTTTCTCAATCTTCTCTCAGTCTTCTGTTTTCTTGAGTGTGATAAAAAAGGGACACGGCTCCAAAGCTGTCTTTAAATGCATATAAAGTTTATTTGCAGAAAAAGAGGCTTAATACAGACTTGCGCACATCTGGGAACTTCTCAGGTCGGATTTGGTAAGAAGAACAAGAGCGTACTGAAAGAAACACTTCTTATAGTCATAGTCAGATCTAATTACAGACTTGCATGTGATCAATCACAATTTCTTTGGCAATAGTTTGACAGGTTTTTCCCCTTTGGACAATGACCATCTGATATCTCACAATAAGACCCCAAACACAGGATATTACTGCCTTTTCTCTTAATTTTGGGATCTTCCAAATTTGTAAGCCTGGGAACCAACCTTGAGCCGATTTCCACATAATGGACCGGAACGAACCCAGTGAACCTAGAAACAAGCCTAAACTATCAGGCCTTTTCACTGTTAACAAGTCGTAGTTAAGCTTTATATAAAAAAGTAAATATTGTGTACATATCACATATATATCATGTTTTTCAGACACTACAGTTTCACAGCGGTTGTATCGCTGAGTGGGGAAAAACGGTTTGATATGTGAGGCGAGTAATGGTAATCCACCCGCCTTAGCGTGGGCTACGCTTCCTTCAAACCATCACCCGGCCGCCCTGACTGGCCAGCTGCACGGATGCTGCAGGGGAACTGCTAACTGCAGCTACACTAGGCTGGTCCTCCTCTACCTTAGCCTGGCTACCTATCGCATCTGACGGACTATGGGCTAGTTGACGGAACCGAGCCTCTAGCTCTCTAAGCCTTGCCCCCAAAGCTATGAATAAACTACACTTTATGCATTTACCACTCTCGTTAAAGGAGGCAGAGGAATAACTGAACATTTCACACACTGAGCAGCGGGAGGGAGAAAGGAATCAGAAAGGTTAAGGGAATCAGAGACCGTTCAGTGTTTAAACCACCAACAGGAAATCACCAACAGGATTAGAAGCTATTAGATGAAAAGCACGATTAGATGAAAAGTGGAGTGAGCATCAACAGCAGCCCAGCGTGTATAGATTTACATTCTCTGTTAACCAACAGGAGCCGAACAATACAACCTGTGTGATGTTACAAGTTCCTGCAGTGCCAGAATAAAGCACCCCTTCCATGCAGAGAAAATCTGACTTTTTCTTTTGTTGTTGTTGACTTGTTACCTGCTAATTACAAGCCAAAAATAGCACAATACCAGCAGTTTCTTTACTACGGTTCAGAGACCAGAGGCTGTGAAGGTAACAGAAAGACCACAGTTGAGCCTTTGTCTTGTTTCGCTGCAGGTGGTCAGACCACCCACTACCCTCTAACCAAAATCTGCAAGATACAGGTACCACAAGATACCTAATTTGTGGAAAGCTTAAGAGACACGCCCATTGCCGCGCCTACAATGTGAGTAAGGGAGTCGGCATAATGGGTGGCAGGTTTAGGGAGCGGATGATTGCATTAGCGGTTGGCAGAGGCTCCTAAATCAGCAATTTTCAGGTAGTGGGTAGTAGGTAGTGGGTAGCAGGAGGTGTAAGATCGGGCCCTAAGTCTTTAAACAACATAGGGAAGCCCAGATGATGAGGTCATGGCTTTGGAAGCTCCTGATAGGTTAAATGACAACATGTGAGTTAGTGACGGCACACCTGGGGATGTAATTAAGGCCACACCTCAGATACTGTACTTCCTTGTTTGAAATCATGGGAAAGTCAAATGAAATTGGCCAGGAAGCTAAAACTTGGGCACAAATGGGTCTTCCAAATGGACAATGACCCTAAGCACACTGCCAAAATGGTTAAAAAGTGGCTTGAGGATGACAAAGTCAATGTCTTGGAGTGATTATCAAAAAACCCTGATCTGAATCCCATCGAAAATTTGTGGGCGGATCTGAAAAGGCAAGGAAATCGACAAACCTGACTCAGTTCCACCAGTTCTGTCAGGAGGAATGGACCAGAGTTACAGCACTTACTGAAGCTTGTGGACAGTTCCCCAAAACATTTGACCCAAGTCATGCAGTTCAAAGGAAATACTACTCGATACTAAGGAAATGTATGTAAACTTTTGACCTTGAAGAAAATAATATAAACTTCTCGCTCTCATTATTGTGGCATTTAACAAAATGAAATAATTTAGATAGTCCTGACTGATCTGAAACAGGAGAAGTTTAGTCTGATTTGACTTCAGACAGTAAGACAAAAAATGAAAAGTGTGTTTTTACACCGTGTACTTCTGGCTTCAACTGTAACATCTTCAAAATCACAGCTTGTGAAAAAGGCCCCCCCTGGTGGTGACATCCTCCCTCACCTGCTCCCCTTACTGGATCCATTAGCTCACAAGCACAGACTAAAGTCAGTCAACTCTACGAGCAGACAAAGTTAGCACTCTCAAGTTACACTTGCAGAAAAGGATAAGACTCCTTCCTGTCACACTGCTCCTCAGTCATCTGGTTTGTAAAGTGCATCTTAACGCAAGTGAGTCATTATGATCCCAGTTATACTGTAAATAGTGTGTTGTTCCAGTGACTAATTAATGCAGATATTAGCCGTTCGGAAGCTGTACGTCCAACTAATAAGAGTAGCTGCATGTCGCCGTTCATTGTTTATTTTTGTTGCATGGCCTCTGCTGTTTGGAGAGCAATTTTGTGGGGGTGTTGGCTACACAACTACAACATCAGTGTGATTCTGATCGATCACCTGCAGCGGGTTCTTCACCTTTACATCCAGCAAATAGTTAAGCAGGGAACCTGCATCTCCCTCACACAGCTTTTATCCCTTTGTGTAGCTTTTATCACCTTTCACTTTTCAACCAGATTTAGATGTCGATGGACGTCTTCATGTAGACGTCTTTTCAACGTCTCGGAAGTGACAGCTTTTCACCTCTCACTTTTCAACCAAATCAAGACGTTGTTTAGATGCCTGACAAAGTTGTCTTTTCAATGTAACTTTGCTTGGTGGGATGTATGTCTCATATGAACAGGCCTGCATGTGTTCTCATAAGTCAACCACAAAGATTATTTTAGTCTTAGCTTGAAAATGTTTTTCTACCTTCACTGGTGTCTCACACACATCACCACTGCACTGCTAAATTAATTTAGTCTTTCAGAGTTGATGCAATTAAGTGCATTCAAAGACATCCTCATTACATGCTCCAACACTGACAGAAAGTTTATTCCTCAAAATTTAATCAGTAATTATTAAAACAGATGAGCCTAGCTTCCCTTGTTATGAACAAGACAACTTTCACGTTTGTGTGTTGAGATATTAAATTTCTCAGTATTCTCCTGTAGCATTGGCTGATGCATGAGTTAAAGTGTGTGAAAACTTGTTTAACTTGTTGTTTAAAATTCTCAGTGCCTCCAAAACATGTCAGTGTTGTTGGTACTGTTACTTTTTTTTGTGTGTGTCTGCATTCATGGTTAGTGCCATTGTCTAGCAAAACCATCTAGTATGTATATGCAATTTAATCTTATAGCAGACTTTTTTTTTTTTTTTGGTGGGTGTGAAGGTGTTAGATCCTCCAGTTGTGGTTCAGTCTCATACTAGCAGAGTCTGTCACCGTGACCAGCTCTCCATCTCTTTGGGTAAGAAGTTGCGGTCTAGGAGGGGTTCATCTCGCTAGATTTCCTCAACTTATTTAAGCTGGTGTCGAGGAGATACGCCTAGCTCTCA